>CAUDMG010001762.1:1028042-1470542 GCA_958450375.1 Homarus gammarus | reverse complement strand
AATAGATTAGTCAATCCATTAGATCAGTCAACAGAGAGGGAGGAACCCCCAGGGTCAAAGAAAGCAGACGTGAAGGAGGAAGAAAAGGAAAAAAAAGAGAGGATAACAGTCTACCAGTGTCATAAACGAGAAGTAAAATCCCTCAAGTGGAAGTGTTGAGGGACACCCAGGAAGGAGAAGGGAAGGGAAGGGAATGGGAGCCTGCAAGTTTTCGTGGGAAAGAGGCGAAAAAGGTTAAGGGAAATTCTGTCGGAGAAAAGGGAGGGTGTGAAATCAGCAGCAAGAGTAGGGAGAATAGTGAAGTAAAGTTTACGGAATGATGTGAGGAGTTTGTGAGGAAGAAGACTGTAGACCATAAGCATGAAGGCAGCAGGTGAGGAGGGACTGTGAATCCTATGAGAGTATAATACTAAGAATGTTTGGAAATTGTACTGTGAAGCCATTGTATTACTATTTTATAATACAAAACTAAAAACGTGTGTAAATTGAATTTTAAAAGAAAATATAAAATTTATTTTAATAAAAAGAGAAAAGTATGAACGATTGCAATATTACTGTACAACAAAAATGTATATTTTAATATGAAGGTAAAATTGTAGAAACTCAGATTATGTAAAGAAAAAGGTATATTTTACATTGTGAGGTGAACACAACACAGGAAAAACATACACTCACGTCAAATGACAATATAGGATGGGAGGGAGAGTCAGAAAGGTATAGGATACGCAATTTTAGATAACCAAATAATTTTCTTGGTAAGCAGAGAAAGACTTAGTGACCAGATCCTTGGTTAATGAGCGCTCGTAATGGTGATGGAGTGGTTTGGTCGTTATGGGGGGGCAGATAACTGAAAAACTTTCCTGCAAAACTTGGATTCTCTAATTAAGATGAATGAGGGACACATCCAATTGCTAACATCGAGAAGATAAAAAGACTTTTGGCTAATATTAAACCTTCATTCCAGGGAGTAAAAGTGACCACACTATCATTCATAAACAACAACAACAAAAACAACAACAAAACTAATTTAAGATATTACGTATTAATTATTAGTTTAAGAGAAATAATTACCTGGAGAATAATGAATAGTGACGCCATAATTAAAAAGAAAAGACAATAAATCAAGATGAATTTATAAAGAACGATATTTTCTTTGAAAGAGAATTCTATTTTTTCTTTACGCGTAATTTATTTTCTCACACACAAAATTACACCCTGTCAATACAAGGTGTAGTCTAACATCAACACGGTGTTGGTGTTAAAATTATGTACCTGGAGTAAATAAGTTCACATTGACAACTTCCGTCTCTCTCTCTCTCTCTCTCTCTCTCTCTCTCTTTTCCAGTACCACTTCTCCTACACCTACACACACACACACACACACACACACACACACACACATTGTATTAGTGAACAAGGATCGGTAACATTTTGCAGGGGGAATTAAGGCCAGACCACCTTATGCAAGTAGATCCCAGGGATTTATACGCGGTGTTTTCATCTTGTGCGAACCTCACAAGGCAGCAGCTCACTGCAGTATATGTACTCCGGAAGGTTGTGATGGCTAAAAATAAATATAAATAACAACGGTGGAATACGATGATTAATATAATATCGTCATCATTTCTCTACCTGCTAAGATAGAGTGTGTGTGTGTGTGTGTGTGTGTGTGTGTGTGTGTGTGTGTGTGTGTGTGATTTTGCTTTATTTTTAAAGTTACTCAAAGAATGTCAAATTTATACCAACAATTTAAATCAAGGAACCACTTTGACAATTATGATTAAACTATTTTTTTAGTACCGACCTGTTTAGAGGTAGAAGTTTTTTTGGAGTGAAGAAAGACGTGGAGTTGTGACACAGATTTTAATATCATTAAATTTAAGTTTGAATATCTAGTAAAGTCTGCCCAGTCTTCTCCATCGTAGAACAGGTAACCGAGTTAAGAAAAGCCCTGAAACCAATAACCAAAGACGACAGTTGAAGGATATATCAGACGATATGCAGCTTACAACACTAAATTGAATTCCCTCCCTGAAATTAAATCACCTGAATGCTTCTCCACATTTGTCTGAAAAAAAATAACAAAGGCATTCAACATCAGTAATTTTATGTCAAGACAACTTAAGCTCACAACAACGCCAAGTCACAGGTCAAAAGGTCAGTATGTCTAGTCAGCTTCAGGTTCCAGGAGCATCAGGCCACTGCCGCAGGTCAAAGTCGTGTCACTGTGTCAATACAAGGTGTAGCCTAACATCAACACGGTGTACCTGGAGAAAACAAGTTCACACTGACTTTCGTCTCTCTCTCTCTCTCTCTCTCTCTGTTCCAGTACCACTTCTCCTACACCTACACAAGTACACACACACATATATATGCTAATGTTCGAACATTTCTGTATATGGAAAGAAATTAACTCTATGGATCCATTCCAGGGGGTGAAAGGGAGGCGGAAATCACTACTAAACAGAGGCAACACCTTTCTGAAACTCAGTCCCGTGTGAATGACCCGATCAGGTTGAACCAACTCTGGGATGTTTATGAGGCGCTCTGGGGAAGAGGTGGACAAGCGCCAGAAAAAGTAGTTAAATTTTCGTGATTTAGAAATAATCTGAATGGTGAAATAAACTAAATCTCAAGGTGTTTGTTGTTTGACTACCGGCCGTCTGATTTATGCATACTGTGCCTCCTTTGTCTATATACGTGCTAAACCAAATGTCAATTTGTATGACAATTTTGATAGCTAACCTACCTAACCTACCTACCTACCTAACCTACCTAGCTAACCTACCTAACCTACCTAACCTAACCTACCTACTTACCTACCTACCTACCTACCTACCTACCTGCCTACCTACCTACCTGCCTGCCTGCCTGCCTGCCTACCTGCATACCTACATGCCTACCTGTCACGGCCACCACTGAAAAATCCTCCTCTTCCAGTAGTGTTTCAACCCCTGGGCCCATTAATCAGACTCTCGTTCTGAAATAACAGCTTTGGCTAACAGACCAGGATCATGTAGACAAACCTTTGCTACCTCAGGGTGACAGATGAAGATGACATTTCCACACAGTTACATTGTGAACATGCATCCAAGGAAACTATTCCTTAAATCATGTAATCAGGGCTCGAAGTAACACCAGCTTGTAACAACGAACACTTAATATATTTACAATAAACAAGAGTACAGACAATAATACAGCATGGTCCTGTGACCCAACTAATTTAATAGGTTATCTGCTTTAATTCCACAATATGGCTCTCCCCCCGTTCACAAAATATCACCCAACATTCACCCTTAACGATGATGAGCAAATTGATACTAAAGCATAAGATAAAGTCACGTTCCTGGTTCCAAGCTCACACCCTGTGTCTGCCTGGAGAGAGAGAGAGATTCTAGAAAGGCAACAACGGTACATCTTCCATAATAATTAAAATATTAACTCAAAACTTCTTAATATAAATACATATTATTATATGATTACAAAATATTAGGAATTACATAGAACCAAAATACTTCACATCCAATGCAAAAAATAAACTTTATAATAAAGTACATACATCTTTTGTTTATGATTGGTTCACATCCAACGGCTCTTGCAAAAGGTGACATACAAAATGAATATATAGCACACATTTTAATATTATCTAATTACATAGACATATGTAACACTACCTACCTACCAGCCAATATAACGGATATAAGCTGAAGAAGTCATTCTCATGTCTCTTTTGTTCGAAAATATTAAAACATTATTACAAATATTATTTTTAGCTTATATACTGATACACACAATATACTAAATTTTTTGTTCGAGATATTTAAGTGTGTGATATTCAGTGAACGTGAGAAATATACTTCACTAAAACTCTTAAATAAAAACTTGTATAATCTCGAGAAAGTGAAAAACAAACTCATTAACCCAGGAAAAATATATGAGTAGGTGGGACAACATAAATTTAAAATTTCGAGAACTCAGTAAAATAAGGACAAATTTTCAGCAGTAGGGTAAATTATTGACTTCCGACTCTTGACACTGTCGGAAATGACGATTTGAGTATGTTGTTGTTATTATTTGTATTGTTGTTTTTTAAATATGCACTATAATTTTTAAATACTTATAATTTGACAATCGCATTAAATATTGCCGAGAATAATTGTTACAACAGTGTCAAGAAAGAAGCTTATGAGCTATGTCAGAAACTGTATACTGACAGCCTCTTGCGTGTTCATTTTCCTTCTTTATATGGTTACATCGACTCAGATGATGGTTAGAAACACATCTAAGAGGCAAAACAATAAACAGATGTACAGATGGACAATGAAGACATTGATGATTATACTGCGGGTAAATGAACGTAACCTCATTAATTATCATCTTTATGAAAAAGAAACCTCCGTTCAAACAAAAAAAATATTATTATTCCGAAAAAAATCTCAGTTTACTGATAAACTTCTATAGCCGAGTTACTGAGACTTTTGAAGGGCAAATGTCGAGGTTATTTCATGAGTTTCCGAAGTTGGGAGACCACAAACTTTCAACTCGCTTGCCTCTACAAAACTTGATAAATATTTCCAAGGTGATGGTAAATCAAGGTCTATTCTCAATACCTTTTAGACACGCTTCCTCGTGACGGCAGAGACGAGGAAACCTTTCACATAAGACCACTGATGACGAAATAGGGAGTGACCCTGAGTGGTGATGTGTCACTCAGGTACTCAACTTACCTCCTACAGTGGTTCTGAATGTCGTTTTGTCACTCGGGTATACTGTAAAAAAAAAGGGGTGTGAAAAGAGTTTGTTTTTAGTGTCCCTAATAAACCCTTTCAGATATAAAGGGTATATTATTATTCTCCAAATCCTTGTTCTACAAACGGGTATATAAACATCAATGCTTTTAAACTCTTAGGCTGCAAAAGGGTATATCAAGGTGAAGAGAAACCCTATGAAAATAACTCGGCACTGATCTTTCTCACATTATTGTGTTGGGTGCCATTTATCTCCCTCCACCGTCCAGTGACATACACCATGGCCAAGACAGTCCTCGCACATCTTTCGGTTATAACATGGATGCTGTATAAAACAACACCACAAACACTATAGGTGTCACCATACACAACCGATTATGACAAAGTGCTAGCTGGAGTATCGGCCTTTGGCGGGAACTCACAACATTAAGTTCACTTAGTGGGTTTGCCATCCCCATGTAGCCTTCAGTGAACCTAAAAATGGTTAGCAATATTTTTTTTTTTTTTTACATATCTATGATGCTTAGGGACTCCAAATCTCGGATCTGCGGGATGACAAACTGGGCAAACCACAGCAACGGCCTAAATCTAAGGGTTTCCCTGACGACAGGCCAATATAGAGTATCAGCCATAACTTTTGATGAGAGCAGGTTAGAACCATGATTTTAGTATGTAAATCCAGGCTCTTGGGTTTGGTAAATTTAATGGACGTATTTAGAAATTCGTCAAATGTAGTTCACGTGACCAAAGTCCAAAATGGCGGCATCAAAAATGGCAAGGTTGCGAATCAATGTCAATGTCCACAACGCTCTGTAGATTGGCGAAAAAGCGGCTGAAGCTTTTCGTTCCTCATTGCCAGATGGCTTCCATTCCCAACAAATTCGCAGAGTGAAGACCGTGGAATCCATCAAACGTGGCGTCAAATTGGACGACAAGTCCGTGTACGACATGGGTGCCATCTGCATATGTCTCCGTTTGTCGGGCAGCAGCGTCAACTTCATCTCACCCCCATTTTCCAGAACGAACTATGTGCAGTTCCACCGTCCCTCAATGACGAGTATGGTTGTCTGCAGAATGGGAAGAAAGCGGTACTGGTCGATAGGTTGAGCGTGGAGGAACATCAGCCTGTGGATCCTGGTGTGTCGATGCACAGCAGCTGCTGTATCATGTGGTCTGTCCCTGAGAGGGATCTGTCGCTGTCCTTGCCACGAGCATGAAGATCCGCCTCGCTGCTACCGTTCTGAGGTTCTAGTGGTCTTCGGCAGGTACGACGATCAGTCAGCTAAAGACCATGAGCGGATGCGTCATGCCAGCGAAGGTTTTATTATCTAGTACAATGCCACCATATCATGCCCGCTGCCAAATCGTCACAACATCATGAAAAATAAGGTAGATAAGAAGGCTCTAGCCCAAGTACTATGTACAGTCCCCTTCACTTGTGCGTTTACGTAGGCTCGTCAGTTTTTGTGCACTGTGGCAGACCTGTGTTTCTTCTCATTCGACAGAAGGAAACTCACAACAGTAAACATACTATGGAATTAAGGTTAAACAATAATAAAACAAATATATATATATACAAATATTGATTTGTGGAATGTTTATATGACGAGCCCCTGTAATTGCACTAGTGGAGAGGCCTGTACATTCAAAATTGGGAAAAATGTCACGATGGTGGGAAGAGATGTGGCCGTCTTCACTCATGACGAAGCAGATGTGACTATGGTCAGCTTACCTGCTGCTGAGAACGGGAAAAGGACCATCCGAGTACTGTGGGATGACACCGATATCTTCACCCTGGTCGTATACTCGTGCTGTAAGATGCAGCTGCACGCCAGCTTGCAATTGGAATGATGGGATTGACGCGCTCTGGATATCAATGCCACTGCAAACAGACTCGGACCAAAGTGCCTTCATATTTTAGGCATGCATGCACTGTCTGGATGTAATACAGTGTCCTACCCATTCAGCCGTAGAAATGTTAGCGCCCTGAAGACCCTGATGTCAAGATACATATATTCAAGGAAATCAAAGGGTAAACCTCCATCAATAAATTCGCTTCATCCAACAGACACAACCTGTCGTATTATGTGTTGTACGCCCATCTCCAGATGATGCCATGGATGGCTGAGCCCACCAGCTGTTAATATCACCATTTATGGGTGGGAGATGGATAGTTCTGTCACAGTGTACAGCATCAGGACCTATTGCTCCAACGCAACTCATTGACGTGATCAGCTGCCGATGAAAGCTGACGGGATAGCATGCAGTAGACATAGATGCAGCTGTAGATTGGCTGGATTATCCTGCACGCATTAATTTCTATGTGTTGGCGGAATCCATTGCTGTAGCCCTCTGGCTAAGCAGGTTGAAAGAAAGGATGGAGGTGAAGTTTGGGAGGAAGAAGATGAAGGTGACGAACAGGGGTTGGATGAGAAAAATTATAAAGTTGATGAATGGAGAGAGCAAGTAAAATGCCTCTGCTTTGATTAATGCTGCGATGGTTCATCCAGTATTTTTTTTTTTGTATTATTGCTTTACCATTTTTTTCACGTTCTGTATTTCTAATCCACAGATAAATATGGACACATAATCAACCTTTAACGAATTTCGAAATACTTTCATTGTATTCCCCAGATCCAAGAACCTAGGTTTAGATACCAAAAACATGTTCTAAAATGTTCCAAGCAAACGTTATGGCTGGTCGTCAGGGATGGCAAATTGTCATCCCTCGAATCCGAGGTTAAAAACCCTTAAGCTTATCAATTTGCAAAAAAATAAACTACTAACAATTTCGAGTTTACTATAATGGCAAATGGACTAACTTTGCAATAGTCCTTCCCACAAAGACGGATCATTATTACTTCTCTTTTTAGCATGTGAACCTTTTCACCATCACTGTTACTCTCTGACGAATTCATTGTCCTTTAAAAATATTAGTTTTTTATGCAAAAATAGCTTCCCAAAACAATGAAATAGATCTCGCCTCCCGCGGCGGGCTTGGTACCGTCCAGCGAGACGCTGATTGGCTTTTCTATCTCATTCTTTCCCTTACTTTATTTCTCTCCTCCTCCTCATGTACAGATGTACAGTAGAGTTACTTAGGTTAAACATGACCGGTAAGATTGGATGTTACAAAATTAGTCATTTAAATTACAATCACACCTCTCCTCATGTCCTCATTAATTTACAAAGTAAATTAGGAGATATAATGTGTCGTGTCGTCATAACTTTTGGTGGGATGGAAGTGGTATCTGGCACTTTAATGAGTAGTTATGCCGTATGTTGTAATAAAACTAATTGTATTCTAATAAAATAATATTTAAAACTTTAGGTCATTTGAAGGAAAATTTATGGTTAATGATGTTTCGGTACACACTCAGTCTTATATTCCAAACATTTCATAAAGAATGAATCGAATATATGTAGAGACAAAGAAAACAAATTACTAGCAGGCTATAATGTAAGAACCCATTGCACCATAAAGGGTAATATGGACAGCAATATAACCTAGCATGTAAAATAAGGGGTATTTTACCGTAGATATATACTGTAATCTTTTCCTCTAAAATACCGCTTATATACCCTGGAATTTTTACAGTGTACTCAACTCACTTTCTATAGTGGTTCTGAATGCCGTTTGTATCACTCAAGCACTCGACTCACCTCCTAGAGTGGTTTTGAGTGGTGATGTGTCTTTCACGTACTTGACCCACCTCCTAGAGCAGTTCTGAGTAGCGTTGTGTCGCTCAGGTACTCGGGTCATCCTCTCACTCAGCCTTAACTTCAGTTATTCTGATCCTCAGAGACTTCAAGTAAAGTTTTAATTACTACCAAACTTTTTCTTTTTCCTAAATGCCACCGCTGCTGTTTTTGTTTTTATTGTTGTTGTTGTTGTTGTTGTTAATGATGATTGATTCTATATACTCTTGTTGTTGCCATTCCTTCCCTCACTCTTCTTATGGCCTTTGCTCACTCTTCTTATGGTCTTCCCTCACTCGTCTTATGGCCTTCCCTCACTCTTCTTATGGCCTTTCCTCACTCTTCTTATGGTCTTCCCTCACTCTTCTTATGGCCTTTCCTCACTCTTCTTATGGCCTTTCCTCACTCTCCTCATGGCCTTCCCTCTCCCTTCTCTCTCATCTCTTACACACTTCCTCTCTACCTCTCTTTCCCATCCCTCTGTCGCCTCTCACCCTCTCTCTCTCATGCTCCTCACTCTGCCTCTCACCCACCCATTCCTCCTTTTCACTCACATCCCAGGGCACCCCTCCCGGTTTTACTCCCTCACTTCTCTCCCATTTATTTATCGTAGTAGATATTTTGCCCTGACCGGCTAAGTTCCTACTAACGCTATTTTACCGTGAGTGCATTCTGATTGGCTAAGTACTCTGTTTAATATGACAGTTGTTAAGGAAGGGCAGGTAGGTTTCTTTGGTTGGTTAGGAAAGGTTTTATGAGGTTTTAGTAAATGTTGCTTCTTTTATAATGATAAGTTTCCATGCACAACAGAAATACGGTTAGGTATGTTTATATTGTTACGAGTTGGGGATTTAGAAACTGGTTTAGAATATAGTTAAAAGTCTACCCAGATCCCAACAGGCAACAACAATAAAAAAACTAAACAAACAAAGACAATCGGACTATAAAAGGGTAGACAAAGGATGCGAGTTTTTGTTGTGTATAATAAAGTACAGTAAATTCCTTAACAAAATATCCAGCTTTCTATAATTTACCCTTAACCATACTTAACTTAAACATGCACAACATTGGCTTAACAGTATATACATATTTATACAACATACAACAATCTGAAGCAAGTGCAGGTGGGAGGTAATATAGGGTTACAAATACTCAAGTGCGGTGCTGAGGTGTCTGATGAGTAGGGCTGAGTATTGAAGAAGATGGTAGGTAGTCACTGTGCCGTAGGTTTCCAGGATAGGTAATCCAAGTGTGGTCACTTCCCAGAGTGAACTGAACTCTCCTCGATCCGGAACTCATGAGGAAGAGTTGGAGGAGGTGACGCAACAACCAGGATATGGAGAAAGGAAACCCTCAGTTGTGACTAAGACTAGTCATACTCGGGTTTCGTCCCTAGATGGCGTTGCTCGGTAGTGCTGGGTAGTTAGATCATGACACAATAGATGGCGTGGTTCGTAATAATAGCTACACAACGATCGACTCACTGCAAAAATAAATGCCAAATGCCACCAGAGTCACAGTCAAATATTGTTCTCGTGATGTTCGCCGGTAATGGACGATTAGCCAATCAGAGTGCACTCACGGTAAATTAGCATTAGTAGGAACTTAGCCGGTCACGGCAAAATATCCTCTGCCTTTATTTATTGCCTGCTTCTCTTGTTCTTCTCCGTTTCTACACATATTTGAGACACTGTTGAATAATAATAATAATAATAATAATAATAATTAACGGTATATTAACAAATACAGCTGCCATAAGCTGAAGAAATACAAATGGCATAAGTGGTACAGTCGCTCAAAAAAGTATCTGAAAAATATTGTTCATGATAATATGACACATCGGACGTACAGGGTTGGGGAAATGGTACAGGACCAGGCGTAAAGGTGGTAGCCCTGCATGCCACAATGTTTGCCATGTAATATATAAGACCTGCCGTTTGTCATTAACGTGTTTCATATGAATATAATTATTATGGTTATAATAACGGGGAATGACAGTCTAAAAAGACATTACTCCATGTAGACACATACAGTAAACAATATGTGCGTGGTAATGCTTAAATGTTCCTCCGCTCAACAACAGCCACAACTAAATGCATATGCTGACTGCATCCATACGTAGCATTTGGTACGCATACATGTATTAGATATCAGGGTATGTTATATTAATAGGTAAGGTAAACAGTAATGGCATCTCACGTTTATTGAATTCATATTTGGTGTAACCACCTACCGCGTCCACAACACATTCTCCGGGTTCACAGCAACATGACAACTCTACCCCGTCGTAGATACTGTGTTTCACATAGGGCATCAAACATGCTTTCATACAGGTATGACTAATGCAATGTTTACAGTTTACATGTCAATGGATACTTGTAATTGTAAGGATAAGCTACCCTGGTTATAAGCAGTTGCGGCACCGACGCCTACTCACGCTGACCAACCCTACCGATGCAACAGTGCCCAGACAGCAGCGGTTGTATTGTTTGTTTTGACATCCATCGGACCCCACTTTTCAGAAAAAATTTTGAGCGCCTGTTCAGATATAATGTATAATGACAAGGGGGACAGAATCATTTAACAAGAAATTTCAGCACAGTTACAAAAAATGAGATTGGTTCGTGTGTGTGTGTGTGTGTCTGTTTCAGTATAAACTCTCGCTATTCAGATCATAAGTACGAAATAATGACCAAGGATTTGCTATAATGGTCAGTCCCCACTCTGTGTTTTACGAAAAGAAAAAGTAGTGACCTTTTACATTCCATCTCTTTATTCTGAGGGTAAAGAGCGCGAAGTGATGTTTATTTTCTTTTGACTTCGAAAACTCCAAAAAGTAGCTCGATTATTCACATTTTATGGAAGAATATTGAATATGATATTTTCTGTGAGAAAGCTAGAGTATGATAGCAGGGCACAGAGAACATTATCTTGTATAAATATGTTTGAAAAAATGTATATCTGTGAAAGGAATCTACTGTATATGTATAAATAATTCAGTACCTGGAATTTTAATATTAAGTCATTATTAATGTGTGTCGCAATTGGTTACTAACTACAAGTGGGTGGTCCAGGTAACAACACTTATGGATCACTTGGTGCACTGTGTACAATAGTTGAGGTGATTTACAGTAGGTGAGCAGACTATAGCGCTACAGGTTACCAGAGATCTATCTGAGTACTTGCAAGGAGGTAATCTCCACATCCTGCTCCTGAGACGCCACGAGCTCTCTGTTGATGAACGGCAACATCTTCCCGGATCATTGTTCCCAGTTTTAAATGCTGCCGGTTACTAGAAAATTCATCTCCATTCAACGATGGGTCGAGGCGAGGAAGTACGTAGACCTTAACCCTATACTGCTTCTGACGTTTCTCTCCTGAAGGGTTTATCCAGAGATTGAAACCTTTCTTGAAGCTTTGTATCTGAATCTCCCTCATATCGGAACCACTTAAAGACCAGTTTACCAGAAGCTGCTTCAAGTACGAGCAAGTATCTATTACAAATAGAGGAGTGTTTCAAGCATAGTCGTCAACACAAGCACAGTGCAGGAAGACTCGCTCTACCTTGCCTACCAGGTACACAGTCATTAAATCCAAGTGATTCATCACAAGCATCCATAAATGAAGTACGACAAAAATGAGGTAGATGAGCAATGTAAACAAAGTTAATACCGCCATGAAAAATTTATCATGGAAGATTATAGAACATTATAATCAAGAGACCAGCGCGGTGTTGCTCTCCTGTCCACTGAAGTGAGACAAATAAGCCTGCCACGAACGCCACGTCACAACTACAGGCTATTGACACAACAACGTTCAAGGGAGCATCATAAGAACTTTTTATTTAGTATAAAACTTAGCTTAATGTTATGCAATAGTTATACGTGGTAAAATATTTATTTGGTTATGGGGGAGTTAAGGCTGTTTTCATATCGATCATGAGTCATACCATATACGAAAAGTCATTAGTGTCAGATGAAAAAAAATGATGGGAGCATCAGTGGGGCCGCGGGGTGAGTGAATAGCTCCTGGGACTTTAATGCTCGTCGTATATCCAGGCGAGGATGGTCGTTTGACTCACTAAATTTATGAACTTCCTTGTTTACCTTCACAACGTCTGCAGTAAAGTCATTACCAATTGAATCGTCAGATGGACTTTTCCTCAGAGTATGAAAAGAAAAAAGTGTTTACAGTTAAATATTTGAAATGTGGTAAACTATAAGTATCTGACACATGGAGATGATAAAGTAACAGAAACAGTAACAACGAGCCTCAGTAAGCGTGATGGTGGACGGAAGACCAAGATGACCACCAGCAACAAAGATAAAGTCATTATTCAGGTACATTTCGTAAAAAAAAAAATGAACGAAAAGTGAATTTAGGAAGGATGGTTAGTGATGGAGCAACTAGCAGTCAATTATTCTCTACACCCATCAAGTCATTTATATATTTTTTTGTTCTTAACCATTGAATTAGTTATCAAATACAATGGATTTATCGAGGTTCCCTAAGCTTTCATGGAACGCGATAATACTCGAACTGAAAGTTAACACATTGCCCGACAGGGAAAGTTACAAACAAGTGAAACAAGAACACTTGCAAACTTCGCAACACGTAATTAATTATCTATTGCAATTGGATTCGTAAAATATATTTATATACTTAAGTTCAGTTTATTGAAGAACGGCAAACTGATATATCTATGTAATACAAATCATTCTTCAAATAATGAATAATTAGGTTATGGTTATTGTGGCTGAAAGAGAAAGTTAAACAAATGAGAATAATAATAAGAAAGGAGTAAAAGACAAGGTAACTTATAGTGCTTAAGATAATTCTAAATTGTATATGAAAAAAAAATAACAAACTTGGAATATCACGATGAGAGCAGCCGTCAGTAATATCTTTAATAACACCACAGGCAACAACGCTAAACATTATACATCACCTCAACTCCTACACAATCCCTGACTCTCAGTGACTAACATCAACAAACTTACAGCACGATGAAAGGGAAGACGTGTGTGTGTGTTGTACCAAGTTCGTCATTACCGTGCGAGTCGTTGGCAGTTTCAGCAGAATACCCACACGAAATTTCTTCGTCTTTGGATATTGTTAAGGAAATATATTTGTATTGCAGCCATTTCCGAGCGGGCGAAATATCCAGAGATTGGTGAAATATTACGTTTTTGGAGAGAGAAGAAGAGGAACCAGAGGACTTGCGTTAACTTTCTTGGTTTGTCACTGGAGGCTTCATAACATTCAGAAATCAGTAAATCAGCCTAATCTCACCAGACATGTCTTCTCTACTGCAACATTTCAATACCTCAAACTTTTTTTAATTAAACACAGATTCAAAGGACTAACACTGCACTCACTCTAGTAATTACACGTACACATGAATCACTCAGATTATATTATATAAAACTTCGCCTCCAGGCACGCCATCGCTACACTCATATTACGCAATACTTAGCCTTGCACACTCACACACACACATACACACACACACACACACACACAAAGCATTTGCAATATACTACACATCGTTATCTACAACAAATATTCTACGACCCTCATGTCAGCAGCCGCCTTACATACCAAACCTGCATGTCGTTCGTCCAGAATCTTTAAACACGTACTGTGAAGAGATGCCACGTCGTCTCTCTCTTGATTGTGAAACTTTCGTACTTGATTTAATATTTCCCTCAGGGTCTCCGGTGTAGCTGGTGAGGACACTCCTGGTTGTCCCTCTCGACAATGAAGCCTTCTTTGAGTTGATTTATTACCTTTTAGATATTCTCGATTGATATGAAAGCTTAGTACACGAAGTTTATCAGGTAATGCAGGTTGCCAGGAATGACAGCTATCCATGTCAAGAGACATGACGTTCTCCCGTCACCCAAACAAACTGAAACTACACAATCCAGCGACAGATGAATCTTTACCAGCTTTTATCTGCCACTCTTTTACTGTTTTCATGTCAGTGGTCATAGTCTCTTCCATGTAAAGGCATAACTTGCAGTGTCCAGTCCCCCAAAAAACA
Source organism: Homarus gammarus (assembly GCA_958450375.1). NCBI lineage: Eukaryota > Metazoa > Arthropoda > Malacostraca > Decapoda > Nephropidae > Homarus > Homarus gammarus. Next base: position 1,456,049 of record CAUDMG010001762.1, on the reverse strand, counting down.
CTTTTTATTTTTTTTAAGGAATCGTCTTTTTTATGAGTGTGTCAAATCTCAGTCAGGAACAGAGAAGAAATATAAATCTTGGTGTTTTCTTCGAAAAGTGCTAGAACCTGGTGTTGAGGTGGAGGTAGACAGAGCGGATCCAGGAGTGTAGGAGGGAGAGAATCATAATATATTGGGGAAACATTTCAGTAGTGGATAGTGTGCACACAGGGTGGTGTAATGCTTCTAGTGTGGCAGCATTAGGTTAGTGTTAAGGTGTAAGCACTGCCTGCTCCCTTTTGCTTTCAGCTACCGCTTCTGCCTAGCCTTCGTAGTGAACAGGAAAGCAACTTGCACAAGTCTTCGCCTGTCAGTACACAGCCTCTTCACCATCAAGATTCCTGCTGTGCCTCCTCGTGGGCTTAGGCTAGACCAGCAGGGGATCTCGGAGCAGCAGTAGGCCAGAGAAGGACGTCGCATAGGCTCACTGACATGTGGACACGTTCTGGCGCCTACCCACCACTGCCCCGTTTCTTTGAAGATTAACTTTGGTAGGTATAAGACTACGGGAGTAAACCCGAACGAAAAATCTACGGGGGAGCCCCGCATCAGGCAGGCATACTTACAGACCTCCAGTAAGACCCCAACGGTAGAACAGGCGGAAGAGGTGACCAGCATGTGAATCCAACGACTGCACCAGCGGATGAAGGCAATGCAGGATGGACAGGCTACTAAGGCGAAACCCAATAAACTGGGCTATCGGCTGTCCATTGCCACTCTCCATTTCCCCAGACGTTGCAACACTTGCACCTCTGGATCAGGAAAACAGGAGAGCCAAGATTTATGGCTGCATCCCGCTCTCCTGCACTAACACATAAATCTACTCACCTGCAGCCATCACCCAGCTCATCATACTTCTCATTATCATCAAAACCCCTATACCCCCTAAAGTCCTATGGCGACGGACGAGTATCGGCGGGGACAGGCAGAGATGCCTGACGGGAGTCTCCTGTCACAATTCTGCACATGGGCGGCAAAGAAAAGATGGTTATTTATGCACTGGGATTTAGACTCTAGAGGACCCACTCTGCTCACCCCACATGGGGACGGGGCTGGAAGAGGTGCCCTAAACATAGCCTGCCTAAAGACCCATCTTGTCTGGGCAACCGCACCCAGTAAGATCATCCTTATGTGGTCGAAAACACAATCATAACCACAGATAAAAAAAAAAAAAACAAAACTATACAATCTCTTATGGTCGCTCTATGGAATGTTAAGACCCTTCTGGATACTGGCACAAATGAGCGTCCTGAAAGGAGAACTGCCCTTGTGGCAAAAAAGCTGGCTAGGTATAACATCGACATAGCAGCCATTAGTGAGTCCCGGCTCCCAGACGAGGGTCGAATCACAGAACTGGGGTCTGGCTCTACCTTCTTTTGAAAGGGTTAGCCTGCTGCAGAGAGAAACACATTTATGGTGTTGGCTTAGCCATCCGCCAATGCATCCTACATAAGCTAACTGAAATACCTTTTGTGATCAACCAGCTCCTCATGATTCTCTGAGTCTTACTGAATCACTCAAGATGCCTTCTTCATCAGTGCATATGTCCCAACATTGGATGCGGAGGATGACATCAAGGAAGCTTTTTACACTGACCTTGATGGAGTGCTAACCTCTATTGCCAGACAAGATAAGGTTGCACTCCTAGGTGACTTCAATCCCAGAGTTGGCAGAGATACTGACATTTGGCAGGGAACCATAGGGAGAAATGGATTAGGCAAGTGTAATCCCAACGGCGTACTCCTCCTTTACAAGTGTGCTATACACAACCTCACTATCACCAATACCTTGATTAGGCAGGCCGACATCTTATTAACTATATAATTGTCAGAGAAAGAGATCGCCGAGATGTCCTCATCACCGGAGCCATATGTGTTTCAAACCACTGTGACACTGATCATCGGCTCGTCAGCGCCAAGCTCTTACAACACGTCGCCCCAAAACGGCGTAGGCAACAAGCCTCCAAAGGAGGTTTTAACACTCAGCGTCTGGAGGAACCAGTGGTAGCAGATGCCTTCAAAGAGCAGCTCGAATATGGGCTGATAAACAACCCGACAACAAACAACCCAAATTCCAGTGCCGAATGGGGCATTCTCGACACAGTCTTGACAAAAACCAGCAGAGAGACATTCGACTAGATCGAAATATACACCAAGACTGGTTTGATGAAAATGAACCTGGAAATCATTATACTTGTCAATGACAAACGTGCTGCTCTAACTGACTGGCAGAACAACCCTCAGTCTCGAACCAAAGCTGATACCTTCTTCAAGTAGAAAGAGGCGGCCCAGTGCGAACTTCGCAATCTAAAGAACGACTGGTTTAAAAATAAAGCATGTTAAATGTAAAAACTTGCAGAACAACACAAGATACGCGAATTTTCAATTCCACTAAAACATTTTCTGGGCCAACCATTCATGGCATAACCCCCTCCCCCTTCACTCATCTGATGGTAACTCACTAATTAAAGATAAAGAAGGCAACCTTCAGTGCTGGAAACGGCACTACCATTTGCTACTCAATCGAAACACTGATGTAGATGTCCTGACAACCCAACAGGCCCCTTAGCATCCATAGCTAACCCACCTCAGCTATCCTCCAACTCTGGATGACTCGATGAGTTAGCTACTGCCATATAAACGATGAAAAATAGCAAGGCCTCAGGGCCTCATGGCATCCCAGCCGAGGTGTATAAATTAGGAGAATCTCTGTTTACCAGCCGTCTCCACTCTCTCCTGGAGAATATATGGGAAAACGAAGAAATCCCCCAAGCTCCTAAAGACTGTGGCACTACCACATGATCTCACTGCTGTCTGTAGCTGGCAAGATTATCGCCTGAGTCCTCCTAAACAGACTTCTCCCTGAGACGGAAAACATCATCCCAAAATCTCAATGTGGCTTTAGAAGTTTAGACATCACGTGGCATCACTGACATAATTTTTGCTGCCAGCCAGTTATAGGAAAAGTGTAGAGAACAACATCGTAACCTGTACATAGCCTCCATCGACCTAACCAAGGCCTTCGACTCGGTCAACAGGGAAGCCCACTGGCGGAATCTCAGCCGTTTTGGCTGCCTACCAAAATTTATTGCCATTGCGAGGAAACTTCACGATGGCTTGAATGGTAGTGTCCTACACAATGGCTCCCAGCTTGAGTTCTTCCCCATTCCAACGGGGTTAAAACAAGGATGTTTACTGGCAGCAACTCTGTTTTCGATTTCCTAGGCTGCCTTCCTTACTCGTGCCAGTGCCAATTTATCGGATGAAGGGTCTTTTCAACATAAAACGACTCCAGGTAGGAACAAAAGTGTCTACAGCTTCTATTACTGAACTTCAGTATGCAGACGAGCGTACTTTTGTTGCTCACACTAAACGTGACCTACAGGAGATCCGGAACACCTACGTAGATGCTTAAGTAAACTTCGGCCTTGAGATGAATGTATGTAAGCCTCAGATTCTCTTTCAGACTGCCCCTGGTTCAGCCACACCTCCACCATCCATCCAGCTTAACGGTACTACCCTCTCTAATGTTACCCACTTCCAGTATCTCGGTTCCCACCTGTCCACCACCGCGGACATCGATGAAGAGATTCCACATCGGATCAGAAGTGCATCTCAAGCGTTTGGCAGACTCTGTACCCGTTTTCTCAGCTATAGGGAGCTGAAATTAACTACAAAGTTGCACGTATTTCGAGCAGTGGTCCTTCCCACCCTGCTATATGCCTTGAAGCACCTCAAGGCACTTGAAAACTTTCATCACCGTAGTCTACGTTCCATCCTCCGAGTATCGCTGAGAAGACAAGAGAACAAATGCCAGTATTCTCGCTGACACCCACTCTAGGAGTATCGAGGTTACCATTGTCCATGAACAGCAACAATGGACTGGCCATGTTACCCCCATGGACGACAGTAGACTGCCAAACCAGTCACGTAACGAATAGTAAAGGTAACGGTGGCGGGCAACTGAAAATGTATAAGGACAGTCTTAGACAAACCTGAAAAAGTGCCAAATCGACCCCCTCACCTGGGAGACAATTACTCCACACCGTAATGCTTGGAGGAGCACCACACGATGTGCCAATACTTTCTAGTTAGCCCGACTGCACACCGAGGCAGGTAAACGCCAACGCTTGAGAGATCCTGCCACCGCCCTTTCGCGCTAGTTGTAGCCCTCCACACATGAAACATCTGTGAACGACACTGCCGGTCCCGTAACGGCCTCTCTAGTCACCTCAGAGCTCACCAACGAAGGTGACATCCCTAATAACTCATATCATTGTCTCAAAACTGGATGTTCGTCCTACTCGATTCCGAGTGACAGCAAAGTTATATAATCTATATATATATATATATATATATATATATATATATATATATATATATATATATATATATGCAAGTAAATCACTGTAGGTGCGCGTGATCTAGGTATATGCTGATAACCACAAGGAAGGAAGAAAACACGAAGTTCCCAAGCGCTTTCGTGTAATTCACATCTTCAGGGGTGAGTACAGACTAAAGAGAAGTACAAAACAAGGTGTCGGTAGTCAGGTCAGAGGGTAAGGTGACCCATCCTTCTCACCTGGTTACAAATCTTCTTAATTACAAAATTGTCCAGTTTGTACATGCCGTTACTCAAATTCATGTTGAATGCTTCGGTATGTTTAATGAGACTAGATTCTATGATGTTCCTACTATCAATTGAATTACAAGGTAATAGTCTGTAATCACCCCTGAAGATGTGAATTACACGAAAGCGCTTGGGAACTTCGTGTTTTCTTCCTTCCATGTGGTTATTAGCATATATATATATATATATATATATATATATATATATATATATATATATATATATATATATATATATATAGTAATATATATATATTACTGTATTTAAGTAATAACAAAGAACAAAACGTACCCGTTAAAAACAAGTAATAAAGTGGAGGGGTCGTGGGTGTCCAATTCTGGCTGTACACGGTGGGTGAAGAGCGATTCTGCTGTGACTCATGTCATGTAATTCGGGGCTAGTGGTGAGGATGCATCCATAAATCTCGAGTGTCAAGGATGAAAAGGTTCAATGAAAGGACAATAAGTGGAAGGAAGTGAGTAGTTGGAGTAGAAATGGGTGACGTGGCTTAACACAGCACGACTGACTGTTATAGGATTGTAGTATGATGAAGTCCGCCTTATTGATCGTGTGATCGGGTGTGTGGTTATGGTCTCTAATTGCTGAATAAGGTAGTTTAGAACTTTCGTCAATGGTTAATTTGTTCTAGACGAGCGACCTTGGTGTTCGGCCATTCTAACCCTCAGTTGTTGTTTGGTTTCCCAGATAAAATCAGATAAAGAAACTTAGGTTAGGGAGTTTATAATACAATGAGATTACAAGGAGTGGCGTGGGTCGCTCCCAGGCAATAAATAAAGAAGTATTAGCAGGAAGATGGGCGACCTTCCTCCCTCTCTCCCTGGACACTCACAGACGGACGAAAAAGTGAGGAAGATACAACACAACTTGTGGAGAACATGAGACTCTTACAGGGGATAACGACCTCGATATTGTCACCGTTAGAAAACTTTGCTCTTGGTAATAACAGTTGTGGTGAGTTGAACACTAGTTGCGGTTTATGTCAGGACTCCTGCTGACACTTGTATACACTGTCAGCCTCATGTAAACTGTGGTTTATTCTAGAACACCTGCTGACATTTGAACTAAATACAGTCTGTGACGCACCACGTGGTTGATAAACAAATTTGCAACAGTATGAGAAGAGCACGAAGTAGAACTCACTTGTTAGGTGACGATCGAACCTAAAATACCTTTGTCTGATAAACATGAGGTGACGAAGAAGGTGTGAAGGTGTATAAGAGCCTTTTCAGCCTCTTATCAACCCAGATAGAGTTGGCAAAAAACTTTGTTTTAATAATTTTGTTTAATGTTTTTAAGGTTCGGTTTAATGAGTCAAATATTTTGACCTTTTTTAAAAAAATGTAATATGATATTAATAAAAAACATTACAGTCACGATTCAGCAATTATTTATACTCTTTTTCCATCTAAAAATGTCGCTGTGAAAAAGCTAGTATAATTTTTTTGGCTAAAATTACACGAATACATTCATTTTACTTATTTGTATTTTTCCAATAATTTATAATTTATTTAAAGGACTTATGATATGTTCATTTATAAGATTTTATAATTTACCCTTCATCAAATAAATTTTGTCAAACAATGTATAAACTATCAATATAATTGACAATTGTTATTAATGATAATACAAGCTTGGTGTTTGTTTATAAACAATAACTATTACATGTTAAAAGAAAGATGACAGACCACACCTAAGGATAATATACAGTATAAGTAACGCTTAATTAACAAAAAGGCCTAGAACAGTGACAGTTGTGAAAACTAGCAATAGGAGATGAAAAGAGCAAGAGGTAGGAGTAGGACTGGCAGGAGAATTAAAATACTTGGGGATACATTTTTCCTCTGAGTACATAATTTCAAGATGTCGTGTTAAGAAGTTAACCATATTATGAAGTAGGCTTCAAATTTAATTTTAAAATCTAATAGTGACAGTCATTTTAGTATCTGTAGTGGTGGAAATCTACTATAAATCATTAAAACCATCTGGAAATATTAAAAATCAACCAAAAATTATTAAACCCAATGAAAAAGGCAGATTTTTTTTTATGTTTAGTTTAAACCAACGGTTTAACTCGGCAAACTCTGAACCCAGACTTATCTTGCCCTCTTCAATACTGTTTAAGTGGTTATAGTGATTCATTCAGAGAGACTAGTAATGTTTATTTATATACGATACAAATAAACTTTTATATCCCAACTCTTCCGTTGGAGAATTTATTTTATAGAATTTACATTACATATAGGAATAAAACTGCACCATCTATGAACAGTAATACCTTTGCCATATTAAAAAGCCGTTTATTTATTCAAAGGGTAAACTTCCTGTTTTTCTTATTTTGTTTTTATTTTTTTAGTGTTGTTTGGTGGTGTGAGTAAAGGTTTCCCCCTAAGTGCGGTAACATGGCACTTGTCTCTTTCTGCCATGTATGAGAGAGAATAAGCGAGACTAAATTCTTTCTCAGTATCAGTGTTTTGACGATTCCTTAATATTCTTCTATTCTGTACACACACACACACACACACATGTTCTGAGGAGTTTGTGCTGCTGCATCACTTCCAATTTAGATCTTTATCACAATTTAATAAAGGAATGGGGGAAGTTTTGCTTCTTCCAGGCCACCACAAGATGACTACCCTACCCTAGTTAATATGACCTGCTATTTTACTTGTGACTGGATATGTGGGCGTGAAGGTAAATATATACCAGGGGTGACGTTGTGTGGGTCATGTGACTGGGTGGGGTTGGGAGGCAAATATGTACCAGGAACGAAACTTTGGTGGTCATCGTGTTCCCCCACTTGGCCATGGCGCGCGCGTCTGGGAGTTCCAGTTATGGTGTTACTGGAGTTTCTTTTCTGTGAAACATTTTTGTGACGGTGAAGAAGGTCAAACTTTAAGCAGAGCGACCGTAGAACAGTAGTCAGAGTCTTGACAAGGCAACGAAACTCCAGCCTCGTAGGGGGTTCCAAAAGAAGGAAATTTACCATTGTATGAATTAAAGTTTCATTTGGAAAAGAAAATACCAAGTTACATATCATCTGTCCCACATGTGTATAATAGGCCTTACTTACGTCATATATTTATTAGAGTGGTGATATCCACACAGTGTTTTTTACAAAAAAACTCAGAAATAAGTTTTTTTTTGGTGTTGGTCAACGTTGTGTGAACTTCTGTCTCAGATAGAAGTCACCTGCTAAAATTAAGCTTGTCGGTTATTGACCTTTAATGACATTTGTAAATCACTTGGATCACCTGAGGTTATATAATTAATGTACAAGGTTGATCAGTCGAGTAAGAAAAGTTTGATTGCTACTCAAGTTTAACAACTATTGTGCTAATAACATATTCATACACACAAACCAAATTCTCTGAGATTTCACACATATTTCTTACTGGATGAATGTGTGACTTATAGGTTATCTGGAATTGCAACGTATTTCCAAGTAACCAGAATCAATAAAAAGATCACGTCTACGATTATTTTTCAAGTTGTTACAATATATTCTTATTTTTTGAGCTGCCCTGTTGTAGATATCTTCACACACACATACACACACATATATATATATATATATATATATATATATATATATATATATATATATATATATATATATATATATATAATGTATATATATGTATATATATATATATATATATATATATATATATATATATATATATATATGTATATATATATATGAATATATATATATATATATATATATATATATATATATATATATATATATATATATATATGTATATATTTACATATATATATATATATATTTATTTATCAGCTCTCTTAAATAATAAAGGTAGATTGGTTGGTTGCTAATTAATAATGAGGTTGCCTTGGGATGCCTTGCACTGTTGGCAAAGGTCAACTTTCATGTCGTGATACCGTTGGAGAATATCATATTATAGCATCTTGGTAGCTCTGTCACCTCTCCTCGTGTTGGCATTGCCTATCTCATGCAAAGAAAACTCTGGGCTTTTTTGTTTGCTAAGTTTACCTGGAATATGAATATGCTGCAGCGTGTCAAAATTATTGTTATTTTGTCATCCGACACGAGCATGGTGGCAGAGTAAGAGCTTCCACACAGTAGGATGGTGTTCACCCTGAGTGGCCGCCTTCACTCCTGCAGTCTGCCATGGCTGGGATCACCCACTTGCTTTCGGGAGTTTTCACTCTTCAGTACTCTGCTTGTAGCCTCTTCCTCTGTCTCGTGGTGACCTTCTCCTCTGCTGTATTTTGAATGATGCCACTGCCCTGTTCTTATCCGTGGAACCCCGTTGTCTCCACCTTTACACAGTTCATCTTTCAAAAAAACATAAATTTTCATCCCTGGCGGTCAAACACTGCTCCATTATTGACCACATGCTGGTGAGAACTACCACACAAAGATAATACTTGTTAGATTGAACACAGACACAAGACTCGAGACACAAGTGGCCAATGAAGGATTCTTTTTGACACACTAGAGAGTGGGGAGGTGATACAGAGACATACATAAAATTAGAAAGACAATGATAGAGGATATAAAGAGAAAATAGAAATATAGAAAGGAAGGAGAGAATGAAAGAACGAAGGGAGAGAGAGAGAGAGAGATGGACGGATATAGGGGCCTCAAGTTATCACCAGGTTGATGACGGCAGGACTCCCAGGTGGCCTCTGTGATGACTTTCCCCTTATGCTTCCTTTCTCTCCCTCATCCTCTTACTTCCTCACTCTCTTTCATCCTCTTTCTCCTTCACTCTCCTTCACCCTCTTACTCCCTCACTCACCCTCACCCTCTTACTCCCTCACTCTCCCTCACCCGCTTACTTCCTCACTCTCCCTCATCCTCTTATTCCCTCATCCTTTATCACTCTCCACCACAGTAGCATCATGGATAGTACTAACCACAGCTTGGCCTCCCCAGCCTGGCTACCACAGCCTGGTCCCAAAAGCCTTGCCCCCACAGCCTGGCTACCACAGCTTGTCCCCCACAGCCTGGCCCCCAAAACCTGGCTACCACAACTTGTTCCCCACAGCCTGGCCATCCGCGGTCTGATCACCACAGCTTAGCCCTGCAGACTGGCCCTAACAGCCGGGCTCCCACGCAGCCTGGCCACCACAGCCTGGTCACTCACAACTTTGGCACCACAGCCTGGCCTCCACAGCCTGACCCCCACAGCCTGGCCATCCGCGGTCTGATCACCGCAACTTGGCCCCTGCAGCCTGTCCCCCCCACAGCTTGATTACAAGAGCCTGGCCCCCCACAGTTTGGCCACGACAGCCTGGCTCCCATAGCCTCCCCCTACAGTCTGGCCACGACAGCCTTGCCGGGATACAGTTATCCACAAGTTATGGTGTTTAGGGCTCAGCGCCACGACTCTCCACCTTATATAAGACCTTCATGCATAAGTCCGGGGTTTCTCCACCTTCCTCCCTCCTGGGTTAACCTCTGAATTTCTTGACCCCCTTCACTTCTACCTGGACCCTTTACCCCTTCCTGATGTTACGCCGCCCCTTCATCCCAACATGACTCTATCTTGTTTTACCCCTTCTACCCTCCTTGTCACCTTTGATCTTTTCTACCCTTCCTGGCACCCTTGGTCCCTTCTACCCTTCCTGGCACCCTTGATCCCTTCTACCCTTCCTGGCACCCTTGATCCCTTCTACCCTTTCTGGCACCCTTGGTCCCTTCTACCCCTCCTGGCACCCTTGGTCCGTTCTACCCTTTCTGGCACCCTTGGTCCCTTCTACCCTTCCTGGCACCCTTGATCCCTTCTACCCTTCCTGGCACCCTTGATCCCTTCTACCCTTCCTGGCACCCTTGGTCCCTTCTACCCTTCCTGGTACCCTTGGTCCCTTCTACCCCTCCTGGCACCCTTGGTCCCTTCTACCCTTCCTGGCACCCTTGATCCCTTCTACCCTTCCTGGCACCCTTGATCCCTTCTACCCTTCCTGGCACCCTTGGTCCCTTCTACCCTTCCTGGCACCCTTGATCCCTTCTACCCTTCCTGGCACCCTTGATTCCTTCTACCCTTCCTGGCACCCTTGGTCCGTTCTACCCTTTCTGGCACCCTTGGTCCCTTCTACCCTTCCTGGCACCCTTGATCCCTTCTACCCTTCCTGGCACCCTTGGTCCCTTCTACCCTTTCTGGCACCCTTGGTCCCTTCTACCCTTCCTGGCACCCTTGATCCCTTCTACCCTTCCTGGCACCCTTGGTCCCTTCTACCCTTCCTGGCACCCTTGGTCCCTTCTACCCTTCCTGGCACCCTTGGTCCCTTCTACCCTTCCTGGCACCTTTGATCCCTTCTACCCTTCCTGGCACCTTTGATCCCTTCTACCCTTCCTGGCACCCTTGATCCCTTCTACCCTTCCTGGCACCCTTGGTCCCTTCTACCCTTCCAGGCACCCTTGGTCCCTTCTACCCTTCCTGGCACCTTTGATCCCTTCTACCCTTCCTGGCACCCTTGGTCCCTTCTACCCTTCCTGGCACCTTTGATCCCTTCTACCCTTCCTGGCACCTTTGATCCCTTCTACCCTTCCTGGCACCCTTGATCCCTTCTACCCTTCCTGGCACCCTTGGTCCCTTCTACCCTTCCAGGCACCCTTGGTCCCTTCTACCCTTCCTGGCACCTTTGATCCCTTCTACCCTTCCTGGCACCTTTGGTCCCTTCTACCCTTCCTAGCACCCTTGATCCCTTCTACCCTTCCTGGCACCCTTGATCCCTTCTACCCTTCCTGGCACCCTTGGTCCCTTCTACCCTTCCTGGCACCATTGATCCCTTCTACCCTTCCTGGCACCCTTGGTCCCTTCTACCCCTCCTGGCACCCTTGGTCCCTTCTACCCTTCCTGGCACCATTGATCCCTTCTACCCTTCCTGGCACCCTTGGTCCCTTCTACCCCTCCTGGCACCCTTGATCCCTTCTACCCTTCCTGGCACCCTTGATCCCTTCTACCCTTCCTGGCACCCTTGATCCCTTCTACCCTTCCTGGCACCCTTGATCCCTTCTACCCTTCCTGGCACCCTTGGTCCCTTCTACCCTTTCTGGCACCCTTGATCCCTTCTACCCTTCCTGGCACCTTTGATCCCTTCTACCCTTCCTGGCACCTTTGATCCTTTCTACCCTTCCAGGCACCCTTGATCCCTTCTACCCTTCCTGGCACCCTTGGTCCCTTCTACCCCTCCTGGCACCCTTGGTCCCTTCTACCCTTCCTGGCACCATTGATCCCTTCTACCCTTCCTGGCACCCTTGATCCCTTCTACCCTTCCTGGCACCCTTGGTCCCTTCTACCCCTCCTGGCACCCTTGGTCCCTTCTACCCTTCCTGGCACCCTTGGTCCCTTCTACCCTTCCAGGCACCCTTGATCCCTTCTACCCTTCCTGGCACCCTTGGTCCCTTCTACCCTTCCTGGCACCCTTGGTCCCTTCTACCCTTCCAGGCACCCTTGGTCCCTTCTACCCTTCCTGGCACCCTTGGTCCCTTCTACCCTTCCTGGCACCCTTGGTCCCTTCTACCCTTCCTGGCACCCTTGATCCCTTCTACCCTTCCTGGCACCCTTGGTCCCTTCTACCCCTCCTGGCACCCTTGGTCCCTTCTACCCCTCCTGGCACCCTTGGTCCCTTCTACCCCTCCTGGCACCCTTGGTCCCTTCTACCCCTCCTGGCACCCTTGGTCCCTTCTACCCTTCCTGGCACCTTTGATCCCTTCTACCCTTCCTGGCACCCTTGATCCCTTCAACCCTTCCTCATTCCCTTCACTTTTTCCTTATTCCTATGTTTTCCTCACCCATTTCACTTCTTCCTCACTTCTCTACATCTACCGCACCCAATCCATGTCTACCTCTCCTCCATTCTTCCTCACTACTCACCCTTTTTCACCTCCTCCACTCTTCCTCACTCCCTATCTTCTTCCTCATCCCTCCACCTTTTCCTCATCCTCCACTTTTCCTCATCCCCTACACTTCCTTTACTTATTCCTTACCCCTTCCACTTCAACCTCCTCCCCCCTCCACTTCTTACACATTCCCTTCCATTTTTCCTCCCCCCTCCCGTTCTCCCACCCCCTTACTTCTTCCTCACGCCCTCCTCTCTTCCTCAGACCCTCCACCACCCCTCTCTCACCACCTTTGTTGTGAGGGAGTGAGGAAAAAGTAACGAGCGACGGTGTACAGTTGGTAACGCTTTGCTTTGCACTGTCTCCTGTCAAAGTCATAAATGGGTATCTCTTAATCAGTTGCCTACGCCATTCCACCTGTATCTCTGCTGCTAGTACTCACTACTAAGACAGACAGACACCCGGAACTATCTGTACCTCAGTTATAAGACCGATTTATACCCACAACTTAACACTTAGACAGACAGATAGACATTGTGATTATAGTTGCATATACCGGCAGTCATCAGACCTGTATCGTCAACAAATAATTCATTCTCCCTTAAATATTATCTGCTATAATTCAAAACCACAACTCCTCCTTAAATATTGGTTGGTATAATTCATAACCACCACTCTCGCCTAAGGTTGGTCGCCATAATTCAGGCCAGTGATCGTTTGCTCCAGAAATTGGCTTCTCAGAGCGAGACCTTCCACTTGCCAGAGTTATGCTTATTGAGTTTTAATGTTGCCAATGTGTTATGTGGTGTAGCGCTGCCCACCAGCGCTGATGGCCTAAATTGCTGCACTGTTCTCCGTATTCTTTCCTCTCTACCTCTGTGTCCTGGTGATACATCCCCACATAGCACATGAATCTGTCAATAATGACGTTAGGTAGACATATTGTATAGTTACTATACTATAGTAGATATAGTGACGTATCAGTTTGACATACATGGTTTAAATGGTCATATGATTTGGTAATTCAGGTTATGGAGAAGCGTCCCCATAATCAACCACTAATGCTCCAAGCTGTATTGATCACACCATTTGAGACGATTAATGGGTAAAACAACTGACTGGAACACGCCCTGCCCCTCCCGGAGGGCTGTATTATAATCAAGAAACAGTTGATATTGGTGGAAAGATTACATTAACTCCGTTAAGAAAATATCTCCGATTGATTAAATTATATATATATATATATATATATATATATATATATATATATATATATATATATATATATATATATATATATATATATATATATATATATATATATATATATATATATGCTGATAACCACAAGGAAAGAAGAAAACACGAAGTTCCCAAGCGCTTTCGTGTAATTCACATCTTCAGGGGTAAGTACAGACTAGTCTGTACTCACCCCTGAAGATGTGAATTACATGAAAGCGCTTGGGAGCTTCGTGTTTTCTTCTTTCCTTGTGGTTATCAGCATATACCTAGATCACGCGCACCTACAGTGATTTACTTGCATATATATATATATATATATATATATATATATATATATATATATATATATAAATATATATATATATATATATATATATACAATCAACACCTCAACCCGCCAGAATTCGAACCCACGGCCCACGCGCCCATGACTGTGATCGGGGAATGCTACCTCTAGACCACCAGGATACTAAAAGCAGTCCTAGACTCTGTTATATTTCACATCAAGCCTGTTCAACGAGCTTATGGCGCCACGAACCTCTAATGGGGACTACCAGTATCACTTAGGTGGTCAGAGTAACGTTTTACCAAGTCCGGCTTCGAAACACGAGGATCCATATATATTTCATTAGCCCAATAAACACTGCGGACTTCTACATACAATTAACTGCTCAACCCGCCAGGATTTGAAACCACGGCCCACGAGCCCATGACTGTGACCGGGGAACTCTACTTCTGGACCACCAGGATACTAAAAGCAGTCCTAGACTCTGTTATATTTCACACAAAGCCTGTTCAACGAGCTTATGGCGCCGTGAACCTCTACTGGGGACTACCCGTATCACGTAGGTGGTCAGAGTAACGTTTTACCAAATCCGACTTTGAATCACGAGGATCCATATATATTTCATTAACCCAATAAAGCACGTGGGTTGAGGTGTTGATTGTATGAAGAAGTCCGCGTGCTTTATTGGGCTAATGAAATATATATGGATCCTCGTGTTTCGAAGCCTGGGGACTGACGTGACTGTTCCCAGGTGACCTCATCAAGGTACCTTCTTAACTGAAAGTTTGGGACTCTGACCATTTGTCATTGTTTTTCGTTTCTCTGTGATCACTGTTACCTAGTTCTTCCCCTACTGTGATATCTCTGAAAATATTTTCTTTATTTGTTAATACTAGGTCTAATACATTGTCACCTTTAGTAGGTTCTGTAATTAGTTGTTTCAAAAAATTGTCCTGTACTGCATCTAGGAGGTCTTCAGATTCATAGTCACCTACAATGTTGTCCCAGTCATTATTTCTGAAGTTGAAACCCCCTATAATGCACAGGTTGTTATATTTTGCTGCCCTACTCATTTCCTGCCATATGGGCTGAGCTGCTTCTTTCCCAAGACTTGGGGGCCTGTAAATCACTCCCATAATTAGTTTTTCTCTTCCTTCCGTGATTCCTACCCATACAGACTCGGTTTCTATTTCACCTTAATTGAATTATTAATACAACATTTTAATGTATCCTTGACGAAGAGTGCGACCCCTCCCCCCTTCCTACCTTCCCTGTCCTTGTGAATAAGGTTTATACCCTTCTATGTGGTACTCTGATAAAAAAATTTTGCTCACCAGATTCATCCAAGTTTCGGTGAATGCTATGATGTCTACATTCTCAGTACATACAACTGCTCTCAGCAAGCTTAGCAACTTTGTAGTAAGTGCGGGAACTCTGGAAAGTTTCAAAAGGAGGCTAGATAGATTCATGGATGATAGAGAGTGGTAGTAACTCTCGACAGGAGCTGCCATGTACAGGCCAACCGGCCTATTGCAGACTCCTTATTTTCTTATGTTCTTATGTTCTCTTATTTCTAACGCTCCAACTGTTTGTATAGTATACATTTAAACCTACCCTTCCCAGGTCCTGTTTTACCCCTTGTCCTGAGTAACCAATTTTACTTCCCAGGACAAGCTTGTTTTTTGAAAGCCACTTTCCCCGACCTCTCTCTACTGGCGAAACCCCCCCCCCCCCTTGGAGTGACAATTTTATGCTCCAGGGATGTAGACAACGTCTTTACCCCGGCACGAGACAAGTGTACTCCGTCATGACTGTACAGGTAGTCGTTGCCATAGAATCGTTGCCAGCTATCAATGAATGCCCAACCATTGTTTGCACAATATTTTTCCAGTCAGCAATTTATAGCAATTGCCCTGGACAGCCATTCACGACCAACCCCTCTTCCAGGTGTTACGAGTTGGGGATTTAGAATATAGTTATACGTCTACCCAGATCCCAACAGGTAACAACAAAAAAAAACAAAGACAATCGGACTATAAAAGGGTAGACAAAGGATGCGAGTTTTCGTTGTGTATAATAAAGTACCATGAATTCCTTAACAAAATAATCAGCTTCCTATAAATTATCCTTAACCATACTTAACCTAAACATTAACAGTATATACATATTAATACAACATAAAATAATCGTGAAGCAAGGTGGAGGTGGGAGAGGCAATACAAGATTACAAATACTTAAGTGAGGAGCAGAGATGGCTGACGAGTAAGGCTGAGTATTGAAGACGGTGGTAGTCACTGTGCCGTAGGTTTAGAGGATAGGTGATCCTGTGGTCACTTCCCAGAGTGTAGTCCTCTCTTCTCGAATTGGAGCTGACAAAGAAGACTTGGGAAGTGACGCAACAACCAGGATATGGAGAAGGGAAACCCAGGAGTGGTAACCAAGACGAGTCATACTCGTGTCTCGTCCCTAGATGGCGTTGCTCGTGGTGCTGGGTAGGTAGATCACACAATAGATTGCGTGGTTCGTAGTGCTGGGTAGGTAGACCATGACAATTGGTGGCGGGGTTCGTAACACAGGCAAGACACCACATACTATCGGGATCCCTCCCCTATCTCTAATCTTCCCCAGCGCCTCCCTATACCTCTTGAAAAGTTCCTCACTCCTAACCTTTCCTATGTCGTTTCCTCCCACACTAAGACACACTACTGGATTGGTACCCTCCCCTGACAAAACCCTATCTAACCTGTCAGCTACATGCCCTATCCCAGCCCCAGGAAAACACACCCTAGTCCTACGTTTCCTATCTCTTACACAAAAAGTCCTATCTAAAAACCTCACCTGGCTGTCCCAAACTACCACGACCTTACCTGTGGGCAGGGTTTGTACAACTGCCCTTTCCTCTCCGTGCTCCATACCGTCCTGCCTCTTCTCTTCCTCGCCAGCTTCCTCCAGCACCTGGTAGGGGTTACTACACTCCATACCCTGGTCAGCTTTCCTAAGTACATGGACGGAGAGAGGCTTAAATACACAGGGTGACCTTACAAAACATGAGTTCAGGTCATATTCATGACATCCACTAATACGCACACCAACACACACGCAGAGGAGCTTAAGAGAAAGGGCGACGTGACGAGTCAAGTTAAGTCAGGTCAAAAATATATGGGAACCACTAAATATCTATCCTACATCTAACTCCAAGGTTTAAAGCATTTATCTTATCCACGTTTTCATTGTTTATCTTCATGATATATATATATATATATATATATATATATATATATATATATATATATATATATATATATATATATATATATATATATGTATATATATATATGTATATATATATATATATATATAGCGGAATTGCTGTCTGTCTGTTTGTTCACCTTTCTTTGGGATGCCATGACTTAGGTCAGAAACTATGGACCACCAGATCTCTTCATTACTTTTACATGCAATCCTGTATGGACTGATATAACAGAAGCTCTAATGAAAGGCCAGAAAGGACAAGATCGGCATGGCATTATAGCGAGAGTATTTCGTCAGAAAGTGATCAAACTCATGGACTTGCTTACAAGAGCATCAATCTTTGGCCCTACACGGTGCTACATGTATTTCATTGAGTGGCAGAAACGAGGTCTACCACATGCCCATGTCTTGATCTGGTTGAAAGAGAAACTTTGACCGAACATGATTGACAACTGCATGCAAACAGAGTTTCCTGATCCAGAAGAAGATCCAGTTCTCTATAAGATCATCAAGAAGCAAATGATTCATGGGCCATGTGGGCCATTCAACAGACACTCTCCCTGCATGAAAGATAGTCGTTGCAACAAAAACTTCCCAAAAGACCTGATAAAGGATCCTCAGAGTGGAGAAGATGGGTATCCTCAGAACAGGAGAAGAGCGCCAGGCGATGGAGGTTTTACAGCAGTGTTGCTACGTGGAACAGACATTGAAGTAACAGTGGACAACAAATGGGTGGTCCCCTACAATCCTCTTTTGAGTAAAGCATTCCATGCGCACATCAATGAGTTCTGCAATTCAGTCAAGTCCAGCAAGTATGTCTGCAAATACGTCAACAAAGGCTCTGACCAAGCGATCTTTGCATTGGAAAAGGATGGAAATCATGATGAGGTGGCACAGTTTCAGCAAGGCCGTTATATATGCAGCAATGAAGCCCTATGGAGAATTTTTAGTTTCCCATACACGAACGATGTCCAACACTAGTTCATATGGCTGTTCACCTGGAAAATGGACAAAGAGTATACTTCACAGAAGAGTCTCTCCAAAATCAAATGGCAAATCCTGCTGATACGACTCTCACTGCATTCTTTAAGCTTTCACAGGAAGATGAGTTTGCTCAAATACTCCTGTATGTTGACGTACCCAAGTTATACATATGGCAGACTTCAATGAAAAAGTTCCAGAGAAGAGCTCAAGGATCCGATGTTGAAGGACATCCAGGGATAAAGTCAGGCAATGTTTTGGGACGTGTCTACACGGTTCACCCCAACAACTTTGAATGCTATTGTTTGAGACTACTTTTGCACCACATCCGTGGCTCAACATCATATGCAGCACTCAAGACAGTGAATGGACAAGTCTGCAGAACCTATCAGGAAGCGTGCAATCTCCTTGACCTACTGGAAGATGATGGTCACTGGAATGACACATTAGAAGAGGCAGCAGCTACTCAATCGCCAATGAGAATGAGGAACCTGTTTGCCATCATGATTGCTACATGTGGACTTTCCAACCCAAACCAGCTCTGGAAAAACCACCAAGAAAGACTTTCAGAGGATCTGCTTCATCAAGCAAGAAGAGAACATCCTGGTCAAGTGATTGAGTTCATGGATGACATGTTCAACAGGGCTCTGATCATGCTGGAAGGCAAAGTGATGACTGATTTTGGATTGCCTTCCCCAAACCGAAAAGAACCAGTAGCTGCAAACAGGGAGTTGCTCAGAGAGACAGACTACTCAGTTGAAGTTCTGGTGAATTTTGTTGAAGAAAATGAGCCCCACCTGGTGCCTGATCAAGCAAATCCTTATGAATAGATCTTGCAAGCGTTACAAGCGGAGCAGGGAGGTATGATCTTTCTTGAAGCACCTGGCGGGACAGGAAAAACATTCTTGATCAACCTTCTGTTGGCCAAAGTACGTTATCAGGGGAAAGTTGCTCCTGCTGTGGCATCCACAGGCATTGCTGCAACACTACTAAAAGGAGGACGTACTGCACACTCAATTTTAAACTGCCTCTCAACCTCGCTCACAATGAGAATCCAGTGAGCAACATCAAAAAAGGATCGGCAAAGGCAAAACTCTTAGAAAAATGCAGCCTCATAGTCTGGGATGAATGCACTATGTCTCACAAGTTAGCGTTTGAAGCATTGGACAGGACCTTGCAAGACATACGAGACAATGATCAGATCATGGGTGGTATTACAATGGTCATTGCTGGAGACTTTCACCAGATCCTACCTGTCATTCCCCGAAGCACTCCAGCTGATGAACTGAATGTGTGCCTCAAGGCATCATACCTTTGGAGAAGCTTTCAGACACTCACCCTATCCGCAAACATGAGAGTACATCTACAAGGAGATCAGGATGCTGGACGGTTTGCAAACCTTCTACTACAGATTGGGAATGGAACTTTCCCTGTTGATTCAGAAGGACAAATAATCATTCCTCAAGGATGTGGAAATGTTGTAAAGTCCTCAACTGAGCTCACTAACATGGTCTACCCAAACATTATCCACCACTACAAGGATCACAAGTGGCTGCATGAACGCGCAATTCTGGCACCAAAGAATGAAACAGTGACTGAAATCAACATGACTCTACTCAGACAGCTTCCAGGCAGTGAGACCTCATTCAAATCTGTTGATACAATAATCGACCAGGATCAAGCAGTCCAGTACCCTGCAGAATTCCTAAATTCTTTGGAGCCCGCTGGAATGCCTCCTCACCACCTCACTCTCAAGATTGGAGCTCCTATAATGCTCTTAAGAAATCTTGAACCACCAATCCTCTGCAATGGCACAAGACTGGTGGTGAAGAACATGATGCCACATGTACTGGAAGCTACAATACTGACAGGAAAAGCTAAAGGAGAGGACGTTTTAATACCAAGGATACCACTCATCACCACTGACCTGCCATTTGAGTTCAAGAGATTTCAGTTCCCTGTTAAAGTGAGCTTTGCCATGACCATCTACAAAAGCCAGGGACAGTCCCTAAAGATGGCGTTTCCTTGCTTCTCTCATAGACAGTTCTATGTTGGATGCCCCAGAGTGGGAACTGGCAAAAATCTGTAAATACTTGCTGCTTATGGCAAAAAAAAAAATGTGGTCTACCCTATTGCACTACAGTGAGACAATGTGGAGCCTCCCGGAGGGTGGCGTCCTACCGTGGCCTAGCGGATGAGCCGCCCGGATGTTGTTATATGTAGTGATGATGGGTCGTGTTATATGTAGTGATGATGGATGGTGTTATATGTAATGATGATGGATGGTGTTATATGTAGTGATGATGGCTGATGTTATATGTAATGATGATGGATGGTGCTATATGTAGTGATGATGGGTGGTGTTATATGTAGTGATGATGGATGCTGTTATATGTAATGATGATGGGTGGTGTTATCTGTAGTGATGATGGATGGTGTTATATGTAGTGATGATGGATGGTGTTATATGTAGTGATGATGGATGATGTTATATGTAGTGATGATGGATGGTGTTATATGTAGTGATGATTAGACAATATAATAATAACAGTGTAATGCTAAAAAAATATACTTTGCTGTACCGTTGTAGTGAAAAACATGGTGGAACTTACATACACCGTTAATGAACTATTGATGGAATTAGAAGTTTTGGGGACTGAACAGTGAGACAATGTGGAGCCTCCCGGAGGGTGGCGTCCTACCTTGGCCAAGTGAATGAGCCGCCCAGAGGGCGGCGTTTCAGCTAGTGTATATATATATATATATAAATATATATATATATATATATATATATATATATATATATTTATATATATTTATATATATATATATATATTTATATATATATATATATATATATATATATATATATATATATATATGTATATATATATATATATATATATATATATATATATATATATATATATATGTGTGTGTGTGTGATTTTTCTGTGACTCATATTTTGTGTGAGACGGCAGGTTTAATGTAAGATTATTTATTTAAGGGATGTTGACACTATTAGACCCAAGGAAATATGTCCCAAGATTTGTTTGACAACATATATAATGAACACTATGTTGATTTATATGTGTTGGTTCCTACATAAATATTTCAAAATGATCATAAACACTGAAGCAAGAAAAAATTATGAAAATTATGATATCAAAGAAGACACGAATAAACTTCACGACGGAGAGAGACACTCGCGCCGCACATCAAAAGGGTAAAGAAAAAAATATTTTACTTGCACTGACGACAAGCATAAAAAAGTAGACTACTCGTGTGGGTACGTCGCTTGAGACACCAGAGTAACAAGAAAAAAAAATGAAGTTTTCGGTATCACTTCCATTTGAAGTGAAGAAACCCCATTAAAAATTTTACAGCTCGAATTTCATTGAAGGAAGTTTGTGAGTTACAGAAAGTGTCTCTTCATAAAGTTTTCTAAAGAAGAGAAGAAAAAGTTTGTCCTTCAAGCAAGACTAACTAATTTATCCAACTTGGCTT
The DNA here is from genome assembly GCA_958450375.1 of Homarus gammarus. NCBI lineage: Eukaryota > Metazoa > Arthropoda > Malacostraca > Decapoda > Nephropidae > Homarus > Homarus gammarus. The sequence continues at coordinate 1,434,255 of CAUDMG010001762.1, read as the reverse complement.
ATTTTGGTATTTGTCGAGAAAAATGCTGGGAATGAGGACGTGTCAGCGGTCGAAGACTGTTGATGACAAATTGCACTGAGTTGTGAATGACTTGTTGTCTCCAGTCTCTTGCAAAGACAAACTGAAGCAAAAATAAAGAAGAAAAAACATTGCAATTATGGGTTTTGTTACAATAAATTGTTTATGGGCTTTAAAACCTTCTACATGTATGCTTCGATTTACAATGTGGCTGAGTTCCTGAAAATGTTAGGATATATAGAATGATCATAAATCGATTCTAATTTGTCCCTTGATTAACGTTATAAATGAATCCCTAACATGAAATACGCACTGCTCCACACTGGCAGGTCAAAAGACACTGACATTTCACAAAAGAGACTTCTTATGTACTGGATGTTAGCTAATACTGTAATGTTTACAGTTTATATAAAGAACCTCCCGCTTCTTGTTTACACATATAATAGTCGAAATTTGTGGACATTCATGACTTTCATAAGCAAATTTTACTCAGCATGATTCACATTAATGATCCCCAACGTGTCAGAGAAACACAGCTAGTCTGTTGGAGATTACAAATGAGGGGCTGGTGTGGGCATAACTGGTGTCAAGATACTGTAGCTGGTGTAAGGATAGCCAGTGTTAGAATAAATAAATGTTAGGATATCTAGTTTTAGATAGCTGGTGTCAGTAGAGTTAGGGTCAAGATAGCTAGTGTAACATTAAGGTCTTATTTCCACGATTTATCTTCTCTTTATTTCTACTTTAATTAATTTTTCCATTTATCTTTCCCCAATATTTCTTTTTGTATAATTATTCAATCATATTACGTGTATTTCTTTCCTTCTGTAGCATTAAAGGTTTTTATTTACCTACTCTTTATTTCTTACTTTAAAATTTGTATTACTGATTTATTGACTTATCTTTATATGAGGTCACTGTATATATGTTATCCGTAATTCTAATGAACACCCGAACGATCAGAATTACTCTCCCAGTTTACAGTACTACCCGACACGCTGCCCGAACACCGTGGGAGTCCCCCCCCCCCCCCCCCACCTCTCTCAACACAAACCCATACAAAACTGAACTGTCCACGACTAACATTGGTTGTAGCCGTAAGGTCGGGGAGGAGTGTGTCCTGGGTTATAAAAAAAAAATATATCTTTCAAACGGTTCTTTAGTCACTCTTCTTCACCAATTGGCTAGTTTGCAATTTGAACGTAGTTACTCATTTCTGTGGGAGAGGAGCTAGACCATGGCACTTGGTGTAGGACATCTGGTGCCACCTTGAAATAGGCAACGAATGGTGACGATTTGGGACAATGTCGCTTGACAGGAACTTGTTAGCACACAGGATGGATACCACAGATCAACTTTCAAATTCCCCTCGTTACGGCTGGCTATAGTAGGGGGTAGGCGTGCGTGGGCGGTGGGTTGGATATCCTTTATTACACTAGTGTTAGTAGAGTCAATGTCAGGAGAGCAAGTATTAGGATAGCTAGTGGCAGGATAAGTAGTGGCAGGATAGCTAGTATCAAGATAACTAGTGGCAGGATAACTAGTGTTAAGATAACTAGGGTCAGGATAGCTAGTGCCAGGATAGCTAGTGTCAAGAGAGCTTGTGTCAGGATGGCTAGTGCCAGGATAGCAAGTATTAGGATAGCTAGTGTTAGGATAGCAAGTGTTAAGTTAGAGAGTAGCATGATAACTAGTGTCATGATAGCTAGTGTCAGGACAGAAAGTATTAGGTTAGCGAGTGGCATGATAGCTAGTGTCAGTATAACAACAAGTGCTCTGTATAGCAGACGATTTTTTTCTCTCTATCTCTTTTTGTCTGTTATATTCTCCAGTCACCAGTTGTGGAAGCTTGTGTCATATTGGCTGGGGAGGCCTCTAGGAAAGTCCTTCCCCAGAACATACACAAAAACGCTAACCTGGTCTCGTGTAACCTTTGTTGGAGATGTGTTTGTCGGTCACCACAACAACAACAAAAAACTAAGCAATACACTGTACACGAAGTCTTGGATTATACTTACTAGAGATGTTGGTTCCTAAAACACACATACACACAAAAAAAAAAATGAAGGTGAACATATCGGTGTTGGGCGCGTGTCGCGGGAGCAGCACTTAACTAAAGTACGTCATCAACAGGAAAGACCCGCCAGAAAGTTCCATGTAACGTATAAGCAGTAGAGGAAATGGGTATGTAAATTTAATGCTTAGGTGAATCGACAGCCACCATCGTTTCAACGTCTAAATTTACTGTCGCCCAAGAAAAGTGGAAAAGAAGGAGGAAGAGAAATAGGATCTGGAGGAAGACGAGGACAAGGAAGAGGTGGTGGAGGAGAGGAACAAAAGAAGAAATACGAGAGGCTAAAGAGGGAACCTGAAAAAAAAAGGTGGGCGTGTGGAGAAAGTTTCCGGCCTAATATATAATGAAGCAGCCTGAATGCTTTGGAACCACAGGCGGCTGAGGAGGAGAGGGAAGCGGAAATTTCCCATAAAGAATTTTAGTTTTGAAGGACTAATTTTACTCAGCTCAGATCCCAGTAGCCTGGCTTGTCTGAGGGATGTACTCGTATATCATTTATATGAGATCAATTATTATCATTACTGTCAATATATATTCTACCACATAGTACAAAAAAACTTACAGACCTTCAAAAGAAAAATCTCTCTCTCTCTCTCTCTCTCTCTCTCTCTCTCTCTATATATATATATATATATATATATATATATATATATATATATATATATATATATATATATATATATATATATATATATATATATATGCTGATAACTACCAGGAAAGAAGAAAACACGAAGTTCCCAAGCGCTTTCGTGTAATTCACATCTTCAGGGGTGAGTACAGACTAGATAGAGTAATGCAGAACAAGATGAATATATACAGAGGAGGGTGAGACCAGGTCCACAATGGTCAGGTAATGACCCTACTAATCTTTAAATGGCACACAACGGTTGGTGGTTGGGTCAGATGGGACAGTGACCCGCCCTCTCACCTGATCACAAATCTTCTTAATTACAAAGTTGTCCAGCTTGTACATGCCGTTACTCAAATTCATGTTGAATGCTTCGGTATGTTTAATAAGACTAGATTCTATGATGTTCCTACTATCAATTGAATTACATGGTAATATTGAGGAGGCATTATCCCAGTCAATGCAATGCTTGTTATCCCTCAAATGAACAAACAGAGCATTGGATTCCTGGCCTGTCCTGACACTGTATTTGTGTTATTTAATTCTAGTTACAAGATCTTTACCTGTCTGGCCTAAGTAAAACATATTACATTCCTTGCAAGGAACTTTATAAATGCAACCAATTGCGTTGTTGGGGGAGTTCTTGATTAACATTTGTTTAACAGTGCATGAGTTTTTAAGTGCCACATTGACGTTCCAAGATTTTAGCTGTGCCGGAATGTGTGAGAAATTTTTGTGAAATGGTAATATTAAGATATTCTTATGGTCATGGGTGGGCTTGGGATCAGGAACTTCGTGTTTTCTTCTTTCCTGGTGGTTATCAGCATATACCTAGATCACGCGCACCTACAGTGATTTACTTGCATATATATATATATATATATATATATATATATATATATATATATGTATATATGTATATATATATATATATATATACATATACATATATATATATATATATATATATATACATATATACATATATATATATATATATATATATATATATATTATATATATATATATATATATATATATATATATATTATATATATACATGTATATATATATATATATATATATATATATATATATATATATATATATATATATATATATATATATATATATATATATATATAAGAACATAAGAACATAAGAATGGAGGAAACTGCAGCGGGCCTATTGGCCCATACTGGGCAGTCCCGTTTACACCCAACCCCTATTGCTCATATGAGCATCCAACCTATGTTTGAAGCAATTCAGCGTATTCGAGTTAATGATGATATTTGGTAACTTGTTCCATTCATCCACTACTCTGTTTCCAAACCAGTGTTTACCTATTTCACGCCTAAATCTAAATTTGTCCAATTTAAAACCATTGTTACGAGTTCGCTCCTGGTTGGATAATTTGAGTACCTTTGTAATGTCCCCTTTGTTTAGCCCTGCCTTCCATTTATATACCTCTATCAGGTCGCCCCTCGCTCTACGTCTCTCAAGGGAGTGCAAATTAAGATGCTTTAACCTGTCTCTATACTCAAGGTTCCTGATACCCGGGATTAGTCTTGTCATTCTCCTCTGAATTCTTTCCAAGGATTCTATATCCATTCTGCAATACGGTGACCAGAACTGGACTGCGTAATCCAGGTGTGGTCTCACAAGAGCAAGATACAGTTTTAGGATGACCTCGCTAGTTTTGTAACTAACACTCCCTTGTATGAACCCAAGTACTTTATTAGCCTTGTTACGAGCAAAAACACATTGTTTACTTGGCTTAAGGTTCCTACTTATCATTACTCCTAAATCTCTCTCGCAGTCGGATTTCTCTATGGCATCGTTGTTCATCTGGTATCTAGTTTCCCTGTTTACATTTCCTATACTGAGTACTTTACATTTGTCAATGTTGAATTTCATCTGCCATTTTTCAGACCATTCGAAAAATTTGTTTAGATCCTCCTGTAGTTTTGCCGAGTCCTCGTCAGATTTGATAACACGTCCTATTTTAGTATCATCAGCAAATTTACTTATGTTGCTGTCTATGCCGATATCTATGTCGTTTATGTATATAATAAACAATAATGGTCCAAGTACTGAGCCTTGGGGAACTCCACTTGTGACGTTGCTCCAATGGGACTTAGTGCCGTTAATGCTCACTCGCTGTTTCCTGTCCTGTAACCACGCCCTAATCCATTTAAGGATGTCACCTTTGATGCCACGAGCTTCTACCTTTCTAATTAGTCTTTCGTGGGGTACTCTGTCGAAGGCTTTGCTAAAGTCGAGATATACCACATCATAATTGTGCCCCTCGTCCACTGATTCGAAAACTGATGAAAAGAATGTTAAAAGATTAGTTAGGCAAGAACGTCCGCTTGTGAAGCCATGCTGGGAATCATTGATCAATCTGTGCTTCTCCAGGTGATTTCGAATAGAGTTTGAAATGATTGCTTACAGTAATTTGCCTACTATTGATGTTAGACTGATTGGGCGGTAGTTAGAGGATAGTGATCTATCCCCCTTCTTGAAGATCGGTATTACATTCGCTATCCTCCAGGATTCTGGTACTACACCTGTTTTTAAGGACATGTTAAACAACTTTGCTAAGGGCATACTAAGCTCTTCCTTACATTCCTTTAATACTCTGGCAAATATCTCATCGGGACCAGGTGACTTATTAGGCTTTAGTTTGTCTATTTGCTTACTAACATCGTTACTAGTCACTACTATCTCACTTAATTTGTTTTCTTCACTATCTCTGAATAGAGTCGGTGCCTCGGGTATCATGTTTAAATTTTCGCTGGTGAAAACTGTTGAAAAATATTTATTCAAATTATTGCTCATTTCTCCATCGTTATCAGTGAGCTCGCCGGAGTCTGACCGTATTGGTCCAATCTTTTCTCGTGTTTTAGTTTGGTACATTTGGTAGAATCCTTTGGGGTTTGTCTTTGCCTCCCTTGCTATCCTTACCTCATTATTCCTCTTTGCTTTCCTTATCTCGGTTTTAACCCTACTCTCCAATACCCTATAATAGTCCCGGAGGTGAATTTCGCCACGATTTATCCTTCTACCTATAGCCTTCCTTTGGCCAATGATGTTCTTTAAATAATTATTTATCCATTTAGGGTCATTGTTGTTTGATCTGAGTTTTTTGTATGGTATGTTCTGCCTTTGTGCATTAAGTAACTCACTATTTAAATTGTCGTGGAACTCGGCAATCTCAGATCTCGTTATCAGGTCGGTGTCATCTGTCAGGTTCACGGCCAAGCGCGACACCCCCTCTCTCAGCTGCCTCTTTAAACTGTCAAAGTTTGCCCTTCTGAAATCTGGTACTTTAGTGGAATTTTCCTTACGTCTGCCCTGAAAATCTAACTGGAATCGAATTTCTTTGTGATCCCTGTTTGCAAGTTCGTTCCCTACCTCGACATTGCTAATGAGGTTTTCTCTGTTTGACAAAACTAAATCCAATATATTATTACCCCGTGTGGGTTCGGTTATATGTTGACTTAGGAAACAGTCCTGGATCGTCTCGAGAAAATCCTCTGATTCTGAGTTTCCCGTAAGGTCGGTCCAATCTATTTGGCCAAGGTTAAAGTCGCCTACTATACAGACTTTGTTGTGTATGGAAGCCCTGCGCATTTCATCCCAGATAAGTCGCTCATTGACTCTGTCAAGATTGGGGGGTCTATATATTACTCCTGTGATTAATTTTTCCCGACCGTCGCTTAAGTCTATCCAAATTGTTTCTGTATTCCTCTCAGTTTTTATTTCCTTATTTATTTCACACTTCAGATTATCCCTAACATAGATTGCTACTCCGCCTCCTTTCCTGGTCTGCCTATCGGTATGGAACAGTTTGTAACCCGCAATTTGGTATTCGACTGGTAATTCACGTGTGTCTAGGTTGATCCATGTTTCAGTGAATGCAATTATATCGATTTCATCGGTACATACCAAGGCCCTAATATCATCCATTTTGTTTCTCATACTTCTACTGTTCGCGTAATATACATTTAAGTTAGTCGTGTTCTGAGTCCTTCCCTTACCGCGTTTAGTTTTAAACTCCCTGTCTAATTTAGTTATGTCATCATTCCTAACACTATTTCCCTGTAATCTTTCGCCTTGTTTACCCGCTCCCACTGCAGTCTCCTCCACCCCCGTGCCCCTATGTTCTCTTAGCAGTTTAAAGACTTCGATATCTTTTGAACTGCCCCCTCTAGAGCCCCAGCCAGGGTTGCTACTCCATCCCTAGACAGGTGCACCCCATCCCTAGCATAAAGGTCCCTTCTGCCATAGAAGTTGTCCCAGTTGTCAATGAATGGGACTGATATTGACTTGCAATATCTGTCAAGACGGTCGTTAACACCAACTGCCCTTGACAACCATATATATATATATATATATATATATATATATATATATATATATATATATATATATATATATATATATATATATATATATATATATATATATATGCAAGTAAATCACTGTGGGTGTGCGTGATCCAGGTATATGCTGATAACCACAAGGAAAGAAGAAAACACGAACCTTCCAAGCGCTTTCGTGTAATTCACATCTTCAGGGGTGAGTACAGACTAAGAAGTACAAAACAAGGTATATATATATATATACATATATATATATATACAGAGGAGGGTGAGATTAAGTCCACAATGGTCAGGTATTAGGTAATGACCCTATTGATTTCAAAAAGCACCGCAGCAGTCGGTAGTCAGGTCAGAGAGTAAGCTGACCCAAACTTCTCACCAGGTTACAAATCTTCTTAATTACGAAATTATCCAGTTTGTACATACCATTACTCAAATTCATGTTGACGGATTCGGTATGTTTAATGAGACTAGATTCTGTAATGTTCCTACTGTCAATTGAATTACAAGGTAATATTGAGGAGGCATTATCCCAGTCAATGCAATGCTTACTATGCCTCAAATGAACAAACAGAGCATTGGATTCCTGGCCTGTCCTAACACTATATTTATGTTGTTTAAGTCTAGTTACAAGATCTTTACCTGTCTGGCTTAAGTAAAACATATTACATTCCTTGCAAGGAACCTTATAAATGCAGCCGCCTGTATTGTTGGGGGGAGTTCTTGATTAACATTTGTTTAACAGTGCATGAGTTTTTAAATGCCACATTGACGTTCCTTTACAACTAAAAACCTGGAACGTGATGGAGTCCAACACATGAGGTACGTCCTGTTGCTTCTTGTCGCTGATGAAACAATCCAAGTTTTTGTGTGAACTTAGATTGCCTCGTAAGGTTTCATGACCGAGAATATATGTGGTACAGTAAAGGGTTAACAAAATGGTTCAGCGAGGAAGACTGGAAATTTAATAATTCATTTATTTATCTTATAATGGTTCTATAACTTCTTATTATAATTATTATTATTATTATTATTATTATTATTATTATTATTATTATTATTATTATTATTATTACTATTATTATTACTATTATTATTATTATTATTATTATTATTATTATTATTCAATTTGTATGTTGCAAGATTACATAGATACTAATACAGGTAAACACCATGATGGACTTAGGACATCAAAGGTGTCACAAAATAATTAAAGCCTCACAAGACTATTGACTAAGGCTTTAAAACATTAAAAAAAATGCACCAACATCATTAAGGGAAACGAGGGTACAAGTAGCGTTAGTTGTGTGGCTGAGAAACAAGACTCCATAGTGCAGTTCAACAATACCTTTCTAAATAAATAGTAAGAGCTTTAAGTCGTTCATGATAACATTATATTATTATCAAAATCCAAATAAAATGTTTAGACACTGTCGTTAAATATTATCACATTTATATTTATCGAAAATCAAAGACCCAAGAGACAATGGCATGTGTGTGTGTGTGTGTGTGTGTGTGTGTGTGTGTGTGTGTGTGTAGACTCAACTTGGCCTTAGAGTTGTATATATAGATAGGCTATTCTACACAATTTTACAGTAAAAACAAAAAATAAAGTAAACTCAAGGAATACGGACTCTGAATGAAAGGGAGAGAAGCGAAACTATGATAGGAGTATTGACGAAAGAGTCAATGGGAGGAAGGGAGAGAATAAAGTGCTGATGGAAGTAGCAAAGAGAGGGAGGGATGGAGGGAGGGGAACGAGTGCTGGTGATAGAGATAGATGGAAGGACGAAGAGGAGAGGGGACTGTTGGTTGACGACAGATGGAGGAAGGGAGAAAAATGATGATGGGTGAGAAGTAGAGAGAGGGAGGGAGGGAGGGAGGGAGGGACTCCTAATGGAAGAGACATATAAAATGTGGGGGCTTTCCTGAGTCTCAGAAAATGAGCAGTGAGTAAGAGGTGGAGGGTTGTGAGTAAAGAATGGAGAGTTGTATGTGGTGAGTAAGAAGTGGAGGGTTTTGATTTGTGAGTGAGGTGGAGGCTTGTGAGTGAGTGTTGTTGGAGGAGTGTAAGAGTTGTAGGATTATGAGTTATGAGGTGGAGTCTTATGAGTTGTTGGTGAGAGGGAGAAGTATATTTACAATAGTATATTTCATGTATTTATCGTCGTACTAAAATATGTACATTATATCACATCAATAATTCAAGAAAGTGCTTAATAAACCTCTACGATACAGTACATACACATAATAAAAAAATCATTAATGCTATGTAATTTTCTCTATTAAACGCCATGTGATTATACTACAAAGGGATTAATTTGATGCCTTTAAAGGTCGGCAGTCTAAAGGTCTCAACTTAGTCTGTGTTTTGCTTCAGTCTAAGCTGTGACCTTGAACTTTCACCTTTCGAACTTAACAAAAATGTAGAAGCCATTGAGGGTTTGATAATTATGTTGAATGCATATACAGTATGCTAGGATTTCGCAGCTCATTCCTTTTGTTGTGTTAGGCTGCGGGGATCTGCACTCAAGTGAATGGTTAGTTAGTTAGATATATTTACAGAGAACTTTACCGGGCTACTAACGTGACCCGGCCGGCGAGAGTAATTAAACCAGGATTCAGAACAAAAGGTTTATCCACAGGGAAGCTGTTGTGGTAAATGTGATATTAAGGATATGATGTATACAGAGAATAATTCTTAGTGGTATATTCTTTTGTATTTAGTAATGAAGTAGCTTGAGGCTGGAGATATTCCTTAATGTTACTGTATTAAAAAATATCTGATACACTAATATATTAATTTCTAAAGCAGTAATAAAACAACACATTTCCAAAAAGAAATCTCTTGTGCAGTACAATATCCTGAAAAAAAACGCTACTATAAATTGTAAAAAAAAAAAAATAGTAATAATTCACTAATAGAATCTTTCCTTAAAACATATAATTACAGTTGTTTTATTTAAATGTATAAACAGATATAGACGTGTATGACCCTTCCCGCCTGAGCACTCCCCTTAACTGGTATAATACAATATATGAGGTGCTATTACTCAGTGCCTCATGTATTATGATTATCAGATAGTTATTATATTACTCTTATTCACCTCATCATTTACACATGTAACACAAAATCTTTATTTCGGGTAGATAATAATTTTCTTATAATGTTTAAATTCTAGACGAATTACTAAGAAAATACAAACTCTTACTTCCATTAAAACATGCAATTCTGCTTCTGTAAATAGGCTTATCATAAGTTTTTATGCCCAAACCGACACAAGGATTAATTTAATGAGGCCATGGTATTATGCTACCTTTTACTTTTACTTTTTACATGGAAAAAAATAATTTCGGGAATATAATAATGGAAAATATCAGCTAAACCTAAATTCTTTTGTTTCATACATTATTTAAAGAAAAACTTTAATAATATGATTCACAAAGAAAATACAAATTGCATTCTTTCTGCAATTTAGTATTTTGTTCGAGCCATACTTGTCACTAAGTAGTACAGTACTTTCTTTACCATTGTTTCTGCAATATACTGTTTTGTTTGACCAGCCATACTTGTGACTAAGTAGTACTGTCTTTACCATATTTCTGACAAAACTGTGAGCAAATTAAAATAATATTCTTTCTACTTTGACTTTCTACATGGAAAAAAATTTTCAGGAACATAACAATGGAAAATATCGCTTAAATTAATTTGTTTCAAACACCATAGAAAGAAAAATTGCAATAAGTTGTAAATCATATATACACAAGTATACTATATCACAATAATACACAATTTACTCTTTTTCCTTTGTCTTTGACCATCCATACTTCTGATTGGATAGTACTTTCTTTAGCATTTTTCTGTCATTTCTTATTTTATCATAAAACTGTGAGCAAGTTAAATCAATATTAACTTTGCAGGAAAACAAGGCTTTAACAGTACTCTCTGCCATGAGGCTACGGTCTTGGGACCAAATATTGTTCATAATTGAGAAGACTCTTTCTACAGGGGCTGATGTTCCAGGGAAACAAAAGACAAATTTAATGGCATGCATGAGATTAGGAACATAAATGTTCTTTTCACTGAAGTGGTTAAACATCTGAACCCAATTTACTTCACGGTTAGTCCCTGCATTTTCCCATTCTTTCTTCCTGTCATAGTCATTTAGGAACTTCTTTGCAAATATGACGTCATCAAAAAGACTGTCATTGTCTATTGTAGCCTTTCCATATTTATTATTAATGCAGTCTGCTGTGTTCTCAATTTCTGGCCAGGTTACCTCTCCAGTAACCCAGGTGTGAGATATCATTCAAGGGTTTAATTAACGTGGTAAGTTGTAACAGGAACTGGACGCGTGAGAAGGAATAGAACGTAAACATGGAGGAAGGGTGGCAAGGGGACGGGGTGGGAGGAGGATAGGGAGAGCCCTGGGCCCTCAATCTATCTACTCACTCTTTCTCTCTCCCGGGACAATCTTACCAACCGTCCGGGACCCCCGAGACAAGAGCTCAAGATCGGGATTGTCCCGGCTAATCCGGAACGTATGGTAAGCCTAATGGTTTGATTGTAAATGCGTCCCTGGAAATTTATCGTTTTCACAATGAATGTCATAGAACTGAGCCTTAACTTTTGACCTTTAGTATTCGGGTCACCAATATATTCGTTTGACCTCGGTATCGATTCACTGAGCATTTGAAAACTTTTGCCGCTGGCAGATGTTACTGTTGAGAGGTGTCCGTCAAGTCCCTTCCTTTAAATCATCTCTTAAAAAATATCTATTGTCGAAGTATTAATATTTCTTGGAAAACTTACTATATTTACAGTACCTGCTTTTATTGTACCATCAAAACCGTTTTAGCGGAAATTATCATGTAAATAAATGAGTAATTACCATTGCAATAAACATATTTGCCAATTAGACATAATCCTGAGAGCTCTGTCCTCTTGTTCAACCTTATTACTGTACAACCCATGTTGTACTGCTCCCCCATTATACTTATGTTTTTCAATTCCACTGTAATTTACATGCATATGTCTATGTGCATGTATGTATATATATATATATTTATATAATATATATAATATATATATATATATATATATATATATATATATATATATGCAATAAAATCACTGTAGGTGTGCGTGATCCAGGTGTATGCTGTAACCACAGCATATATATATATTGTATATATATATATATATATATATATATATATATATATATATATATATATATATATATATATATATTTTTTTTATGTTTGATTATATATATATATATATATATATATATATATATATATATATATATATATATATATATATATATATATATGCATATACATATACACATACACCCTCCTCTGTATATACATACTCTGTATATATGTACTCACCCCTGAAGTTGTGAATTACACAAAAGCGCTTGGGAACTTCGTGTTTTCTTCTTTCCTGGTGGTTATCAGCATATACCTGGATCACGCGCACCTACAATAAAAAAAATAAAAAATAAATAATTAAATATTGAAGTGGTAACTGTGGTAACATTATGAGATGTTCTTATTACCACCATGCTATTGTACTATTCCAGATGATACTAAATGTTACATAATACTTCCTTGAGATAAATGTATAGTATATGTCAGGTGCCTCAAAGAGAGCTCATGTTCTCAACTGGCTCAGCCATGTTAATATTGTTGTTATTATCCACTCTGTATCTGTGTTTTTCTGGCTAAATAAACTGTTTCAATTCAATTCAATTTAATTCAAAGTATTCGTGTTAGAAGTTTCTGTAACAAAATGCAAGAAAAAAAAATACTAGAGAGGAAAATAAAGGTAGGACTTGAGGTCATCAACTAAAACACAAACCCATAGAATTATTTCCTCTTTATATCACGAAACCAATACACCGAGAACGTTTAGAGTGGAGGACTGTGGTCGCCAACCCTCAGATATGAGGATGGTACTGTGATTGATTGATTGATTGAATACACCAAAGTCAATTTTATGATATAATGAATCTCTTTTTAAGAAATACTCATTGTTAGCAGAAGCAAGTGAACTTAATGCATATAATTACCCTCCTGCATCTTGTATACAGTACCACAGTAGTAAAATTTTCCAGGGTTATTAGTGCCTAAATCTGTGTATGATCATTACCACCAAAGTTCAGCTGTATGGATTATTCACCCTTAGAGATCAGTGACGCCTTCCTGGAACCGCATTTCACGCACTGGAGGTATAAATACATTGACCTTTCCTCCTCTCACGTGAATTACTGCTAGGTCGTTCAGCCTCGACTCAGTAGCTTCTTGGTGAGAAATATATCGCCAAGTTTTGGTGTCGGGAAACAGATATCCCATTCCCTGGTGATTAAGTGTTGGCTTCCATTTCCAACTTTGATTTAGTGTCAGAGACCATTTTGAGTTTTATCCTAAAAACACCCAACAATAAAGATAATGTTTGGCGCCGGATTGCTCAGGTTCTTGAACTTTATTCTTCTTTATTTCGCTTTTACCAACCAATTTACCTTTTTTTGTTTTGCACACACTATATATTTGTATTATTTAAAAATTGTGGACAAATTACACTGGCTTGTTGGTAAAACTCCCAATTACAAGAGATCACTGTGAGCCCAGAGAAATTCAACTAAGCTTGATTTGCCTACAAGACACACACAGAGTTAAAGATGACTAGATGAAAGTGAACACATATAAACATCACTGTGAGACATTTAGCATTAAATGAGTTGACCAGATTAAAGGCTTATATTGTGATGTTGTTAGAGTACGCAAAGAGGCAGGTACTGTACCACCGTGACCACAACCACCCTCATCACAACAAGCATCACCTTTACTACCACAAATACCACCACCAAAATCACCACCAATACCACCAACATCACAAACACCATCACCACCACAACCACCTTCACCACCACATATATTACAACCACTACCTCAACAACAACAACCACCACAACCACCATTACCACCACCACACATATTACCACCACTACCTCGCCTACAGCCACCACCACAACCACCGTCACCACCACAAACATTACCACCACTACCTCAACAACCATCAATGCATCAATTCCAGCTACTAGTATAATTAGTAATCTAGTGTAATCCCCTCAGGACCTCAGCTGTGAAACGCAGTAATACATTATACCAACAACGATGATAGCAATTTATCGTAGAGGTCTTGCCAAAAATGTGCTGAGTGTGAATATTTTTAGTAGTTGTGGTCCAGCAGCGCAAATTTGGGGACCTTTGTGGTTAAGTTAATGGCAAGAGTGATTGAGTGAGTGAGTGAGTGAGTGAGTGAGTTAGTTAGTTAGTTAGTTAGTTAGTTAGTTAGTTAGTTAGTTAGTGAGTTAGTTAGTTAGTTAGTTAGAAGGTTAGTTTGTTAGTTAGTTAGTTAGTTAGTTAGTTAGTTAGTTATTCAGGCAGGCAGTCAGTCAGTCAATAAGTTAGTTAGTTAGTTAGTTAGTTAGTTAGTTAGTTATTCAGGCAGGCAGTCAGTCAGTCAATAAGTTAGTTAGTTAGTTAGTTAGTTAGTTAGTTAGCTAGTTAGTTAGTTAGTTATTTAGGCAGGCAGTCAGTCAGTCAATAAGTTAGTTAGTTAGTTAGTTAGTTATTTAAGCAGGCAGTCAGTCAGTCAATAAGTTGGTTAGTTAGTTAGTTAGTTAGTTAGTTAGTTAGTTAGTTAGTTATTTAGGCAGGCAGTCAGTCCAGTCAATAAGTTAGTTAGTTAGTTAGTTAGTTAGTTATTTAGGCAGGCAGTCAGTCAGTCAATAAGTTGGTTAGTTAGTTAGTTAGTTAGTTAGTTAGTTAGTTAGTTAGTGAGTGAGTGAGTGAGTGAGTGAGTTAGGTTCAGTACGGGGATGTGTTACAGTGCTATTGCCGGCGTCATACTCAGAACTGTTTCTCCCTCAGTTTTTTTTCCATTACCTTATCCTTACTAGTATATTCTATGACGTATGTCATTTATAATGTTGATGTGTACAGTAAATAAAGAAGTGCGTGTGTGTGAGTGTGTGTGTGTGTGTGTGTGTGTGTGTGTGTGTGTGTGTGTGTGACTCCATAATTAAGGACGATGGAGGCCTCCTTCAGCGCTGGAAAGAGCACTACCATTGACTGCTCAACCGAAACACCGATGTGGATGTCCTGACTACACCAGTAGGTCCCTCAGCATCCACAGCTGACCCACCTCAGCTAACCTCCATCCCTGGATGAGGTACAGTAGCTACTGCCACCAAACAGATGAAAAATATCAAAGCCTCAGGGCCTGATGGAATCCCAGTCGAGGCGTATAAAGCAGGAGGACCTCTGCTTACCAACCGTCTCCACTCTCTCCTGGAGAATATATGGGAAAAGGAGGAAATCCCCTAAGCTCTTAAGGACGCCTCCATCATCAATATTTATAAGAACAAGGGAGACCGGTCAGACTGTGGAAACTACCGCATGATCTCACTGCTTTCTGTAGCTGGCAAGATTATCGCCCGAGTCCTCCAAAATAGACTTCTTCCTGAGGCGGAAAACTTCCTTCCAGAATCTCAACGTGGCTTAAGACCATCACGTGGCACCACTGACATGATCTTTGCTGCCCTCCGGATTCAGGAAAAGTACAGGGAACAGCGTCGTTACCTGTACATGGCTTTCATCGACTTAACCAAGGCTGTCGACTCAGTCAACAGAGAAGCCCTGTGGTGGACCCTCAGCCGTTTTGACTACCCACCAAAATTCATCACCACTGTGTGGCAACTCCACGATGGCATGAACGGCAGTGTCCTACACAACGGCACCCAGTCTGAGTTCATCCACATCCAAACAGAGGTTTTACAAGGGTGTGTACTGGCACCAACTCTCTTTTCCATTTTCTCGGCTGCCTTCCTTACTCGTGCCAGTGCCAATTTAGCTGGTGGAGTGGACATCGAGTACCGGATGTAGGGTCTTTTTAACATAAGACGACTCCTGGCAGGAACAAAAGTGTCGGCAGCTTCCAATATTGAGCTTCAGTGTGCAGACGACCTCACCTTTGTCGCTCACACTGAACGCAACCTACAGGAGATCCTGAACACCTACGCAGATGCGTATGCACACTTCAGCCTTGAGGTGAATGTACGTAAGACTCAGACTCTCTTTCAGCCTGCCCCTGGTTCAGCCACATCTTCACCATCCATTCAGCTTAATGGTACTACCCTCTATATTGTTACACACTTTCGGTATCTCGGCTCCCACCTGTCTGCCTTTGGCAGACTACGAAACCGTGTTTTCAACTGTAGGGAGCTGAGATTATCTGCAAAGTTAAACGTATATCGAGCAGTGGTCCTCCCCATCCTGCTATATGGCAGCGACATGGGTCATATACAGGAGGCATCTCAAGGCACGTAAAAAAATTTCACCAACCTAGTCTACGTTCCATCCTCCGAGTTTGCTGGGAAGACAAGAGAACAAATGCCAGTATTCTTGCTGATACTAACTGTAGAAGCATCGAGGCTACTAATATCCATGAACAACTGCGCTGGACTGACCATGTTACCCACATAGACAACAGTAAAATGCCAAAGCAGCTCTTTACAATCACCTTGCGAATGGTAAACACTGGCGGGCAACTGAAAAGGTATAAGGATATTTTTAAGACAAACCTAAATAAGTGATAATTCGACCCTCCTCACCTGGGAGACGATTACTCCACACCGTAACGCTTGGAGGATCACCACACAAAAGGGTATCAATACTTTCGAGTTCGCCCGACTGCATGAGGATGCAGACAAGCGCCAACGCCGGAAAGACACTTCCACCGCCCCTCCTGCACTAGATGTAGCCCTCTACATGTGCAACATCTGTGGTCGATCCTGCTGGTCCCGTATCGGCCTCTTTAGTCACCTTAAAACTCACCAACCTAGGTGACATCCTTAATAACTCATATCATTGCATCATAGCTGGATGATCTTCATCCTCGTTTCCGAGTGACAGCAAAGTAGTGTGTGTACAAGAGTTATAATAGGTACTTGTTGACCCTCATCCCTCAATATTTCCTTCTTGAAGGTCAAGAATAAAAGAGTTCGTTGTTTATTGTTATTATTATCATTATTATTATTATTATTATTATTATTATTATTATTATTACATTATTATTACTCGTGGAATCCTTACCATCAGTAAACAGGAGCAGATTGGACCCAGGAAAGGCCAGGTCTTCACTCCTTCACACACACACACACACACACGTCCGGATATATTCTCCCGCCCCCACAAACAACAATTACCGAAATTAACTTAGCCAACTTAATGACAATTCTCGCCGTCTAGCTCCTCCAAAACACTCTCACTAAATAGAAATAATAAAGCCAGAGAAAAGATGGGGGAAGAAAATTTAACGAAGCGAATTAAACGACTTTGTGGCCTCTAGGAAGGTAAAGTTCGAGTCGCGGATTTGGCTTACTTCAGGATTGATGATAATAATAATAATGATACTGTAATAATAATAATAATAATAATAATACTGTAAGAAATAATAATAATAATAATAATAATAATAATGTAATAATAATAATAATAATAATAATGTAATAATAATAATAATAAGAATAATAATAATAATTTTAATAATACTGTAATAATAATAATAATAATAATAATAATAATAATAATAATAATTAACTTTCATTCGCGTGAAAAATCACTGTCCATATTAAACTGATACAAAAATAGATTGCTCATGTTCAGATCCTTTAAGCTGTGAGTATCCTACAAAATCCTTCGAGATGCCGACATATTGGACGGTCTTGGTACTGTGCTGGGGTGAAGACGTGGAAAAGGAGTTGTGGTGGGGGTAGCGAAGAGGGTATGGGGTGGTGGAGAGGAGGGGAGAGTTCCATGGGGGGTGGTGAGGAGGAAGGGAGAAATTTATGGGGGTGGTGGGGAGGAGGGGGGATGAATTTAAGGTATTGTGGGGAAGCGGGGAGTAATTTATAGGGGTGGTGGGGAGGAGGGAAGTGGCGGTGGTTATAATGGCGGGCAGGAAGAAGGTGTGGGGGGGGGATTAATGGTACTAATAGGGAAGGAGTACATGTGTTATGGAGAAGCTGGAGAGTAATGCTAGTATGATAAGGGAACAGAGAGGATGACGATGGCGCCTGCTGGTAGTACGAAGAAGGACAAAAGTAACTGTATTTCAAAGAAGCCCTGTGCCTGTATTAGAGCCTGTACACACACACACACACACACACACACTTCCAGGCTCTCTCTACAATTCACAGGACACCTTCATCTATTACCTCACTAACCCTTTTTAATAATTTCCTCTTTAGCGTACCGACGTCTGAGTGTGACATATGCTAATCACATTCTTATTTACAAAGTAACTGTACACTGAAAGTCCACGTCACAACATATATATGCGTGCGAGTTTATGTGTGAACCATTTGCTTCTGTTTCCCAAGCAAGCAGCAATTTGGACTTGGATGTCAGGCGATTTCCTGTCCAAGATAATGGTTAACCAGAGCAGTTGGTGAGTTGTCCTGTCTTCTTGGATTATATCTTGATGCAGTCTCATACAGCTCGTTAACAGCTGTTGTGTTGGTGAGTGTGTATCTAGGCATTTCTTGGTGTGCCTGTCCATGTAAGTGTGTGTGTGTGTGTGTGTGTGTGTGTGTGTGTGTGTGTGTGTGTGAGTGTACGTGTAAGTGCAATAGCGGCATTATAAGAGAGTAAAAGAGAGAGAGAGACAACAGACCTTCCTGTTTCTAGGTACGATAAAGATAACTTTTCACCGTCTTATCAAAACATATTACATATTTGGTATAATTAATAATATAAGTGAACAAGACTTCCAGTTCTAATGATCAGAGAAAACTTATGTAGCTTTTATTTTTACAAATAAAAAACGTAGAATAAGTTAACAAACCAATAAACATTCCTAATTACACCTGTACATAGGAAACAGGAAATGAAATCCGAAGAATATTTATAAATACGAAAAACATTCCCAACAGTACTTAGGAACAGGGAACAAACGAAATCCTAACTGCTCTTATGAATGTGAAACAAACACCAAACTTCACTTTTGCACAAAGGAACAAAAGGGATAATTACGAGGAAGAATATGAGACAATAAAAATCACAACAGCACCACCAGAAAAGTCCCAGAGAGAGAAGAAAGTGTGGAGGAAGGCCGGGGGGGGGGGGGGGGGCCACATCCTTAGGAAGTCTCGTACAACACAAAGTTTTACCCAAAAAGTCAATTAGCTGCAGTCACGGAGATTCTTTACTACGCCTTCGTTAGTCTCAGTATGTGGCCTGGGCTTTGATAATCTCTAATTCACTACCGAATAGAATAACAACATTAAGTTTGTTTAATTTAGTGTTGCTTATTTCAGAACAATACCTGAATAAATAATCTGTTTATAGAGACGTGGTACCTCCGAACTCCATCTAGGAAGAAAATTTTATGTCTCGAAATAATATCTGAAAACTAAACTGATTCCCTTGGTAAACTAAATGACACACAACATTGTATTAGAGACGGAGTGAAAATTTTAAAGATTTTATTATCGTTACAATGGTGAATTAAACATTATACAGTACCGCCACAAGTAAATAGGTCTCGCTGCTAATAAAAAATCATAATGATAATAAATCTGAAGAAAATCAGTATCATGGTGGGAAAAAAGGTGCCTATGAAAGTAATATTTTTTTACTATGGTAACTTACAGTAAACTATGTCTTGTACGAACGTGTATACTTAAAAAAAAAGCGTCACGTTTTAATAAATACGCCTTAATATTTATGGGTCAGAGGAATAACTTCATATACGCTGAGACAGCTAACTTTTAGGACAGCGATGGTTTTCAGTCCTTTTTCAAGATCAGATATGCAAGCTGATAAAACCTAACGTAGTTTAGTAGAAACTAACCTCAAACCACGACTAAAGTTGAAATTTTGAATAAAATTTTCTGTGTTTATAACTTACGTCAAAAGCTAGAATTAGACTTAGGGTAATGAGAGAACTTGGAGTGCCTTCTGCGTCCATGGTTATGGTCCTCTCTGGAGAACTTAATGACACTCTGTTACATGTGCCTACCCATAGAGAATCCTACCCCTCTCTTCTCTTCTCTTCTTCACACACACACACACACACACACACACAGGACTTCAATCATACCTGAAACAAGAACCTCCAAAAGAAGTTTTCTAATTAACCTGAAGTTTAGTAACGTCAATAAAATTAAGTTGAAGTGTCAGTGGGAGGACGTAGCTCCGGGCTGGTCTTCGTCAGGAGCGCCACCCGGAGAAACAAGGACGACATAGTTATTATTCTTCAGTTTTCGCCGTCAGCCCACATTGGCCCTCGGATTAATTGCTGAAGTTTACTCTGATTATGATTTTTTTATGTGTAAGTATTGGGATGCCAGGATGTGTCTGTTGACCTAAGAAATGTATGGAGTGTGTGTGTGTGTGTGTGTGTGTAACGTTTCTTCTCTTTTTCTTTGTTGATCATAATTATATAAACCAGGATAACCCATAATTAAAGAACTGTTCATTGACTAAGGTTAAGATATAAAACAAAATCCTCACTTGAAAACACCATGTCCATTACTCAGTTCAGTAAAGGTAAATAATACATTATCTAAAAAAAAAAATCAAGATCGACATCTTACTGCTCACAAATTACCCACCTACGAACTCTTGTCTCCTCTTGGTGGTGGAACTGACAGAAAGTATTGACGATCTTATTTTAACTTGGAACGTAAGTGTTGTTATGTATGTTATTTCTCTATTGACGACTACCGAATGTAAATACTATGAACTTAAGGCGGAAAATTTTGTGCTGGGAAGCGTCTGTCTGGAATAACAAATTATTTTATTTCTATATTGGTCCAAATGACTCCTTCTTGGTATCGGTGACAGAGAAGGAAAGAACAGCAGAAAAAGAGGTGAAGACTACGTGAGAGAGAGAGAGAGAGCCACTTTACCAGGTGGTGTCAGCATATCACGTACACAGATTCAAGCTCTTGAGATAAATCCTAGAGACACAACGAGTATTGTCAAGGTGTTGACACAGCTGAGTGTGAGAGGGAAGACTGAAGACAAATGGTCAGTGTAATGTTGTGATTTACAGGAGCAACATGTGAAGGGGAGAGTTGAAGTTAGTGATAGATGTTGAGAGGTAACAGCACCATGACCTGCCTCTGTTGTGATGACCATGACCTGCCCCTGTTGTGATGACCGTCACCTGCATCTGTAGTGTTGACCATGACCTGCCTCTGCTGCAATGACCATGACCTGCCATTGTTGTGGTGTAGTAGTACCATGACCTGCCACTGTTGTGGTGTAGCAGCACCATGACCTGCCACTGGAAGAGATGATAATGCAGTTGTCTGCCTGTGTATGACGGGAGCGCTACAGCTGGTTGGTAGGAAGTATGTCTAGAACTCCTGTGTTTGTCACCATGAGTCTCTGTGGAGGAGAAGAGGAGGCCACGCTAGCGGTGGAGGAGGCGGCTGGTGTAACTGAGGATGAGCAGTGATGCTGGCGAGTCTCTTGATGATGTGGCGTTTTACTGACATATTTAAACGGGTTCGCGGCTTGAGTAGATTCAACTGGTAAAGCACACAGTAGTAAAATGTTTCTACCTTTAGAAAAGTTAAATATTTGGAGAAAGATCTTGATGAATTTCTGAGCTGTCGGGTTCACTGAGCAAAGAAGATATTACTTAAAAGGTAACAAGGGCAGGAAAACCCGACACTTTGTTTCGTTCACATTCAAAACATTTCTTTAAAGTCAATAATACAGGAACAAGTAATTGGCAAAGGCAAAAGTATCACAATCTTTCGCTCACTATAACAATAGCATCCATTGTTGAGTCTGAAAAACACATGAATACTGGGACTCCTCACGAAAAATTAAGGTACAAGAGATTTACAACATACCTGAAGGAATGTGATAAATGATTCGTAATGTTACGAGTTGGGGATTTAGAATATAGTTAAAAGTCTACCCAGATCCCAACAGGTAACAACAATAAAAAAAACAAAGACAATCGGACTATAAAAGGGTAGACAAAGGATGCGAGTTTTCGTTGTGTATAATAAAGTACCATGAATTCCTTAACAAAATATTCAGCTTCCTATAAATTACCCTTAACCATACTTAACCAAAACATTAACAGTATATACATATTAATACAACATAAAACAATCGTGAAGCAAGGGGGAGGTGGGAGAGGCAATACAAGATTACAAATACTTAAGTGAGGAGCTGTGATGGCTGACGAGTAAGGCTGAGTATTGAAGACGGTGGTAGTCACTGTGCCGTAGGTTTAGAGGATAGGTGATCATGTGGTCACTTCCCAGAGCGTAGTGCTCTCTCCTCGAACTCGAGCTGACAAAGAAGACTTGGAGGAAGTGACGCAACAACCAGGATATGGAGAAGGGAAACCCAGGAGTGGTAACTAAGACGAGTCATACTCGTGTCTCGTCCCTAGATGGCGTTGCTCGTGGTGCTGGGTAGGTAGATCAGGACAATAGATGGCGTGGTTCGTAGTGCTGGGTAGGTAGATCATGACAATTGGTGGAGGGGTTCGTAACAGTAAGTATAGTCTGTGTTGAGGTGTCCAAGTTCTACTTGTGGACGACGACGATCTCTTGTCGGTCTCGTGAAGTAATTAAATATGACCTGGATTTTGTGTGAAGAAAATTAGAATTAACGTACATTGACTTTCAATGTAGAACATTTTAATAATAATTCGTTAGTAATAAAAATAGCAATCTTGCCGGAACACCTTGATGAAATACCACGATACAGAAACTGAAACACCAGTATCATTATCTGTTACAAACAAGTTATTATGAGGAGTAAGCTCATGACTGTGTTGATCAAAGAAAGGGAGAAGTTTGTGGAGCCGCTGTTGCCACAAACAATATAGTGTGTCGTGTTGACTTTGTTGTGGAGCAGAGAGGCGTGTGCTGTGTTATGTTCCAAAACAAACTTTCATCTGTTATGCTATGTGATACAATAAAGAGTAACTTCTCGTGCAATACTATATCTAACAATGAATAGCATATTTGTTGTTTTGTATCCTTCACTAAACACTAGTTTGTTGTGTTGTAACCTTCAATGAATAATAATCATTTTGCAGTCTCTGATGCAACAAACAGTAATAGTTTTCGTTGATCGACCACAACAAATTATCAGCATAGTCGAGGTCAACGCCGCTATACACTTTGCTTTCCGCGAGACATAATAAAAAAATATATATATTGGTATGTGTATTGGAAATACCAGGATTCAGTAGGTTCCAGTGAGCCATGAAAATCGCTCAATCAGCCGAAATAATTGGGGTGGTAGAGCATTTCTTTCTGAATAGTGGCCATGGAAAAAAACGTAAAGATGCCAGGTTTTAGAGGCCAGACCGATGTGTGGCTCATTCAGATCCCGATGTGGGAAATTGGCCACTTATACTAATACTTGTTGCAGATATTTTTATGGTTTGGTTATTCAGAATATCGATACAAAATAAATTATACAACAACTGGTATAACATCTGTTGTATTTGAGGTCTTTATTTTATTCAGTGAGACACGATTGTCATGCAGACGCTGTTACTATTTAATGTCATTGATTTTACCAAACAAACATAATTTATTGAGTTTGTTGTGTCTAACTCAATATCTATTTTGTGAACAGGAATTTTGATCAAAGAAAAGTGCAAAAAAGAACAACTAAAACTACACAAACGAGACTTTCGTTTTCCATTTAACTCATCTCCGTATCCGTCGAACTTATTAATCTATGAGATAATCCTGTTGGAAATATTTTAATGACCAGATATATAATGTATAATTTTTAATTCATTAAATTAATATATATTATACATATTTTTTTCGGGTATAAAATATTGATATATCTATTATATTTGATCTAATATTCTTCTCTTTACAAATCCAAACACCACTTATGTATAATATAGTAATATATTTCATTTCACTGTGTAATGCGTTATTTCCCAAATGAATTTTGTACCTAAAATTATTAATCTAGTTGATTTAACAATGAAAAAAGAAGACCGCCTAGAATTCCAAAATAAATTATTTTCAATTAAACATAGAGGTGAATCATTCATGAACGTCACACAAAATGGATGGATGGTCCTGGTGGAACTTATTTAAATTAAGCTGCAGATTGGCTGGAACAAAACACAAAGGTTCACTCACTTCATTTACCCTTTGACTGCTCTTGTGTGTAATTAAAT
Source organism: Homarus gammarus (assembly GCA_958450375.1). Classification (NCBI taxonomy): domain Eukaryota; kingdom Metazoa; phylum Arthropoda; class Malacostraca; order Decapoda; family Nephropidae; genus Homarus; species Homarus gammarus. The sequence continues at coordinate 1,409,875 of CAUDMG010001762.1, read as the reverse complement.
TTCTGAATCCACATTCCTCCCTGTTATGAGTCACGTCACGTCAACAGTTACATAATTTTAACAAAGATTTTCTCTACTGTTTAATGTTTCCACGGTTCTCTTGTTCTACGTCTTTGGCTGTGCTAGATGAAGGAAGTTTCTTCAGTCTGTAGTTCTTGTCTTATAATGTAGGAAAGGAAAGTACTGAACGTGGAGAATGAGTACTATATGTCTGGCCACCTTACTAAATTCCGCTGGATGAATAGTCATAATACTATAGGTACATTGAGTCATTCAGATTTACAAAGAAATCAAGGAAATATAATTTTTCTTAAACCAATCTTCTCTACTTGGTAAATGACGTCTCACTTGTTCGATCTTGTTGCCAAATAACACTTTCGGGTAACACACTTGTATCTGCACGTGTGAGTGAATACTGTAAGGCATGTACATTATCTTACAGGAGCACTTTCATTTAGCACAGTTGTATTTTGCAATTTCGTCTGATCACCCTCTTGAGAAATTCTGGAGGTGGCGGGTAACGTGTTGTTCCTGGTTCAAGGATATTACAAACTCAAACACATCCCCCAACCTTTAGGAGGATTCAGGCTTCCAAGTTTACCCATCCACTGCTGAATTTGGAAATATAATCGAATATGAGACCGCGGACAGCAGCAGGTGTTGGTGTTATGAGGGGAGGGGGTACATACCTGCCCGACGCAAATACATGGTTATCGAAAAAGAATGACCAGATAACGTAGTGCTTCCACGCCCTTGCTAATGTGTCTGTACAAACAATGGAAAGTCTTATCGCCAGCAGACGTCATCAACTCCTGGGACGTTGCTATACACAGAACTCCACTTTACTTGTTAACATGAGGATTACACATGGGACAATTCACTTCCTTCGGCAAAATAATTAATACATTTATTTGACAAATTTTTATTTACATTTGCAATTACTTTAGATGGTTAAATACTAATTACAATTACAGTTAGATTTACAAATAATAAAATTTTTCATAAGTGATCACTATTTGATTTATGCATACAATGTTAACACGTGTGTGTGTGTGTGTGTGTGTGTGTAACTCTCTCTCATTTGTTTTGACGTTATGATTAATCTCGTCTTCTATATCTGTTCTATCTTCGATCCGTGTTTTTTCTTTCTCGTTTTATATCCTCGCTTTTATATCTGACTTATTTTTTCCCTCCTTTTTTTACCCTTAAGCTGCTCCCATATGCTGTTCAATTTGTCGGCTTCTTATTTGTATTTACCTTTAGTTTTCTTCAAATCACGTGTCGAACTCACTCATTTTTTTTGTTTAGTCCACTTACGGTGTATTCTACCTCACTTCACTCGTACACTAGTTGTAATAGGCCTTCTTACTCCTCTTGTTATTTCTAGTTTCCTAAATTTCTCTCCGTTTTCGTCTCTTCCATTTCCTTTACATTGTTTTTCCTCTCATTTGTTTCCTAGTTATTCTTCTGTTTAGTTTTATCTTTTTATTATTATTTATATTAGTCTATGGTTGAACCCTGTCCGTGACTGAGTTCGGTTGTGAGTCAGTATGTCCTTGTTCCTGTCCATATGTCGCTCGCCTGTCCTTGGAGCCTTACTTCCGCCCGTCCGTCCGTCCGTCTGTCCAGGAGGAATTTAACCAAGCTCAATAGATAGTTTTCAGGGAAATATCAAAGAAATTCGATAATAATGTGTTTCATTCATCAGTGGAAAGACCCCCGATCTAATGACCTACCTTAGAGAATACACACATGTTACTTTACACACCTGTTACTCTACACATCTGTTACTCTACACATTTGTTATTCTACACATTCGTTGCTCTACACACTTGTTACTCTACACTCCTCGTACTCTATACATATGTTACTCAACACACTTGGTACTCTACACACTTTTTATTCTACACACTTGTTATTCTACACACCTGTTACTCTACACACCTATTTCTCTATACACTTGTTTCTCTACACACTTGTTACTGTACACACCTGGTACTCCACACACCTATTACTCTACACACCTCACACTCGACATATCTCTTACTTAACAGACCTGGTATTCTACATACATTTCTTACTCTACTGTACACACCCGTTCCTCTGCACTCTTTTCTCGTTACACATTTGGTACTCTACACACCTGTTATTCTGCACAACTGGTACAATCCTAGTAACCTTAAAACCTGACTCTCTAGACACCTATTACTCTATACAGAACATTTCACTAAAATTGTCTCCTGCGATGAGAGGGAGAGAGAGAGAGAGAGAGAGAGAGAGAGAGAGAGAGACCAACCTGTCTGCCAGTAAAGGAGACAGAGAGAGAGACCTGCAGCCAAGGAGAGGCGTGTAAGAGGGTAATTCTTGTTCACGGTCATAAAAGACGAACTAACTTGAAATAATATCCTCATCCACGACCTTTTACGAACGCCATAAAAGCCGCAATTCCGCAGCTCTAACCTTCTCCGCGTACATCTTTAAACACCTAAAATGATACTTGTCATACGGTTTTACCTCAACCTATAATGTGGAAAAGTACGTAAGTGTAGGTGTATATAATGACTGAGGAGCGACGTAGCCAGCAAGATGGTGTTTCTATCTATATACGGGCTTCAGTATATTGGGGCCATAACACTCGGTTTATTGTAATGGAGTAAGTTAGTGTGGGTGTCGTGCGTGTGTGTGAGTGTCGGGTGTGGATCACGATGGAGGACTTGGGAGTTAATCTAATGTAGATATGGCTTGTTCCTGGACGTTATATTAGCCATTCCGCCACCTGATATTAATGGTGCTGTTTAATGAGACGATTTGGAGTTTTAAGTTTGTTGTTTGGTTTTGGCACACACACACATAGAAACACACACACACACACACACGTACACACCCACTCCGCACCCAGTCCACACGAGCACGTACTGATCACTATAATAACAGCCCATTCCCAACCATTGTAAAAATTATCAATAACTTGTAATCAACCAGTGTAATCACTCCCAGTCAATATTACCTTTTTTGCACTGTCGCTATGTTGAAATGCCCTGCAGTATGACCTTCTCCCCACCTAGTCATTATAAGAACATAAGAACATAAGAATGGAGGAAACTGCAGCGGGCCTATTGGCCCAAACTGGGCAGTCCCGTTTACACCCAACCCCTATTGCTCATATGAGCATGTATATCATATTTGTACCACTTATGTTACGCGTATATTATTTGTCAATCAAGAGACTCATTCCCCAATTATGCAACTGTATATTTTCAGCCTTCCGGCTGCTATGCTCTTTCAATAAACCGTTAATTAATATTATTATGAATTATCACATACACACACACACACTACATCCTTGACCACCGCAGGGTCAAGACCTATTCGGGCGCTGCTCCCACTACGCAGCTGCCCCCCTTGGCCAATGTTGGCCCATTCCCCAAGTCCCTGTCCCCGACCCATCCTCACCACCGGGATATCTACATAATCAAAAGTGACAATTTCGTTTCGGAAAGAAGTGGGATCAGTGTTGAACAGTGATGAACTGTGTTTAAGCCAGTGAATTCAGCATTAGACAGTACCAGTGAGAGCCGTGACCCACCAGTGAGATAAGCACCACTGGGAACTAACCACCATCTTCTGACATGGAGGTGCTAATCCGTCCACCCTGGGACCGACAGAGGGCCGGCCGGCCATGCACCTGACTACCGGATAACACAACATCACAGCAGGGCGAGGTACTATGACACCACCCCACACCACACGGTGTCCCCATGACCACGTGAGGCCCTTCATATCAACACCCAAGGACGAGTCACTATACCACGTGAACACCACACCACCCGGCGTCTCTATGACCACGTGAGGTCCTTATCAGCACCCGAGGATGAGTTACTACACCACGTGAACACCACACCACCCGATGTCTCTATGACCACGTGAGGTCCTTCATAACAACACCCGAGGACGAGTTACCACACCTAGTGAACACCACACCACCCGATGTCTCCATGACCACACGAAGTCCTTCATATCAACACCCGAGGACGAGTTACTACACCACGTGAACACCTCACCACGTGGTGTCTCCATGACCAGCCCAGGCCCGGGCCATCAACTGTAAACTACATTAATTTGTATGTTCAATCATTGTTCCTTCTTCTTTCAGTAATGAAAGCTTTTGTTAAACGAGCCACCCACCCCATGTCTTTGTATGTAATAAGTCATTTTTATCCAATGTATATTTTTAGCCTTCGGGCTGCCGACTTTTTCAATAAACCGTTAATTATTATTATTATTATTATTATTATTATTATTATTATTATTATTATTATTATTATCATTATTTTTAGTATCATTATTATTTTTATTATTATTATTATTATTATTATTATTATTATTATTATTGTTATTATTATTATCATGCATTAGCCCCTGTCAAACAGACAGTAATACTTATACTCGTATAAATGTGGGCTGCATACATTATGTTTTTATAATTCTATCACCCACTTAACCAGCCTATGAGCAGTGAGTAGTCATAACTGTACATATAACAGTGTTATTTCACTATTCGCCCCTCTCCTTGAATGCGTGGGTCAGCAATTAAGTAGCCTGCATCTGACAGTTTCTAACAGTCTCATCCACATCAATCGTGTGTTCATGAAGCTCGTTAGACATATACTTCATCCTTTATTAACGCTCACAGTTCATAAAGTTAATTACAGTGATATCCTAGTTATTGTGCAATAGTTTATTTTCTTGATACATAGAGAATAGGCCATTTTGGTTTAAAACTTAACCCATAAACATTCATTTATGCTACTTCCAGTGTATTTTTAATACTTACTCTAGATAGATAGATAGATAGATAGATATTCTATTGACCACAAATTATGAATACAGAGTTTACATTAAAATTTTACATAAAATGGTCCAAATGCAAATGCTATAAAACAGTAAACATTAATAAAAGCTCACTGATTCAACCTGTAACACAAAAAAAAACAAAGGAAAACCACAAGTAAATGAAGTAAAAAAAAATACAAGTAAAATAAACTAAAACATACAAAATAGTTCTGGGTAACGGTATGTCTCTGTGACTTCTAACTACAGTATATACATGGAGTATTCGATGAATTGCACGATAAACAGTTTCATAATTCGGGGGCACTCTTCAACAACATGCCATTCAGAATCTTCATCAGTGATTACAACAGGTAAATGGAAGGTAATATCAGGTGGCAGCGGTGGGATTAAATTTACAAAGCTAGAGAAATGCTCGACACACACCAATACGTACTAGCATCCTTGGTGAACTCCTCGGAAGTTGCAACAAGTCAATGGCGACTGTGTCAAATGGACGTTCCAGTGCACGGTATTCCAGCATCGGAGCAGGTGGAAAAGTGCTGTGCTGTGCACATGATAACTTTTTTTTTCCATAAGTGCATTTGTCATGCCTGGGATGGCCTGCTTGAGGTGCATTGTGGTATAACATTAGTACTGTTGCAAGATGTGTACCAGGTACGACAATTTGTGAAACAATACCCTGAGCTGTCTGTTTGGAGTGATGGGGTTCGTCCTGTCAAAGTTCAAATTGACTGAATGGAAGAGGTAACTTCAGGAGATTTGCCTCCTTCCCCGAATATAGAGCAAAGTTGACTGTAGACCGCTAGTGATAAGTCGTTGTCCATCCCGTAATAGTGAGAGAGTGAACAATAATGCAGACGCCACTGATGCTGTGTCTGGACAAAGCATCGGCGACCAAGCTTGCTCTTCCCGGTATGTACTAGAATATGGGGGCGAATTCTTGAATGTTCATATACCAGCGTGCTAATCTGTCTGAATTCTTTTTTCCCGTGGAACAGCTCTGTCACTGCCACATGGTCCGTATGGACGTTTATGGGAAAACCAAAAATTAAATCCTTAAACTTCTTAAGTGCCCAGAAAACAGCTAATATTTCCAGGTGCGTTACTGAATAGCGTGTTTCTGCGTTATTAATTTTACGCTTGGCGTAGGTGTCGCGATCCCACTACCCTTTATACTTGGGGAGTGAATCATACCCCAAGTTATTAACAAATAAAGGTACAAATAGGGAACACGGCAATAATTATCCCCACCAAAAACCTACTCAACTAAATGTACTTGAATAAGTAAGAACAGTTGAAATAAGTGAATCACAAAAGGGAAGATAATTAATTAATTCAATTTATGTTCTAAAGGGAGTAATGACTAGCAAACATGAATTTAAGGGAATAAGTAATTGTATAATAAAATAAGAGTGATGCCGGAAGGGCGAAAATACACCGTTAAGGAGTTAGACCAAACAAATATTACTTAACATTACTATATTACACAGACATACGAAATATATATATATAACAATCACTACAAAATGATTATTTCCTACCAAACAGGAGATTCCTTACCACCAGGATCCCTTCCTAGGCCTAACTAAACGTGTCACTAATACCTGATACCCCTAGGGCATTGCAGAGGACTGGACAAGGCACTAGACAAGGGTCAAGGCTAGAGAATGAATGGACACGTCTACCCTATGCCACGGTTTTTCGCTACTGGGGAGGAGTGGGCACGCCGCCGAGGAGCGCGTCTCATCTCAGGTGATTCAGGACATTTGCTGGATATTTTATATAATTAATTAATATTACTCTTGAGTTGGCTTAACAGAGTAAGACAATGATGCATATAAATAACATACATAAATATACAATTAACCTAAGTAACTAAGAACAATAATAATATAATAAGTACAATTAACAATTTATTAATAGCTTGTATGAAATGTAGGCGTGAACATATGCCTCACGCTATGCGAGTTCCCGAGCGCCACAGGCACGTGACAGTAGGCAATCATTCTATGTTTCCCTCATGTGTCCATCTGCTTGAGTAAAGCCCCTAGCCCTTGTCTTGAGGCATCAAGTCGGTACACAGAGTAAATGGTTGAGTGTAGTCTGGAAATGCTAAAACAGGTACATTGGTAAGTGCAGTCTTCAATGCAATAAATCTAGGCTCCTGTTCATCATTCCAGACAAAAGTCGCGTCCTTCTTGAGTAACATGGTCAGTGGCGGAGCTCACGTCGCATACCCTTTCATAAACGAACGATAATATCCTGATAAACCAAGAAAACTATGCATCTTATCAACAGTTTTAGGACGTGGGAGCTGTGTAACGGCTCTGACCTTGCCGTCAACTGTATGAATATCCATTGACTACATGACCAAGGAATTGGATTCTTGATTTTAAAAATTCATATTTAGAAAGGTTAACCTTAAGTCCCGCTGTAGAAAGCTTCAGGAAAACTTCATCGAATCTGACAAGTTGACTGTCTACATCATCACTGTCTACATCACTAGAAGTAACACACACACACATATACAAGTGTGTCATTGAGGCTATAGTGTCATGGAAGAGGTTTTCAAACATTTCAGCTAATTTGTTTTTTTATTAAAATGTGATGACACATCTTGCGTTTTCTTCTTAGATCTCATCGCCATCCTTCACTTAGACAATGAAACTTGGAATACTCTCATGAAACTGAAGCTGACACTTTATGAAACATCAACACAAAATACAAGTTCCGTCTTTACGGGGAACTATTTTTTAAAAAGTTCCACTTCTAAAAATACTACTTATATCAATTCTTGTCGAAAGCAGCCCGGTATGCGAAATATCCCACCTCTACTGCACAACACAAGGCCCTTCTCCTTTACAAAATTTCTTGTTATGTAATGATTATCACTTTATCTCACCATCTTGTGATTTTGCATATGGAAAGTGTCGTAGTACAATTCGTATCTATAAACAGCTTCTTCCCCCCCCCCCCCCCCATTTTCTTCTTCTTTTTCTTCTTCCTTTATTTTTTTCCAAAAATTAGCAGTCGGTTTCTCGAATTCCTAACCACAACGTTCCTCAGTCTTCATCTTCCTTCACTCTCAGCCTAATTTCTCAGTAAGTCTCTCTCAGAAACGTCCCTTCACCTCAACATCTGTCTTCTCCTGATCTCCTCCTTTGATCAGCTCATAAAAGGCTCTTTGGACCACCCCCTTCCTCATGTCGTCCCACAAGACCAAACCAGCTCAGCTTTGCCTCTCGCATCTTATTACTCATACATGTGACAAAAATGCGACAACAAGTATAACATGTGTCAGAACATAAGAAAAAATACTGAAAACAAATTTTGGTCACTTTTGATCGGGCCAGGAAGGAGATAGAATAACAAATATATGATGAAATATGTGACAAAAACGGCGATAACATTTATAACAAAAATATGAGACAGACAATATGATCACTCTTGGTCGGGTCTTAAACATATATAAAAAATACAAGGAGGTTGAGGAGATGATAGAGGCTCCTTCAAGATCCTGGGAAGAAACTCCTTGAGAATTTGATGATCCTGGCTTAAGACTAGCGTCTGGTGCTGCCATGTGAAGTGGGAGTTAGAGATGCACACTTGGCTGGAAATCTTAGAGAGAGAGAGAGAGAGAGAGAGAGAGAGAGAGAGAGAGAGAGAGAGAGAGAGAGAGACTTAAATGACAAGCAGTGAAAGGCAAGCTTTAGATTTTTGTGTGTGACTGACGTCTGGGTCATTCATACAGTAATTGAGGTTCATTGTGAGGCTTCCTGGAGCAGTGGTATTAATTAGTGTCTTCTCAGTCTTGTTTAAACAAAATGGGAAAAATTACGGCTTTTACCTTTTTTTTTTTTTTTAGTATTGTTAAAGGCCGCGGTAAGTTGGTACTGATATAACTAATGCGTTTGGAAAGAAGGAAGCACAAGAGCACAAAAATTAAGAGCACACCGAAACACACACACACACACACACACACACACACACACACACACACACACACACTTGCATGGACAACCAACATAGCTACAGGTATGTCTCTTCCAGCGGCGAGGAATAATTAGGGAATTATCTTTTCGTCTTACCTTTATATTTATTTCTTCTCAGAATTACGTCAATATTTGGAAATCATTTGCTTGGATAGTACTGTAAAAAAAAAAACAGTTGGTTCAAGCTAAAGTTATAATGTCTTACCATGAGATCCATAAAAAATTTACTATGGTTATGAATATTAATATATGCATGACTATGATGAATATATTTTCCCTGAAATATTATGATTCAATAGAATATCAATAAGGTAGTGAGAGTCTCCTATGAGCGGCCGCCTCTCTCATCCGCCACCAACATGAATAACATTATGACCGACAGTGACCAGCAGTGAACCGTAAAAAAAAATAATCAGCGACACCTACTAATAGTTATAACAATGATCAGAAATGACCAATAATAACTGATGAGTCGCAGTGACCAACACTGACATCAGTGGTTATTGATGACTAGCAGTGATCGTAGCCAACACGCACCCAGTAAATGCAACACTATTCAAAACTATTGGCTATTTCCTGGTTATCAACTGGGAGGGTGTAAACTCAATAATAATGCTGTTCAGTATTTTTTTAGTGCTTCCCTCTGTTACATTATACAGTGCTTCCCTCTGTTACATTATACAGTGCTTCACTCTGTTATATTATACAGTGCTTCCCTCTGTTATATTATACAGTGCTTTCCTTTGTTACATTATACAGTGCTTTCCTCTGTTATATTGTACAGTGCTTTCCTTTGTTACATTATACAGTGCTTTCCTCTGTTGTATCATACAGTGCTTCCCTCTGTTATATTATACAGTGCTTCCCTCTGTTATATTATACAGTGCTTCCCTCTGTTATATTATACAGTGCTTCCCTCTGTTATATTATACAGTGCTTCCCTCTGTTATATTATACAGTGCTTTCCTCTGTTATGTTGTACAGTGCTTCCCTCTGTTATATTATACAGTGCTTTCCTCTGTTATATTATACAGTGCTTTTCTCTGTTATATTATACAGTGCTTTCCTTTGTTACATTATACAGTGCTTTCCTCTGTTATATTATACAGTGCTTCACTCTGTTATATTATACAGTGCTTCCCTCTGTTATATTATACAGTGCTTTCCTTTGTTGCATTATACAGTGCTTTCCTCTGTTATATTGTACAGTGCTTTCCTTTGTTACATTATACAGTGCTTTCCTCTGTTGTATTATACAGTGCTTCCCTCTGTTATATTATACAGTGCTTCCCTCTGTTATATTATACAGTGCTTTCCTTTGTTACATTATACAGTGCTTTCCTCTGTTATATTGTACAGTGCTTTCCTTTGTTACATTATACAGTGCTTTCCTCTGTTGTATTATACAGTGCTTCCCTCTGTTATATTATACAGTGCTTCCCTCTGTTATATTATACAGTGCTTCCCTCTGTTATATTATACAGTGCTTCCCTCTGTTATATTTTACAGTGCTTCCCTCTGTTATATTATACAGTGCTTCCCTCTGTTATATTATACAGTGCTTCCCTCTGCTATATTATACAGTGCTTTCCTCTGTTATGTTGTACAGTGCTTCCCTCTGTTATATTATACAGTGCTTTCCTCTGTTATATTATACAGTGCTTTTCTCTGTTATATTATACAGTGCTTTCCTTTGTTACATTATACAGTGCTTTCCTCTGTTATATTATACAGTGCTTTCCTTTGTTACATTATACAGGCTTCCCTCTGTTATGTTTTACAGTGCTTCCCTCTGTTATATTATACAGTGCTTTCCTTTGTTACATTATACAGGCTTCCCTCTGTTATGTTTTACAGTGCTTCCCTCTGTTATATTATACAGTGCTTTCCTCTGTTACATTATACAGTGCTTTCCTCTGTTATATTATACAGTGCTTTCCTTTGTTACATTATACAGTGCTTTCCTCTGTTATATTATACAGTGCTTTCCTCTATTATGTTGTACAGTGATTCCTTCTGTTATATTGTACAGTGCTTCCCTCTGCTATGTTGTACAGTGATTCCTTCTGTTATATTATACAGTGCTTCCCTCTGTTATGTTTTACAGTGCTTCCCCCTGCTATATTATACAGTGCTTCCCTCTGTTATATTATACAGTGCTTCCCTCTGTTATGTTGTACAGTGATTCCTTCTGTTATATTGTACAGTGCTTCCCTCTGTTATGTTGTACAGTGATTCCTTCTGTTATATTATATAGTGCTTCCCTCTGTTATGTTTTACAGTGCTTCCCTCTGTTATATTATACAGTGCTTCCCTCTGTTATATTGTACAGTGCTTGCCTCTGTACGTTTGTATACATAACGCTGTAACTTTAATGAGGAAACAAGTTTTTGGGTTGTTGTTCTCACTGAGTCGCATGATGAATTCTCCTTGTATTTTTTTTTTTAAAGTTGCTACTGTCTTTTTTCCTTAAATCAACTTGTTTAGTGATTTTGTAATCTCCAGGTATGAGGAACATTCGTCGTACAAACCTCTGAGAATTTGGATTTAAAGTCGTCTTGTTATTACATTGTTTGCCGAGTTTCATACCAAAAGAAAACTTCAGTCTTGCTTATTATCATGACATTTGTGTAACACAGTACCAACATTTCGTGTATTTCTCTGTTTTACTTGTGTAGGGATAAACCTGTGTGTGTGTGTGTGTGTGTGTGTGTGTTTGTGTGTGTAATAATAAAAATAATATAATAATAAACGGTTTATAATAATAAACGATTCAGCCGGTAGTGAAAATGTACAAACTTACATATGATTTAGTCATAATAATATACGTTCAATACATTTACAGAGCTGTACAATACATAGATCAGGAGCTATTTCTTATTTTAACAATGGTGCTATTCGTATATCTATCAGTGCGGGCTCTTATGGGCTCAATTTTGTTGTAGTGGCGGACTGCGCGAGGTGGGTGGGATACTGCAGGTGGCAGTAAGTGGCGATGACGAGGAGGGTTCAGTAGTCCACTACGAAACCTTGCTAGTGCGTGGTGGTGGAGGTCACTGAGGGATGACATTTCCAGGGTGGAGAGAGCGTTGTTGTAGCTGGAGTAGTCTGCGCCGAGCATGATTCTGCAGGCCCTCTTCTGTACCTTCTCTAGCTGACGTTGTTGGGTAGAGTCGAGAGAAGACGACCAGGCTGGTGACGCATACGTTAATTTTGGGAGTATAAATGCGTTGTAGATATTCCTCAGCTCTGGCGTGGGTGCTCCAAGTGACCTGAGTCGTCGGTACGAGGCTGCCTTGATAGTGTTGTTTACATGGGCCTTCCAGTCCAATTTCTGGTCTATAGTTACACCCAGGAGTGTGTGTGTGTGTGTGTGTGTGTGTGTGTGCGTGTGTTTCAGTATAAACTCTCGCTATTCAGATCATCAGTACGAAATAATGACCAAGGATTTGCTCTTATAGCCAGTCCCTACTCTGTGTGGCTTACGAAAATTATATGTATTGACCTTTTATATTCCAACTCTATATTCTGAGGGTAAAGAGTGCGTAATAAAGTTTATTCTCTTTTGACTTCGAAAACTCCAAAAGTAGCTCGATTATTCACATTTTATGGAAGAAGATTCGATACGATATTTTCGGTGAGAAAGTTAGAGTATGATAGCAGTCCACAGAGAACATTATCTTGTATAAATCTGTACGCAAAATGTGTATCTGTGAAAGGAATTTATATGTATAAATAATTCAGTACCTAGAATTTTAATATTAAGTCATTTATAATGTGTGTCCCAATTGGTTACTAACTACAGGTGGGTGGTCCAGGTAACCAAAGTTATGGATCACTTGGTGCACTGTGTACAATAGTTGAGGTGACTTACAGTCGATGAGCAGACTATCGCGCTACAGGTTACCAGAGATTTGGTAGGTATAAACCTGTATGTGTGTGTGTGTGTGTGTGTGTGTGTGTGTGTGTGTAATAATAATAATAATAATACTAATAATAATAATAATAATAATAATAATAATAATAATAAAACAAAAATAATAATAATAATAATAATAATAATAATAATAATAATAATAATAATGATAATTAACGGTTTATTGAAAGAGCATGGCAACCGGAAGGCTGAAAATGTACAGTTACATAATTGGGGAATGGGTCTCTTGGTTTACAAATAATATACAAGTAACATAAGTGATACAAATATGATATATAATAACTAGGTGGGGAGAAGCTCAAACTACAGGGCATTTCAACATAGTGACAGTGCAAAAAGTAAGATTGACTAGGAGTGAATACACTGGTTGATTACAAGTTATTGATAATTTTTACAATGTTTGGGACTGGGCTGTTCTTATAGCGATCAGTTCGTGCTCGTATGGGCTGCATGTGGTTGTGGTGTAGAACAGCTATTCTCGGACGAGGGATCTCAGGTGGTAGTAGGATCCGGTGTCAGGGATGGTGCAGAAGCTTCTCACCAAATTTGTAGATGAGGTCGTGGTGATGGTCAGTGAGAGCCGAGACGGTCAGTTGTGCGCTTCTTGATATGTGGAGTAGGAAGGGGAGAGAATAATGTTGCATGCCCTTTTTTGCACATTTTCTAGGTGTTTACGATGTGTGGCATTTAGGGAGGAAGACCAGGTAGGGAGGCATAGGTGAGCTTGGGAAGTATGAATGTTGAGTAAACACTGAGGAGCTCGGGGGCAGTAACTCCGAGGGACTTGAGTCGGTGGAGGGGGTGGATACGGAAACTGGAGGATTTGACAACTTCACTGACTTGTGGTTTCCAATTTAGTTTGTTGTCTATGGTGATACCGAGGAGCTTAGTGAAATCTACAACCTGGAGTGTGTTGGGACCTAAAGTAATGGAAGGGGGTGGGACAACGTCGGAGGAGAGGTTTATGTACATAACCATGGTCTTGGTATGGTTGATGGTGACGTGGGTGTTGGTGGCCCGGTTTTGGAGACTATTCATTAAATCCTGAAGGGCGGTATAGTCGGGAGCAGAATTGTTGACGCTGATCCCAATGGTGGAGTCGTCGACACATTTTCAGCGAGCAGGGGAGTCTCTTAGGGCATCATTGACAAGCATAAGGAAGCATAGTGGTCCCATCTTGGTGCCGTGGGGGACGCCACAGGTGAGTGACTGAAAGGTGGAGACAGCCCCTCGGAAGCGTACAGCTTGGCGTCGGTTACTGAGGAAGTCTGTAAGCCATGGTATAAGACTTCTTCGAAACCAGAGGTCGATAGCTTTGTTGATGATTAAATTGTGGTCGACTAGGTCGAATGAGTTAGTGAAGTCAATGAAGGCGACAGCTACAGAAGTTTTTCGTTTCTCCAGATGGCGGTATATAGTCGAGAAAGCTGACAAGACAGTGAGTGTCGGAGGAAGTTTTCATATTACCAAATTGCTGAGGATCAACGGCTCCTGCAATATCAGCATAAGCCCAGTCAAACAGAAAACTTTCACAGATTAAGCTGGGTATTGGGGTGATTGCAATAGGTCGTAGCTGATTTAAGGATTGTGGGCTGGTTGACTTGGGCACTGGTGACACATAAGAAGTCTTCCAGTCAGCTGGGCATCTGGCTTGACTGAGGGAAGCATTGATGATGGAGTAGGGGGGTTTAGCATGATCCGGGGAGAACTCCTTGAAGAGTTTCATTGGTAAGTCAATGGGGGTGGTGGAGCATTTTAACTTCAGTTTGTCCAGACTTTTGCGATTTCAAATTCTTCTACTAATTCAGTGGGAAAGGGGGCTGGTAGGTAAGCAGGGAGATTGTTTGTGTCATGCCGGGGGAGCGTCTGGCATATAGTAACGAAATGGTTATTTAATTGCTCAGCTGCGTCAACATTCGTGAGATGGCTAGGAAAGGGGAGGGTGTGTTATTTAAGCATACCATGCCACTGACTGATGTTGGTCTGCTCCAGGTGTTGCAATTTGGTTGGGTAGTGAAACTTCTTTGTAGTGCGTATTTCGCGGATGACTCGGTTGCGAAGGGACCTGTAGCAGTTGTGGTCATTGACATAAAATGCTCTGTCTCTATGTTGCATAAGTCTTTTGATCCGAGGTGTGATCCAGGGCAAATCAGCTGGGTGAGATCCGATGGACTTCTCGGGGAAGAAGTGGTGGTGAGCTTCCGTGGTGGTGTTGGTATAATTTATCCATTTGGTGTCCACGTCATCCACACTAAGTACTTCAGTCCAGGGATGGTGAACTATCCACTGCCCGAAGAGAAGCACTGCAGCGTCAGTAATTGGCCTGTGGGTTTTGATGTAGGGTCTCAGTACTTGAGTGGGAGTGGCAGCTGGGGACCAGAGCACTGATAGGTGTGTGCTACACCCGATAGGAGGCATTGGTTGAGGTGGTTGGTACTGGTCTGCCAAATCGGTTAAGATAAGGTTAAGGGTATTTTGACCGTGTGTGGCGAAGTTCACAACTTGTGATAGTGACAGCTGGTCCTGGATATCAGTGGTGTCAATTTCACTAAAATCCCAGCATAATACTAACTTGGCACTTGGGTACCTAACTCTTAGGTGGTTTGTGGTGGTAATGAGATGGTTGATAAGAGTGTCTCTGGTGGGTGAGCGAGGCGGATGGTGTGACACACAGATAATGATAGAAGCAGTGTGGAGCGGTTGGGCCCGTGGCACAACACGTTCCCATAATTCTTCCACATCTGCTGGGACTTGAACATCCAGGCGTGACTGGCGTAGGTCATCTTGACATAAGAGGGCAACGCCCCCTCTGCGTCCATGTGAACGAAGGTGATGAAAGAGCTGCTATCCCTCAATATGGCACGTTTCAGGAACAATTTGCCAAGCCTTACATATGGCAACGACGCTAGTGGCTGCTGACCTGACTGTGGTTGCCAGCTCGTCAAACTTGTTAGCTAGGGAAGTGACGTTGAAGAGCAGTAGAGACAGGAGTTCATACCATATCAGTGGAACTTCAGTGTAATGGTACGGTCTGTCAGGGGTGGGTTTCTCTGTTTTCCTAGTGGAGGTTACGGTCCTGATGGGCTTTTGTTTATGACGCCCCTGTCTACGGCTGCGCGCTTGGAACATGTTCAGTGACTTGAGTCGCACTGCCATCAGGATAACCGTTCCCACGCTTTAGAAGGTACAGAGAGCGTCAGGAGTAAGTAATTGGTGGCCATCTGTTGATATCTGTTGTTGTGGACGGACGGAAGTGTTTGTTCCCGTTGGCCATAAACTCACTGGCGGCACTTTGAGGGCCACTGACACTGGTAGACATATGTTAATATTTGCGAGTCGTACACACCGTGAGTCATTTTCTCTGGCGCTTAGTGTCGCCGACATAGTATCCACGATATATGTAAACACCGCGGTGGTCCTGGTCACTGGCACTGTGAAGGTGACCGACAAAGTGCCCACTGTCTGGTATTACACTGCTGTGTTTTTACGCTTTTCCTTGGGATGCACTATCGGAACACTGTTTGGTAATCAATCATTGCACTGGTCACTTGAATGTTTTGCTGAATAATTCCCGCTGTAGTAAGGCTGGTAGGGCGTTGGGATATAGCAGGGGGAGGGGGGGCAGGGCCAAACAGACTTGGCCTGGCTGCCAAAACCGGAGCGCCTTCAGGGCACGTCTTGTCTCACTGATGGTTGACAAGTGTGTGTGTGTATTTATGTTTGTGTGTGTGTGTGTGCAACACCCACGATCCAAACACTGGCTTGTCATTGACTACATCATTGTCAGAGAAAGAGATCGCCGAGGTGTCCTCATCTCCCGTGCCTTGCGTGGCTCAGACCACTGTGACAAGAATCATCGGCTTGTCAGAGCCAAGCTCTCACTTCACGTCGCCCAAAAACGGCAAAGGCAACAAGCCTCCAGAAGAAGTTTTAACACTATACCTCTGGAGGATCCAGTGGTTGCACAAGCTTTCAGAGAGCAGCTCGAACAGGGGCTGATAAACAACCCAACAGCAAACAACGCAAATCTCAGTGCAGAATGGGATATTCTTGACACTGTCATGACAAAATCCTGCAGAGACCCTCGGCCAGATCGAAAGAATATACCAGGACTGGTTTGATGAAATGACCCGGCACTCAAAGTACCCAACGATGATATAAGGTGCTACTTTTAATGACTGGCAGAACAACCCTCAGTCTCGGACCAAGGCTGATACCTTTGCAAGAAAAAAGTGGTGGCCCAACAGGAAGTTCACAATCTAAAGGACGACTTGTTTACAAGTAAAGCATGTTAAACAAAACAAAATGCAGATCAGCACAAAATCCTCGAATTTTTCAATTCCACTAAAACATTTTATGGGCCAATCACTCACAGCGCAGCCCCCCTCCACTCATCCGACGGTAACTCCATAATTTAAGATGATGAAGACCTCCTTCAGCGCTTGAAAAAGCACTATCATTCGCTGCTCAACAGAAACACCGATGTGGATGTCCTGACTACCCAGCAGGTCCCTCAGCATCCAGAGCTAACCCACCTCAGCTAGCCCCCATCGCTGGATGAGGTAGCTACTGCCTCAAACAGATGAAAAATAACAAAGCCTCAGGGCCTGACAGAATCCCAGCCGAGGTGCATAAATCAGGAGGACATCTGCTTCCCAGCCATTTCCACTCTCTCCTGGAGAATATATGGGAAAAGGAGGAAATCCCCAAAGCTCATACAGAAACCTCCATCGTCAATATTTATAAAAACAAGGGAGACCGGTCAGACTGTGGCAACTACCGAGGGATCTCGCTGCTGTCCGTAGCTAGCAAGATCATTGTCCGAGTCCTCCAAAACAGACTTCTTCTGAAGGCGGAAACCTTCCTCCCAGAATCTCAGTGTGGCTTTAGACCATCACGTGACACCACTGACATGATCTTTGCTGCCCTCCGGATTCAGGAAAAGTACAGGGAACAGCGTCGTTGTCTGTACATGGCTTTCATCGACTTAACCAAGGCCGTCGACTCAGTCAACAGAGAAGCCCTGTGGTGGACCCTCAGCCGTTTTGACTGCCCACCAAAATTCATCACCATTGTGTGGCAACTCCACGATGGCATGAACGGCAGTGTCCTGCACAACGGCACCCAGTCTGAGTTCATCCCCATCCAAACAGAGGTTTTACATTTTGTGTACTGGCACCAACTCTCTTTTCCATTTTCTTGGCTGCCTTCCTTACTTGTGCCAGTGCCAATTTAACTGGCGGGGTGGACATCGAGTACCGGGTGAAGTGTTTTTTTTTTCAACATAAGGCGACTGCAGTCAAGAACAAATTTGTCGGCAGCTTCCATTACTGAACTTCAGTACGCAGACTACCTCACCCTTGTTGCTCACACTGAACACGACCTTCAGGAGATCCTGAACACCTCCACAAATGCGTATGCACACTTTGGCTTAGAGGTGAATGTACGTAAGACTCAGATTCTCTTTCAACCTGCCCCTGGCTCAGACACATCTCCACCATATATTCCAGCTTAATGGTACTACCCTCTCTAATGTTTCCCACTTTCGGTATCTCGGCTCTCACCTGTCCACCACCGCAGACATCGATGAAGAGATTCAGCACCGGATCAGATGTGCATCTCAAGCCTTTGGTAGACTCCGAAACCGTGTCTTCAGCTGTAGGGAGTTGATATTATCTAAAAAATTGCACGTATAACGAGTGGTGGTCCTCCCCACCCTGCTATATGGCAGTGAGACATGGTTCACATACAGGAGGTACCTCAAGGCAATTGAAAACTTTCTACCTTCCATACTCCATGTTCGCTGGGAAGACAAAGGAATAAATGCCAGGATTCTTGCTTACACCAACTGTAGGAGCCTCAAGGCTACCATTATCCATGAACAACTAAGCTTGAGTGGCCATGTTACCCGCATGGACGACAGTAGACTGCCAAAGCAGCCACTTTACAGTCACCTCACTAATAGTAAACGTAACGACTGCGGTCAATTGAAAAGGTGTAAGTATAGTCTTAAGACAAACCTGAAAAAGTGCCAAATCGACCCCCTCCCCTGGTAGTCGATTACTCCACAAAGTAACGCTTGGAGGAGCACTACACGAGAAGATGTCAATACCGACTGCAAACGGAGGCAAACCTAGCGCCAACGCCGGAAAAACGCCGCCACCGTCCCTCCCGCACTAGATGCATCCCTCCACATGTGCTACGAATGTGAACTACTCTGCCGGTCCCGTATCGGCTTCTTTAGTCACTTCAAAACTCACCAACCTAGGTGACATCCCTAATAAGTCATATCATTGTATCATTGCTGAATGATCGTCATTCTCGATTACTAGTGACAAAAACGTAGTAGTAGTAGTAGTAGTAGTAGTAGTAGTAGTGTGTGTGTGTGTGTGTGTGTGTGTGTTGCTGGATCTCCGTTGCCTATAGGTTACCAGAAAAAACTGCTTTATGTTGTTTCTGTCCCCAAAATATCACAGTCCGTCCTCCTTATCATTTACTAATTTCTTTCGTTTTTTTCATGACAAAGTGTTAAAGTATGTGTTATATATATTCCCTTTTGTGTAGTAAAAGCATAATACAGCGCTCCCACGCGTCTCTCTAAATTATTTGTTACAGCAGATGCCAGAATTTATTACTCGCGAGGTCGTCCCTCTTCCTTATATTTATACTCTACCGGGAGGGGATCCTTTATTGGCATCTGGCGGACGCATCATCCATAAAGGACAGAATATGATCAACCGGGGATAAATAGCAGCACACTATAGCCGACGTTGAAGGTCATTCATTACCATAGAGGCTTGCTGAGAGTTGTCCACAAGACCTGAGACTCTCCACGACCCAACAGTGACTTAAAGAGCTTTTATCTTAAGTTGGAGGGAATTTCTGTTGCTGTTGTGTTAGAGGGAACGACTTTTGCTGTTGTGTTGAAGGGAACGACTACTGCTGTGATGCTAGAGGGAACGACCATCAGTTTGTTTAAAGATAAGGTATTTTGTTAGGTAAGACAGACATCACCTACAAACTCCGACAAACTTATAATCCTGACAGCCACTTGGAGCGGTACACTTATCTTTACTTTGTGCAGTGACTTGGTAATTTATCGGTTGTAATAGACTTATAGCTGTGTATACTTAATACACTTAAAGCTTCAAGAAATTCAGACGATTAGAAGTTAAATGGAGTGATTACCTTTAATTTCTTCTCCTTCCCTCCTCTTCCCTCACTGTGTCCTCTTTACAATTTTTTTCTCTCTCCCCCTTCCTCTTCCCTAATTTTTTTCACTCATTTATTTTCCCTTCTCATCTTTCAACCCACTTGTTTTCTTTCTCCTTACGTCTCTCCCAACTTTGCCTTATTAATTTTCTACTCTATCCCTCTCCCTTCCTTCTTGAATTTGTCATTTTCTCTCTTCGGAGGTGTGAGGAATAAATGATGAAGAGGAGAGAAGGCTCCTACTAAGCTACACTCAGCCATGCCGCAACTCGTTTCTGTGGTACCTGTTTTCAGCACTGCGGTCTTGACCTTTGACTATCTGATCCCAAAAAGCATATACGTGAAAGAATAATCGAGGTCCATGTTTGTGAATCGTCTTACAAAAATAAATATACTAAAAAGAAAATGGAGAAAATGAATGTTAGTTGAAAGAACAAGGTCAACCAAGCTACCAAAACACCCATCAAGATTTATTTTGGTTTTCATGTTCATGTTTTGTGAAGTTATAAAAAAAATCTGAAGCATAAGAGCATTGGTGGTGTTTCATGATTGGAAGTTAAATCAGAAACAAATGTTAAGGTCATTGATGTCTCGGCTGGTACTCTACCTGTGAGAACCCTCCTCCCTCAGTCGATAGCAAATATTCCTTTATAGACACCACGTATTCGTCGCTGCTATAAACCTGATTTTATATTCCTTCGTGTATGGAAAAGCCTCCCCGAGTGATGCAACAGAACTCAAATCCAGTTTCAATAAGAAAATCTTTTACAGTGACGACTTTTTTTCTTTGATCTCCAACGAACGCCAGATTAGGTTAAGTGTTGGAGAGGAGAAAGGGAATGAACACTGTCATTTCAAAATTGGGTCGACTTATATACGCCTCTCAATCAAACGATGATGATGAAGGCTCCGTACTCGTACCATCTTCACTTAGTTCAGGAAAATAAATGATTGGTTTGATGTCAGAAGTAAATACACTACCATCGTCATCCCATAACTGTCAAGCCGTCACTCTTGCACGGTTACTGTCATACAGTTACACTGTCACTTTCACCCTGTCATTATTATACTATCCCAGTCGCATTACTGCCCTCGCACTACCGCCGTCACACACAAGCTCCACTGTCACCGTCACACACAGGCCCTACTCTCACCGTCACACGTAAGCCCTTCTGTTACCATCACACACAAGGCCTACTTTCAACGTCACGCACAAGGCCTACTGTCACCGTCACACACAAGGCCTACTGTCACCGTCACGCATAAGCCCTACTGTCAGCGTCACAGACAATAGCCCACTGTCACCGTCACACATAAAGCCTGCTTTCAATGTCACACACAAGGCCTACTGTCATCGTCACACACAATGGTCTACTGTCACCGTCACACACAATGGCCCACTGTCACCGTCATACACAATGGCCCACTTTCACCGTCACACACAATGGTCTACTGTCACTGCCGCACACAAGGCCTACTGTCACCGTCACACACAAGCCCTACTGTCACCGTCACACACAATGGCCCACTGTCACCGTCACACATAATGGCCCACTGTCACCGTCACACACAATGGCCCACTGTCACCGTCACACACAATGACCCACTGTCACCGTCACACGCAATGGCCCACTTTCACCGTCACACACAATGGTCTTCTGTCACCGTCACACACAAGGCCTACTTTCAACGTCACACACAAGGCCTACTGTCACCGTCACACACAATGGCCCACTGTCACCGTCACACAAAAGGCCTACTTTCAACGTTACACACAAGCCTTACTATCACCGTCACATACAATGTCCTATTGTCACCGTCACACACAAGGCCTACTGTCACCGTCACACACAATGGCCCACTGTCACCGTCACACACAAGGCCTACTGTCACCGTCACACAACCAGCGAGAGGAAGGGCGTACTAAATATCACTCACCATCACACACAGGTTCGGTCGCCACTCCACAACGACGGAACTGACGGAATAAATGAATAAATAAAATCATTGAACACTGTCTGATTTTTTTAAGAGTTCCGGATTGATAGACAGACCAGACCAGACCAGACAGAAAACAACAAATTTGTTTCAGTCTACTACATGTCTGTCAGATCATCTTATTATGTTAACGCACAAACTGCCACTGATTATATTATCAGCTCACTTCCTGACTTTTATTTCACAACTGTCTACCATGCCACTAGATGTCTGTTATCCAATCAACCGTCATTCAGCCCATGACCTACCTGTCTTTTAACCCTATCAACTGTTCGTCAATCCACGCCACCTGCCTGTCAAACCATAATTGGCTAATTAAAGCTATCAGTCCGGCAGTGTTTCATGCCATACCCTCCCACAAAACCCAAACTATTGTTCCCTGCATTACCTTCTCGTTTAATAAATTCATAAATAGCTTAATGATTAACAATTTTTTTTTTGGGTGGTGGTGGTGGGGTCGTGTGGTGTGGCCGGCGGCAAATGGATCTCATAATTACCCCCTGACACTGTCATTATGTACAGATTGGGATGTCTACCATCATTTTTTTCGGTATTTCGTTTTTTTTTTTTGCCTTTACACTGTACAGTATATGTGCCTCAGCTGACTTAAATGGTGGATGATTTTTTTTGTTTATGCATTTACCTGTTTTATTTAGTTTATTTAATTAGTTTTGTATTTTGTTTGGGTAGAATTAACATTTTCCTGGAGGTATAGGTGTCCATTCAGTCTCCCCCCTTCCCTGCACCTCTCCCAAGCTCCCCGCTCATACCCTCTGTACCCAGCAGATCCTACGCCTCCCTCCGCGCCCCTCCCATGGACCCCAAGCCCCTCTCCTCCGCTCCTCCCTCAACAAACAAGCTGGTAACCGCAAACGCAGCCCCGCCAAGTTCAAGATAGGTAACAACACTATTGACTATGTCTCTTCCATTAAATATCTTGGTGTCTCCGTCCCTTGTACCCTACCTGCCATACAACAGCTAACCCGCCAATGTACTGATCGACTGAAACCTCTTAGAAGTGTAGCGGGGTACAGCCCACATTATGGTGCTAATATTAGAATTGTTAAAACAATGTACCTAGGCTATATAATATCTCTGCTAGATTACCACGTACGAGCCCTAGTCCTTCGTGATAGAAAAGTCATTGAGAAGCTAAAAAAAAAGAAGCAAAATAAAGCCCTCAGAATTATCTTAGGATGTCCCATGAGCACTAACGTACTTAATATGAGGAAAGAACTAGGTATACCCAGTGTTAAAGACAGAATAATTGAAGTAAACCTCATGATAGCTCGGAAGCTTTTGCGTGGTGATCCTGATAACATTGTTTCCTTAAAATTGCTAGATTGTATGAACCGTGGGACTGGTGAATCTAAATGGATCCAAACTACAGCTACACATATAAAGATGTTTGCACTAGACCACCTGTACAAAATTGAGACACAAAAGCGCTTCCTGCCACCCTGGCGGACAGTTCCCTTCAATATCACAATACCAACATATCCGCCTAAAAGATTAATTATACGAAGTATCTATCTCCAACACACTGCCAAAGTGAGAGCTCTTGAACACATACACACCCTACAGACTGATGATAATATCACACAGACCATCTACATTGATAGATCTTTTAACACCGCCTGTGGGAGGGCTGGAAATGCTATCATTGTGACTCAACCTAACAGCAATACTATTGAAAATGGGAGTTAGAATTAACAACTGGGCATACAATCTACAAACTGAATTAGTTGCCATACTCACAGCTATTAAATTTATTGAAACCGCTGTCACTGACAGTCTCTTCATCACTGATTCTCTATCCTCACTACTTGCCCTTGACACCCTCAACTCAAGTTGTTCACGCGCTTGCCTTTGAAGTCAGACACAAATATGCGTACCTTGTTGACCTGAGTGTCAAAATCAAACTGTTGTGGATCCCCTCTCATATAGGCCTCAAAGAACATGACAGAGTTGATGCCCTCGCCAAACTCGCGTCTAACAAAGACACTGTTGAATACAATCTGGGTTTGTCAAAAAGAACCCTTTAAATAATTAATTAACAATAAACTTATTGATGAATTTGATGCAAGCAGACAAGTGCAAACAGGCAATAGTCAATCCATTGTTTACCATGATGAGATGTATCAAGTGAAACATGTATATGGAGCAAGTAACAAGATCGCTAGATTACAAGATGTTGTAACCGCTAGAGTAAGGTTAGGGTATAAGTTCCTCTGGCAGTATATCCCTCAAGCAGATGTGAACAAGACTAAATGTAAAGTGTGTAGCCAGACATATGGCCACACACTCGAACACTACGTCCTCGACTGTGTGAAGATAGAACCTCTTAAAGACAGGTCCTATAGCATACTGTGTATGAAATGGCACAACACTTTATCTCTAATGGCAAGATAGCTGACATATTAAGATTGTATTCACTTTTTTTGCACTTAGTAGCTATATCAGTTTTCATGTATCGAACTAAATACCTCTCAATCAAATGTGAATAACAAAGTGTGCGGCCAGACATACTGCCTCACACTCCTGCACTCAAGCAGCTGCGAATAAGTTACCCTTTATGTATAGAACTAAACAAAAAAATTATTTGAAATACTCTGTAACATTCAATGCCATAATATTCTGACCACTGGAGTTAGTTATACTGACCCTTTGTGAATTCTACTCTGTAATTCTTTTGCGCTACCGCTCATAAGATGATAGAGGGGTGCACAATAAACTAGCCGCTGTAAGTGGCAATATTATTATTAAATTAATCCCCCACGGACCTCATGCACCACTCCCAGTCTCTCCCACTGACCCCACGCCCCCTCCGCGCCTCTCCCTCGGACCCCACGCGCCCCCTTCCGCGCCTCTCACCTCTTTTTTCCCTCCTTGACTGAACCCGATCGGAATCTACCTAAACAGTACAGAATTACAATCATTTTGATTTACGGAGTACCCTGGTCAGACGAATATTACCGTTGACACCAACTATACAGATATGCAATATGCAATTGACCGATGAATTGGTAGCTGCATTGTACAGGTAAAGTGTTAGTGTTGTTTCGTCAATTTGCCTCTGAATAAAAGAAAACAACGCCCAAAGTAAGTAATTGATTGCAAGCTATCAATGTATAATTTTTATTTTTTTTTGCCTTTGCTATTTTATAAATAATTTCATAGAGCACTGAGTAACAATATGGAAGTTCGGGTTCGGCTCGAAACTCAAGGATCGGACTTGCTTTGACTGGACTATATAATGTGAATTGTAAGTAACCTATGTTGAGGTATCTAATAAATCAAAAAAATTAAAAAAAAAATTGCCAAAATGGCGAGGAGCAGTGGCGGCTCGTGCATAAGGCTGCAGAGCTGAAGTCCCCCCAGACACTCACTGCCAGGCGTATGATTCCTTTAGAGAGACAGCTGAATAATACACTACCAACAAATATATCATTTTATATGTTATTTAATTATTTTCAATACGTTGCTAAGTGAATTTTCTTTAAAATCAGACCAAAATTTAAGTGACTTTCATAGTTGCTGTCAATGCTGTACGATTCATGTCTGTTACTAATTGGCGCCGCCGCCGCACAATGAGCTGCACTTGAAGCAGCTCAGTCTCGTACAACGTGTTTACATTGCGTGTGGACGGTGTGGTTAAATCGTGCTTTCTTTAATTACCCTTTGACCATGGAAAATCGAGTGAAGTATTTGCAAAACATCAACTTTTCCCAGCTGACATTAAATGAAAAGACTGAAATCAAAGCAAGAGGAAGACCTACACCAGTTTTATCCATTCAACAGAACAGTACAAGCAGGAACAAAGAATATACATTGAAAATAAAATGATAACAGAAATAAAGATTTTAATGAAATAGTAATAAACAATTTTGCTACATCGAAGAGCAGACACGCCGACTTTATTTTCAATTAATACTGGTCCATCACCACCTCGGCCATCCCTTCTACCACCAACACTACTACCATGCCCTGGGAATTCGTGGACATCAACTACAACTCATACCTGAGGTAGGTCAAATTTGTGTATCCTACTGTTGTGTGAGGCTTGCAGTCCCTCCATTTTATTTTTCACGAGCCGCCACTGACGAGGAGGATTACACAAGGCAGGAATTTGGGGCGAAAAAAAACTTTTTTGTCTTGGAAGTGGAAACTGAGGCCATAAACTAATTTAAAAGTTTCAGAGTTACAGGAAACAAAACATTACCGCCGAAAACGAATAATTAATGCTGAAAACATATTGAAATGTTTTCATAGGAAAATACCTAATCAAAACTTTTTGACTTCGGATTCTTAATCATCCTTTTGAGAAGTCTACAACTGATATTTTAAAGAACAAAATATATAGATATTTGCCAAGAACAATTTTGTTTTAAATACACAAATCAATGTTTTTCATTAGTTGGGAAGCTTCAGGATAATAGAAAAAATCTGTATAAAAAATACAGAAACAAAGAAATGGCGTTAAAAGTCGTGTTAAAGTAAATTCAAGGGTCGTTAACGAAGGTATTGATGGAATTATAATAACTTTTTAACTCGAGATCCATAAACAATGGCGGGAAAAAATAATACATCTATGACGTTTTTCGGAGTCCAGAGGTTAGATGACTCCAAATTCCGACTCTGACTAAAAAATACACAAACGTAGCATCTAAAACACACACGCATCAATTAATTAACGATACAGTAATAGGTGAAATTACCTGTACAACCTATATTTTAAATAGGTTGGTTAGAGTTGATTAATCTGCTCCCATTAATGTACAGTCCCCCCAAAAGGCATCGTTAGCTGTAGGGTAGATTTCAGTCGAGGCTTTCTGAGCAATGTTACTCTGTTTCTGAACAGTTGGTAGCTCTACATCAGAGACCTTTGAACGTGAATGAGTATATACGTTTTCGAATGATGCAGTCATTAATATAAATCAATGGATTTCTTGTTATATTGAAGTATCTAGTATGCCATACAAGGACGACTCCCTCCAGCAATTCAACTCCCATGTCTAGCTGTTGCTGATATGGCGAGCAGGCATACCAACTTATGATGATGCACTGGGGATCATATCAAAGCATTTTGACTCGCGTTTCAATTTGTAGCGACGGAAAAATCTAACGATACTTTTTGGGGGACTGTGATTTTGTACACCTACTTTTACTTGATACTATTTCACGAGATTGTTAGCATATCTGTCGACCGAATCTATCACAAATGTTGAATACGATGACGAGGGGAATGTATCGTACTCAAGGGGTTAATACACGTAATCAAGGGGTTAAGTAATCGTACTCATGGGATTAACGTATCGTACTTACAGTGAGGGGTTATTACATGTAGTCAAGGGGTTAAGTCATCGTGCTCAAGGGTTTAAGTTATTGCTCTCAAGGGATTATCTCCACGTACCCAAAGGAAAAACGCCCGTATTATTAAACATCTTCCTTTGAAGAGGGTCGTCGTGATTTAACCCGAGTTTTAAACTAAATGAGTCCTCAGGGACACCACAGTACAGTACTTAACGGGGCGGTGTGGCGGTAAAATTAACTAATTCCAATATTATAAATTCATTTTATTGGAATTGGTTAATTTTACCGCCACACCACCCCGTTAAGTACTGTACTGCGGTGTCCCTCGGGACTCATTTAGTTTAAAACTCTGGTTGAAACACGACGACCCTCTTCACGGGAAGATGTTGTTTAATAATACGGACGTTAGTCTTTGCGCTTGTCTAGCTAATCCATTCTACCGAGGAAGAATGAAGCCATTGTACTCAAAGCCTTAAAACAAATTACACACCTGATTAATTCATTGTATTTACGGGGTTATCACATTGTACTTAAAAGATTAAAATATCTTACTCATTGGATTAATTCACTATACTCAAGGGGTTTAGGATGATTTTTTTTAATAACTGGTTAGTTATAATTACTGTAATTTTGGAGTATAATATCAATTTTGATACCATTATATTTGTACATTAGCTGCGAGGCAAACTTTGTGCGAAGTAATTATATTAGCTAATATTTCTTTACCAGATAATTTTAAACTCATTATAAATTTCATAGCAACGAGTTTATATAATTTTTCCGTAATTTTTGTGTAAGTCATATTAAGGATACTCGACGGTTGAATATTATTAAATGGATAGAAAATATTATGAGTTTTGTATATGAAACAAGTGTGTGTGTGTGTGTGTGTGTGATGTGTGTTTAAAAAAATAAATACAACACGGCGATGAATATCACATTACACATAAGCAGGAACAAAGTACAGGTTAAGACATTTCGTAACTCGACAACTGAGACACATAAAACTACTCATAATCTTTTACAGCAGAGTTCCCGAGACAAGAAAAAACCTCCACCTTATTTCTGCCAACGTTTATTCTCGTGTTTGTTCACAGCGTTATCTACTGTATTTACTATTTACACTTCCTCCAGCCGAGTGGATCTATCTGGCTATCCAGGGCTTCAGTCACTATACATTAGGGTGTGTCATAGGAGGGAAGATCAGCTAAAACTAATGGCCCATCACTTTTTTGGTAGATTTTAGTGTATATAAACAGAAAATAATTTCAGTTTTAATATTTTGCAACCTTTTGCTAGGTAAATTTTAGCGTGAAATTTATCGAAAAATCTAACGTACAGCTGCATTAGTGCATTACAATTGAATAGTGAACATTGCTTTCTGACTTCATTCTTTAACAACCCAACTAACAATATTTTTTTCTGTTTCAGATTCTGATGCATTTATAAGTTGATAATATATGCGATGGCTGCTTGTGTCAGGACGAGGAACCAAAAATCCAGCCATCTCAGTCACTATCTTGGGTCTGGGAGAGAGCTCCTGAAGTCGGAGTTGCCTACATTGAGAGATGCTTTGAGATACGGTGTTTTAATCAGGCAAATCAGTGAAAAGAACCAAAGAACTTACACAAACAAAGACATTGCCAGTGATATGACCAAAGCTGTCTTGGCACAGTACACTCTGGCTAACGCTCAGTTCAAGCCTCCAGTCATAACAAGTCAGAAGAAGATTAGTGAGAGACTGCTAGCCAGTTGGGAAAAGGCAAGAGATATCTCTCTTGGGAGAGGAAAACTTGCAGTTAAGGACAGCTTTGCCAAGCAATTGGACCAGTTATTTGACATAATTACTTGCAAGTGCCCAATTGTTCTCTGTCCTGAGTTTGGATGCGATCGTGACTGTAAATCCGAGGCCCACATCTCCTGTATTTGCAAGCGTGAACTGAAGATTCCTGTGATCGAACTGGCATTTATCAAAGTACAGAGAGAGAAGACTGGCAGTATAGGGGCTCTCATGATTTCTAGCCAAGATATTCCGGAGTCCAAGAGACAGGAGGCTGCCACAAAGAGACAAGAGGAGAAGAGTTGCCGAGGAAAAGAGACTTGAGAAGGCCCAGGGTGAGGTAAAAAAGGCCGATGATTGGAGTCAAGCTGATTCAGAGTTTAATGACTTCCCCATGGCTGATCCGAGTGCTGACCAGGAGAATGGTGACTTTGTCCCTAACCCAGAAAATAATGATCCCAAACCTTCCAGGCATAAGATTCGAAATAGGAAAGATATCCCGAGCATAGCTCTGGCCAGCATGCGACACCACACTGGTCTCAGAGAAACTGCAGAGATAGCAACAGCTGCCTGGATTGACGGTGGTTTGATAACACCTGATGATGTTCACCTGGTGATAGATCATAACAAAGTAAGGAGAGCTCGGGAGAAACTTGTCAGTAACCTAGAAGAGGAGTTTGATAAGGGGATAAGAGAAAATGGAATCAATTGTTTGTTCTTTGATGGGAGAAGGGATGACACTAAAGTGTTCATGAAAGTTGGAGATTCTGACAAGTTGTTCCCTGCCATGGTGAAGGAGGAACACTACTCCTGCTGCAGTGAACCAGGAGGGAAGTATTTGTGGCATTTCACTCCAGAGAAAGATGACATCAGGAAACCAGCTGAGATAGTGGCAGCTTACATTGTGAACTGGCTCAGAGAGAGGAACGTAGACCAGACCCTGCAGGCCATTGGAGGGGACAGCACCAACACGAACACAGGATGGCAAGGGGGGAGTCATACAGTGGATAGAGCGGAAGATTGGGAGGAAGCTGGTCTGGATTGTTTGTGACCTCCACACCAACGAGTTGCCACTCAGACATCTGATCCAGGAGCTGGATGGCAAGACTCTTTCAAACAACAGATGGTCTGGTCCTCTTGGCAAGATGCTGGACTCTGCCACTGAGTTAGAAATAAATCCGAGCTTTGAAAAAATCACAGTTGGCCCTCCACTCGTTGAGCTTGCACCTACTGTCATTGACGACCTGAGTACTGACCAGTACTATGGTTACATGATTTGCAGTGCCATCAAAACTGGGGTCATGCCTGATAGACTTGCTTACCTGCAGATAGGTCCAGTCTCACATTCTAGGTGGCTCACAACGGCTCTCAGGTTCTGCAGAATTTGGGTCGCTCATCATAAACTGAAAGGGAACCAGCTTCACAACCTGAGACTTATTGTCCAATTCATCGTGAGTGTCTACTTGCCAAATTGGTTCAACACCAAGGTCAAGTCATCGTTCTCCGAAGGTCCGAGGCATGTTCTCTTCCAGCTTGAGCTCCTGAGGAGTCAGCCAAGGAAGGTTGTTCAGATTGTGGAGCAGACTGTGAGGAGATCTTCCTGGTATGCTCATCCCGAGACAGTTCTGCAGACAATGCTCTGCAGTAAGAATGAGGAGGAGAGAAGAGTGGCAGTCAAAAAGATCTTGGATATGAGACTTATGAGAGGATCTGGGCATGACGAATCAGTTGGTGACGATTCCTTCAGGGTCAGGAAGACTCCTGAAGTCAATCTAGGTGCCAAGACCCTCACTGATCTCATAGATCTGGATAACATCCAGGCTGGCAGTGAGCCCCCTCTTACCTGCAGCCTCACCAATGTTCAAGTCAGAGCTTTCCTGGACAACCCCATGCATGTCCCAGCCTGGCCCTCGCACACCCAGAGTATAGAGCGTTGTGTACAGCAAGTGAGCGAGGCCAGCAGTCACGTGTACAGCCAGGAGAGGAAGGAAGGCTACATCCGAGCTCAGGTGGTCAGCAGGGAGGAGATGAGTAGAAACAGAAGCAAGAAAGACATGTTCTCTATGGTGTGCAGCAACACCGGGTCGTAGTAGTAAAACCGGTTTTTGTATTTGATGATTTTGTTTTCTAAAGGAATATTAAATTTAATAAATGTGTCAAGATCATTCGTTTCACTATTCTGGATCATTTTCATCCTAATAAATTAGCCTTATGCATTTACTTTACTTTAAATAAGCTATTTAGTGGTGTTGGTAAAAGGGTGGGAATACTGAATTTTCATAAGATTTCAAGTTAAAATTTACCTAGCAAAATATGAAAACTTTTCAAATCTGAAGATATCACATGATTCTGCACATAGAACTACATCATTAATACCATGGGCCGATTTTTCAAACTCAAAAAAAAATATCGCCTCCGTATGACACACCCTACTCTAGATCGAGGTTCACCAGCAGATTGATTTTAGTATATATAGATAAAAAAATGCCTGCAGCTGTGAATTAGCAATGCCGGAAAGATTTGTAGATAATTATTGTATCATCAGCTTATATTTCTCAACGGAGTTACAGAGAAAAAAATCAATAACTAGTACTCTTAGGCAAATAAGAAGCAGTGATACAACCACCTTAAAAAAATAATGATATCCAAGAAAGATACAGTAATGAATATATGTACACCCACTAAAAAATTATTCGGCACCCGTGTCATATTGTATCACGCCGTAAGGGTGCCGAATAATTTTTACTGGGTGTACATGAATACAGACAGTTTTGCAGGAGTATAGCCTAGCTCCCGTACACAACACCCGTGCAAAACTCCCCACACGCAGACTGAGGGAACCAGCACGTATTTTCTCCTGTGCCAGGGTCAAGCAAGTATTGGAAAAGCAAATTGAAACTGATATTGGACTTCGAGAAGGTCTATAAGAGAAAAACTATATTATTTCTACGCATTTTCTTACCAAATGTTCCACAATTTACGCCCTTTTATTTCAAGTTTATTCGGCCAAAATTAGTGTTGGGTAAAGCAATTGCGTATCTTCTGTTTAGTCTGGCAATATTGTATCCCATGCATGTGTACCGGGGCTAACTGTGTATTCCTTGGCATATCTGTGTGTACCATGGCTAGCTTTGTGTTCTGCGGTTAGTATTACGCACCATAGTTAGCTGTGTGAACCGTGGATAACTGTGTATACCATAGCTGTATGTACCGTGGCTGGGTGTACTTTATCTAGCTATGCGTACTCTGTAGCTGTGCGTACCATTGCTCAACGTAATAAGTAATAGTTCTTGATGAGGTCCGGGTTTCCAGAACACTGGATATTAAAGGAGTACGGGACTTAAGACCAAGTTACTGTAGATGAAGTACAAGTAATACGGAGGACTATGATAAATAGGGATGAAACACGACGATACAATTATGAAACATGATTAAATAAAGATGAAATGCGGTGAAATATGAATTAAATATGGGAAATACGACAATACAGTGATGAAATACAAGTTAAGTATGAATGAAACACGGCACAATAAGATAAATGCCAAAATAGTAACTGTAGACGTTAACTTGGAAAATAACATAATTTTTGACCGAGAAGAAAAAAGTAATAACGTTTCTATTATACCATTCAAATATAATCACATATGTATGATGGAGTTGTGCCACGCATATAATTTACCTCAAAGCTGGTAAAAGGATTATAACTGGGTTAAATAATAAATTATTGGTTGATTAAAGAGGGAACTCGCCGTGGTTTTAATATTTATTTACATAACTCAATAAAAAAGATGTAATTCCAGTCCAGTAGGTGGCAGAATGAGAATGAACGTAGTTATGAACAAGGTAGATACGAATTATTCTCCCTCACCGTCATTGTAGACCTGCTGGCGTAGGTAAAATGCGTGTGGAACTAACTAAAGCCTCTGAACACAATATAAAAGCAACGAGCAATAAATACTTGTACATTAAAATATTTAGTTTGATAAAATGAATGGTGCGGATGTGCGGCGGCGATGGAATGGGCGGGACTTGGCTGACCTCTTGGGCAATCAGGTAGTTTACAGTTTATTTGATATGACACGGTTACCGCCGCTGCTTATTTCTCTCACTTAAAAGCCTTGTGTTAATATAAACATATACGCGAATTATATCATCAATAATTTATAAAGTAAGATTTACTCGGAAAATTTCGTTGTTTTTATTGTTACTTCCAATACGATGGTTAGTTGTTTCCCTGTGTACGTGTACCTGAGAAGTCTGCTTATGGACGAATTTTTCTTTTGCCTCTTGATGAATAAACTTTTAATTATCTTCCTTCTATCTTGATTTTATCTGCATTATTAACTACTTTAGACTAAATGTAATATTGATGTGATGTTGATGTCAATGTATTACTGCGCTTCAACAACTTAAGTCCTTAAGCCAGTAGTCCTTGCCCTACAGCCATGTTCGGAGGTGTTGATATGGGGAAAATAAATAAAATGAACATATCTTACCATATTTCTCAATGAATATAATATATTTATAAAATTGCATAATATCTAAAGAGTTACTTTCTTATTAAGGAAATAATCCGAGCTAAACAAATTATAAACAGTTTCTAAATATACAGTCAGCACTTGGTCGATAACACTCTGAGACACTGATGACGTCAGGGTTTGAATGAGAAGTGCTTCAGGGATTCACGACTAGCAGCGGCTTGTGTTCGAGAAATTATACACATACGTATAAAATATTCTGAATATTCTTTTCAGTATTTACTATTTTCTTATCGTAATTAAAATATATAATTGAATAGATTCATAAATATATATCGTAAAGGAAGGACGGAAACTCAGTTAAAGTCGTTTTATAATAGTGACACAACGCAAAGCAAGTACAGTACCATGGAAATCCGAGTCCGATCCAATTTGTTTTTCGAGATGTTTAACTCTTGGTTCACAACAAGGACTCAAACAGTCAGTCCTCTCGCTGCCGGTCACCGGCGTTGTGTAACCAAGGTTCTCGTAAAATGGTGATTTTAGTGTGTTAAAAAGTCGTCATTACTATGGAATAGAAATAGGAGCGGCAACTGCTGCTCGTAACAGAATCCTTGGTTTTGTTTAGGAACTTGTTGATGTTATTCGGTGAAAAGATTAGTGTACCACTATATGGTGATATCCGCTTAAAACTTACTGACTTCCTAATTCGTTATGCAGTTAGCTAACCATTCATCGTGTATTTGAAAACGAAGTCGCTGCCATTGACATTTTTAAGGCTCATGGTATTCTGCCAACCTCTGTGAAGTTCTATAGGCGTTCATCCGCAAAATATAGAACAATTGTGGAAGGATATCAAGAATTGGGTGTTTCGTGCCGGCAATAAAAAGGAACAGTACCTACAATATTTCGCTCTGTACATGTTCCAAGTCGAATACCACGATCACAAGACTATACTCCACCAATTCCTCCAACAAGTAGCATCACTTTATTCATTAGCATCTGTAAATTAAGGTAAGATTTTATTTTTATTTTTTTTTGGGGGGGGGGGGGGAGGTCAATAGTACAGGGTAATTATTGACGACTGACCCACTGGCGATTTAGCATACACAGTAAACGGTTATAAAAACGCCACAATTTCACCGTGCTGTACACAGGACACTGTTGTAGTTTGTGCAGTTTTTTTTAACCCAACTTTAACTTTAATCTAACCCTAACCCTATGTTAAATTTTTACTTTAGGACATAAGTCTCTAGGGGTTGACCAATATGTTTTTCCAGTGTATTTTGGGGATGTTTTAAACTAATCTAACCTTAATTTTTGGTGGAAATTACCAGTTCCCCCCCACCCCCAACAATAATGGAGGAGAGCCTGGGAAATCGGGGTTTTTGGGTGGGGGAGAAAACGAAAAAGAGCCATCTGACCTAACAATACCTAACCTAACTCCTAGCCAAGGGCTCCCCTCCCGGACCCGGCAGGCCTAACCTGGCCCCTAGCCGGGGGCAGACCTCCAGTAGGCCTAGCTTAAACTAACCTAAATGTTTCAGTAGTTAAAAACTTTATTTAGAAGTGCAAGGGATACGTAAGAATAGGATAGAATAATTGTCTTTCTCGTAAAACTCGGAAATAAACTTAAAAGAAATCGCAGGAGCACAAGCGACAACCAACCTCCACCACGGCCATTGTGAAACTGGTCAATGAAATTAATATCATATCCAGGCTGGTTCCTTTGAGAATATCAAATGTAATTAGTCGAAAAAAATCGCGTGATGATATCGATACCTCATTACCTCAATGGTCACGACTGAATGACGTCAGTCAACATTGCGCATGCGTGATGCGCAGATATCTCCTCACAGAGACGAAGACTGAAAACTACTTAAAAATCAATTAAATTTCATTTTTTCGCTATTATCCATTTCCGCCATGTATATATGGGGTTAAAAATGCCCAGAATAGCGAGATCTAAAAGATTCAGTAGTTTTACTTTTCAGTTAATATTTAGAAGTCACCAACATCTACTTACAGTATATATTTAGTCTTATATAGAGAAAAAGAAAAACTAATTTCTTTTTATTCTCTAACGTTTACATTGGAAATGTATAATTTTCAAATATTTTAACTGATAAAATTACCCACAATATTACTTGTGTAAAGTGAACATGGCTTTGAAATAATGGGGAAATGTGGGGTAAAATACTTAAAAAGATCACCAAACCAACTGTTGAAGCCGTACCTAACGTTTCCTAACCTGTAAAAATGTTATCACGTTTGAGATTATGGATTAATCTTCATCTGAGCACCGAAAACAACACCGTCACCTACTAAACACCGAAAAAAACACCATCATCCACTAAACTATTTTTAAAGGTTGGGATACGTTAGGTAAGGTTTTAAAAAGTTTTAGTGTTTTAGTATTTTACCCCCACATTTTTCCTCTACTTCAAAGCCCTGTCCACTTTGAACAAGTAATATTTTTGGTAATTTTATCAGCTAAAATACTTCTTTCTCCCTATACAAGACTCAATATATAAGTAAGTGTTGGCAACTAATAAATATTTACCTCCTAAGATACATTTTTCTATGACGTTTCCCTTGAAAACGACCTAGAAACAAGATATTTAATGTGCGGGGTCTGGGAAATGGACCCCGCCCCTTCCCCCCTGGTTAGGAAGTTATGTAAGGTAAGTTAGGTTTGGTTGGTGCTATAAATCATGAAATACTAATTAAGTTATCCTAACCAACCAAACCGACCTAACCTTACTGATCTTCCTAATCAGGGGTAGAACCCCATGGACCCCCTCCCCCGGCATATTAAATATCTCGGTTCTAGGTCGTTTGTAAGAGAAACGTCATAGAATAAATGTCTTAGAGTTGTATAAACTATTTTTGCCGAAAAAAAAATTACGAGATTCTGTTGGTGGGAACAAATGCAATAATAGCTTAGAATTTTTCTAGTGCTTAGTTTTCTGATTTTCAACTCGCGATATTTCGGTTATGGGTAAAATACACCAAAACTGTTATAGATGAAAAGCATCTTGTTTTGGTCCGAACTTATAATTAGCAACCACAAAAAAGTATATGTATTATCAAATTATGTCTTGTACTATATACTGACCATTTTTTTGGCACAACTGGGGGCCCAAGGGGTTGAAGTCTCCCCTGGCTCGGAGGTTAGGCCAAGTCCTTTGGGTTTCTCTGGTTAGAAAGTTTCGTTTGGTAAGTTTTTTAAATGTTTTTACCTTTTAATTTTTCTCCATTTCAAAACCCTGCCCACATTGTGCAAACAATATTATTGGTAATTGGTGGAGGGGGGGGGGGGGTCATATCTCCATAACGATTCAGTTGCGACAGAAGGAAAAGTCATATTCGCTTGAAACATCAAAAAATACACTGGGAAGCCGTATATTTCTTAGTAGTTTCCGTGGTCGACCTTTTCCGAATCATTATCCTTACCTCGACACTAAAACAATCGGGTGTAGTAATAGCACTTTTCGTGGTAAATATTTGGAAGTTGTCAACACCTACTTATATATCGAGTGTTAACTAGGAAGAAGGAGAAAAAGCTAAAAGTAATTTATTCTATAAAGTTTCCGTCAGAAATTTATATTTGTCTAGTATTTTAACCGATAAAATTACCAACAATATTACTTGTTCAAAGTGGGCAGGTCTTTGTAGTAGAAGGATAATGTGAGGTAAAGTACTAAAACACTAACTTTTGAAAACCTGAACTAATGTTTCCTAACCTTTAAAAATCCTGAAACTATAAAAAGTTTACCTTATTCATGTTTTCGGTGTTTAGTAGGTTGTTTTCGGTTTTTATTATATGTTGTTGATGTTTTCGGTGTTCAGATGAGGAAGGATCCATAACTTAAACGTGATTGTTAATATTTTAACAAGTTAGGAAACGTTAGATAAGGTTTTCTAAAGTTTGATGTTTGTTTTAAGTATTTTACCCCACATTTCCCCACTTTGAAGAACTACTGTAATATTTTGGGCAATTTTATTGGTTAAAATATCGAAAAATATACATTTCTGACGGAAACGTTTAAGAATAAATGATTTTTCATGTTTTATTTTCTCCCTATATAAGACTCAAAATATAATTAGGTAATGGCGGCCTCTAAATATTAACCCTTTTCCTATTCAGGCTCTTGTCCCTAGTTGTCCCTGCAAATAAAGACGATGCTACTGTTCCCCGCTCACTTCATGAACAGCAGCTACACCATGTCTCATTTGCCAACATGAACCTAATAACCTAAAATAATAACAATATAATTCCATCCACAGTTAGGTAAGTTGTTCTGTTGGTTCGTGTGTATTGCCAAACTACTAGTTATTGTGGGGCACTTTAGGACAAAATTCTTTTGGAGAAAACCTGTTTCTTACATTTCGATAATCAATAAAAGTTTGGAGGAACTGAACTGTCCTTCTTTTATATTTCTATAGTAGTTTTTACACAGTATCTTTGGTGCGGACGTATGAGGGGTCTCTCTGTGATGAATATAATCTTCCAGAGTTAGCCAAATAAAATATTAAAAGTGAAGTCCAGTAGTAAAGAGGTTAAGGTTAAAACAGCAGACGTGCTAGCCAGCAAAGGGATCCTTACGCTAAGCAACCATCCCAGCAAACTTGGTTCTATATACTGTAGTCAAGACGAATTGCGTGCCGTAAATACCTGTAGGACATTTCATTATTGTACATAAAAGCTTTTTTACTTCACGAAATTGTCGAAAAATGCACAAGCAATACGGTATAATTTTAAAGATTTCTTTGGATTCAATTAACGGAGGGGGGTCCTGCCAATCGACTCCCAATACCATATTTTCTTCACCTCAGTGATGGGTTGGCTAGATAGTGTATTAGATTAAGTAAGGTTTGTTAGGTGAATGCGATTCTTTTTATGAACCAATTTTTTTTGAATGTAACAGTGTCTGGTACTTGATGAAGGTAAGCAATTGTCGAGAGAGCAATCGATAATTTATCATTAATATGATTAAAAAAAAGCTGCACTAAATAACTAGACCTAACCTACCAACCATAATCTAACATATCCTAAAATGCTACAATTATATTTTATTTAGAAAAATAAAAGACTTTACATGAAAAAATCCATACCGAAGCATACGATGAACATAATGTCAGGAATTTTGGAATAATGATATATGCATACACATTGGTGGCAGGACTGCAGATCTTGTGGCAATATGTAAAAGTATAAATATGAGACCCTACTCCACCAGAGTTAATAAAATACCACGGCTCCACGAACACAATTATGAAGAATCTATTTACGATTGCTGTATAGTTAATACTATACGATGGGAGAAGTCTGTGCACTAATTCAATGGCACATCCTGGTATGAATGCGGCGGCACACTGTGCACTTTCCTCCAAACGTGTTTGGCAAACACTGTCCTGCCAGCAAAACAAAGAGACGTTTTGCGTCACACCGGGACGTTTTGTTGGTGCATCTGCCCAGCGTAATAAAAACAACAACAAAGCATCTAGACGAGGTTCGCCATGAATCCCGTTACTACAGTTGAGGCCTTGCAGGATTGTGCCAAAGTTCTTCAATTGCTGAAAAAAGTGAGGCGTCTGCAAAGGCTAAAGAAAAGACAAATGGGTGCGTCCTGAAGTTTGTTTAAAAGTGGCGGCGGCTGGCTGGTCAAAGAAGACCCTGAATAATGATTTAATAATACTAAAGAAGTTTTAAAGTGACGAATGAATAGAAATATGTCATCGTTTGTGATTTATTTAAAATTCTAATTGTTTCATGATTTATTTCAATTTTTTACCTGAAATTATATGAAGCTCATTTGGGCACTAATCCGGGCAGCAAAGCTCGCCGCTAAACCGTTGTCCAGTTCTCACAACAGTCAAAATCCTGCTGGTAGCTGGGCGTTTTGACCAACGGCCAGCAAAACGAGCAACATGTTTGGAGGAAAGTACCCAGTGTGCCGCCACTTTAAGTGTATCGCAAAGGGATGATAAGATTCAGACCGTAGGTCGCCTCAATGTATGATGTTACTTGAGTCTACTTACATTTATGATGAGATGTATTGACCAAAACATTGTCCCAACTGAATTGCGCTTGCACATTAGCACCATTACATCACAGTTAGGTTTAGACAGACAGTTTCAATTGGATTCTTAAGATATAAACAGATATGTTCCTTAGCTTAAAGATGGTAGAAAAGGAAGATCATTTGGACCACGAGGGCTTCTTGGAATGAGTTACGAGTACATCATGATGAATTCAGAGTCTTGAGAGGCACAATTCTTATAAACTAAATTGATGTATTTTTGTTGATAGCAGATATTAAAACATCTAGTGGTTGCAGGTGTGCTTCGTCCTAGGCTAAGTGCGTCTCTGTTCTTCGAAGGTTGGTCCAGTTCACATGAGGGATGGTGTGGCCCTGACGAGGGATGGTGTAGCTCTGACGAGGGATGGTGTAGCGCTGACGAGGGATGGTGTGGCCCTGACGAGGGATGGTGTGGCCCTGACGAGGGATGGTGTAGCTCTGACGAGGGATGGTGTAGCTCTGACGAGGGATGGTGTAGCTCTGACGAGGGATGGTGTAGCGCTGACGAGGG
Organism: Homarus gammarus; assembly: GCA_958450375.1. Taxonomy (NCBI): domain Eukaryota; kingdom Metazoa; phylum Arthropoda; class Malacostraca; order Decapoda; family Nephropidae; genus Homarus; species Homarus gammarus. Next base: position 1,369,714 of record CAUDMG010001762.1, on the reverse strand, counting down.
ATGGTGTGGCCCTGACGAGGGATGGTGTGGCCCTGACGAGGGATGGTGTAGCTCTGACGAGGGATGGTGTAGCTCTGACGAGGGATGGTGTAGCGCTGACGAGGGATGGTGTAGCGCTGACGAGGGATGGTGTAGCGCTGACGAGGGATGGTGTGGCCCTGACGAGGGATGGTGTGGCCCTGACGAGGGATGGTGTAGCGCTGACGAGGGATGGTGTAGCGCTGACGAGGGATGGTGTAGCGCTGACGAGGGATGGTGTGGCCCTGACGAGAGATGGTGTGGCCCTGACGAGGAATGGTGTAGCTCTGACGAGGGATGGTGTAGCGCTGACGAGGGATGGTGTAGTGCTGACGAGGGATAGTGTAGCCCTGACGAGGGATGGTGTAGCGCTGACGAGGGATGGTGTAGCGCTGACGAGGGATGATGTAGCTCTGACGAGGGATGGTGTCGCTCTGACGAGGGATGGTGTAGCTCTGACGAGGGATGGTGTAGCTCTGCCGAGGGATGGTGTAGCTTTGCCGAGGGATGGTGTTGCTCTGACGAGGGATGGTGTAGCTCTGACGAGGGATGGTGTAGCTCTGACGAGGGATGGTGTAGCTCTGACGAGGGATGGTGTAGCTCTGACGAGGGATGGTGTAGCGCTGACGAGGGATGGTGTAGCGCTGACGAGGGATGGTGTGGCCCTGACGAGGGATGGTGTGGCCCTGACGAGGGATGGTGTAGCGCTGGCGAGGGATGGTGTAGCGCTGACGAGGGATGGTGTAGCGCTGACGAGGGATGGTGTGGCTCTGACGAGGGATGGTGTGGCTCTGACGAGGGATGGTGTGGCTCTGACGAGGGATGGTGTAGCTCTGACGAGGGATGGTGTAGCGCTGGCGAGGGATGGTGTAGCGCTGGCGAGGGATGGTGTAGCTCTGACGAGGGATGGTGTGGCGCTGACGAGGGATGGTGTAGCGCTGACGAGGGATGGTGTAGCTCTGACGAGGGATGGTGTAGCTCTGGCGAGGGATGGTGTAGCTCTGGCGAGGGATGGTGTAGCTCTGGCGAGGGATGGTGTAGCGCTGACGAGGGATGGTGTAGCGCTGACGAGGGATGGTGTAGCGCTGACGAGGGATGGTGTAGCGCTGACGAGGGATGGTGTAGCGCTGACGAGGGATGGTGTAGCTCTGACGAGGGATGGTGTAGCTCTGGCGAGGGATGGTGTAGCTCTGGCGAGGGATGGTGTAGCTCTGGCGAGGGATGGTGTGGCCCTGACGAGGGATGGTGTGGCCCTGACGAGGGATGGTGTGGCCCTGGCGAGGGATGGTGTAGCTCTGGCGAGGGATGGTGTAGCGCTGACGAGGGATGGCTTAGCTCTGACGAGGGATGGCTTAGCTCTGACGAGGGATGGCTTAGCTCTGACGAGGGATGGTGTAGCTCTGGCGAGGGATGGTGTAGCGCTGACGAGGGATGGTGTAGCGCTGACGAGCGATGGTGTAGCTCTGGCGAGGGATGGTGTAGCTCTGACGAGGGATGGTGTAGCTCTGACGAGCGATGGTGTAGCTCTGGCGAGGGATGGTGTAGCTCTGACGAGGGCTGGTGTAGCTCTGACGAGGGATGGTGTAGCTCGGAACCGACACCAGGCTAGCGTCTCTCCCCATGTAATTCGAGGGTGAAATGTCATAGGCCTAATATGAATTATCTCCTAAACTATAACTTATAATTGTTTTTATTCAGCAAACTTATTATTTTATTACGAAGTGGGTTTTATTAAAATTAATATTTGTTGAAAACGTAGTTTAGAAGATAGAAATTTCCACTTCCCGCCGGATTAGTTTTATAATTTCCCTAGTCATATTGCAGCGTATTTAAACACTGTTAGTGTGTCCGAATATCTAGGATTGCAAGGTTATATATGACTAAATATTCTAATACTTAGCATAAAGAAATGTTAACAATTATTTGTCCAGCCAACCAGAGATGCACTGGCCTCACCCTGGATATCGTACTCGCAATTTTACCTGGCAATACTTGGTAAAGGAAGGCTGTATGTAATGGTGATTGTGATTGGTGGATCTGTTTTCGGCTGTATCACTGTCATGATAAATATTAAACAAACCAAAGGTAACATTTTTATAATAATAAACTGTTCTATGTTATTTAAGATCACGAGAAGTTTCCAATTTTTCGTATATTTGCTTAAATAAGAAAGAAAATTATATTAATGAATTGGCAACTGAACTACAGCCACAGCTGCCACAAGATTCTCACACCAAATGTTCTTCATTATTTAGACAAATATACGAATAATCGCCTTTACATATAGCTATACTTTACCTAGTATTGCCAGGTAAAATTGTGAGCACGAGTCGCAGAGTGGAGTCAGTGCATCTTTGGTTGACTGTACATGCATCGCCATACTTATAGCGACATGCTGTGGGGGGAGGGGGGGCGGCACAGAAGTCTGTGCTTTTGAGGAATACAGACGGTTAATTATTACGTTACTAAGAATATAACTCATCATAACATACTTTCGTGAGCTAAACCTTGCAACGTTTGGCGGCCTTTCTTTTCTTAGTTTTTACAACTTCACCTGAGGAAGATGTATCAGTTGTGCTTGTTGGAATGTTATCATTACTGGATTCGTCTGAGCGTCATTAATTCTTTCCACGGATTCTTCCAGTGGATAGAGATTCTTAAATGAACACATTACTTCCCCATTCAAGTTTTGGGTTTTACAACCCTAACTTGGCCACTTTCATTAGGGTAAAAGTCTCTTTGGTTCTTCACAATGGCCAGTGATCCCTACTGCTGATATCATGAACTAACCACACGTCACCTAATTTAATTTTCTGCACGAAGGTCTAAGTCTTATCTCCTCGTTTTGGATACCTTTACCTTTCCCTTAAAGATGTTAAATACCAGTACACCATATATTTCGCTCAAAGGTTAGTAGTTTATCTAAATACAGTTTACGTTCTTTTAATTGTTGATGATTCTGGTGTCCTGGTAGTTATTCATCATAATGAGGATTTATTGGATATGTATTCGATACCCTGACGTGGGGCAAATGTGAAGGATTAATGGGTTCTGGGTTGTTTATGCAGCTGGTTTGGTAAGTTAAAAACCTATTATTAACATTGCTTTTAGTTTGAGCTAATAAGGTTTGCAATTCTGGGATCGAAACTTTTTTTCTGAACAGCGCTTTCTTAAGGAAACCTTTGACGATTCCTACCATTATTTTATAAAATCCATCATGTCATGGTGTTCTCACTGGAATAAACTTCCAAGTGACTGAAATTTTCGAGTTCTCTTTTCACTTCTGTGGCTTGAGCTAAATTAGTTAGTTTCTGCACCTGCTTTATACTAGTTACTGGCGTTATCGGAAATAATTACTCTAGGGCAGGAACATCTAGCTATAAATCTCCTGAAAATAGTAATAAAAGCATTTGCAATTAATCTGCGAAATTTATTGATTTTATTTCCATTTTTCAAGATTATAGGTAATGATGGAGTGGGTGGCATTACTTATCTTGGGCTTTCTAATCTTTCACATACTCCACAATTTTGTGTTATGTTTGTGAAAACTTGTCTTGCTTGAGGTATCCAAAATACTTCCCTTAACTTGTTTATGGTCTGATTTACCGCTGTATGTAATGAGGCTTTTTGGCATTTTTGTAGTAGGCAGCTATCAAACAGGGAAATACTACCGCCTGGGAAGATATTGGAAGCGTAATGAGTTGGTTAATAGTAGATCCTCATATGGCATCACGAAAATTGTGACCAAGTTCCAGGTTGCTGATCTGACTTGCTGCCTCATTTACACACAATTGTAGGGTCTCAATTGTTTCTCTTACTTTGACAACACCACATACAAAATATCTTTTTTCACTCTTGATTTTCATTTTTGTATTTATTTATTTATTATTATTATTATTATTATTATTATTATTATTATTATTATTATTATTATTTTTATTATTATTATTATTACTACTATTTTATTTATTATTATTATTATTATTATTATTATTATTATTATTATTTTTCACCCCCCAGGCCCTAATGTGGGTCAATGGCCTGTGCCCGGGCGGGCTAAGGCCCTTAAAAAAAAGTTAAAAAAATGATTTTTAAGGAGCAGGATAGGATGTCGTGTGTTATATGCAATTTCTGAAGTATGTATTCTTTCAAAGGTCCCTCATAAATAATGTAAGATTCTTTTAATAAACTGGTGTGTGTGTGGTTCATTTGACGCTTCATCAGGCTGCGCATTTTCACTACCAGCTATTAATGTTTTAGACTCCACTGAAAATACGTCTCATTGTACGACTTTAATCCAGTAATCTAGAGAGTTAAATTTGATGGCAGAGGCGGTCGGTCTCAATTTGTTCAAAGCCTCAACCACTCTGTCCGTTACTCTTAATAATTTGTTAAGGGTGCTATAACCTTTGCAGTTCAAGAGAGGTTCCCGTACGTACGTAACTGAACAGCTGGTAACTACAGGTGGTGGAGCTGACGCCATTTTCATCTCTCGGCCACTCCGGTGCTACAATTCATTTTTCATTAGCTTATCCACGTTTATTACTCTGGGCAAATAGACTGTCGGATTTTCTTTCGTATTCACGTAGTGTAATTTTACATCTGCCAACTCCTTGTGGATTTCAACCACCCATTTGATTCGAAGATTATATTAGATTTATTATTAGCGATCCATTGTAAGGAGACTTGACTATCTGTCCAGATATTGATATCATTAGTCATGACATGACTTAGGGTAGTTTTCAGATAGCTAGCTAACCTACTACCAATAACAATTGCTAATAATTCTAATTGAGGTAAAGTCTTTGGCATAATAGGTGCCACTTTAGCTCTAGAAGTGACGATCATTGAGGTTCCCATCTTATTCACTAAGTTTGTACAGGTCATTCTATGGAATTTCATTCCTGATATGCCCTCGGCGTTTAATTTACATATCTCCCACCTGTCTAATATCTCCTTGGCTAGGTACTTATCCCACTCTACTTTTAATTTCCATACCTTCTGAATCGGTATCCTAAATTGTATGATTAAAGGAGCTACAAGTTCTATATGGTCATAAATTTTACTACAATTACTCAATAATTCTCTCTTAGTGTGAATGTTTGTCCAATTTTCTTTGTGTATGCTAGTCGCATCAGTCCCACATCGATCCTGATATAGTTTACCTGGTTAAGGTCTAGTCTTATTTGATCACTAACGCCCGTATTATTAAACAACATCTTCCCTTGAAAAGGGTCGTCGTGTTTCAACCCGAGTTTTAAACTAAACGAGTCCCGAGGGACACCGCAATATTATAAATTAATTTTATTGAAATTAGATAATTTTACCGCCACACCACCCCGTTAAGTACTGTACTACGGTGTCCCTCAGGACTCATTTAGTTTAAAACTCGGGTTGAAACAACACGACCCTCTTCAAGAGAAGATGTTTCATAAAACGGGCGTAAGGGTTTTTGAAATTGAGTGTCACTCTTGTAGTGGCATGAAAGCATGTTTTAGCTGCATAATAAGAGTTATACTCACTGTATCTCCTTATTAGATGTCCTTTGTAGATTGTATACACAGAGGGAATTTTTTATCCTCTGCACATGCGGATTATCACTATATTTAGGTTCTAAGTGGTATCGTAATACCGCCTGTAGTGGATATGGTGAACTGGTAGAACCGAATAGGACACTTTTAAATATGTACGCGTCAAGGGGTTCAAATTTATCTTCCTTTGTACTTCTCACAAATCTAGTGAAATCTCGATGTTGTATTTGTAAACCTATCATTAAGGAAACCTTTGAAATACCTGCCATGTAAGATCAGGGGCTCATCCTAAACTTTATCGTCACCCTACCTAGCTCTTCCACTATCAGGGTCCTTTATACTGGTTGTCATTCAAAAATACTCTTTCGGGTGTCTTAACACGGCAATCATATACAGTAATATGCGCAAAGGTGTCGTACGGGATTCTTCTGCAACACTTAACTGTAGCAAATAATGTATTTTATGATTTACTCTGTTTCTTGAACTTGCTCAATGAAGCCTAGAAACCTTTGTTTATTTAAAACTGTGTTGAATGACTAACATGTCAGCACGTTTTTGTTTATTTTTATGTATTGTAAGTCTGTCTAGCCCTAGTTAACACACCTCATAAATTATCTGTTAAAGGAAGATGAATATGTTAAAAAGGTAACCTCACCCAATATTTCTTTTCCTCGTATTTTACTGTTGTACGGAAGTTTTCTTCCACGTAAAGCTCCTCTGGCGTATCAGAGGGTTCCGGTTTACTTATGGATTACATGTTCCACAGATTCTCTTATTTGTTACCTACTTGTTCTGCCGTTACCATTACACTAAACATTGCACTAAACATCTACGCCTTTGTCTCCATTTTGTTTAGTTAAATTTACGTTACCAATTTATCTGATACCATCAAGGAGCGCAGTTGCAAATTACTGAATTTAAGCAATGACATTATGGGTTTTGGCATTCACAGTTTAAGCCCAAATATTCTATAGTGTGATTTAACTCGTTGAACTAACTGAAAACACCTTATTTGAAGAAATAGGACAGTGACCAGCAAGGGTTACACCCTCTATTATTATTTTAATTGAAATCAGACCTAATCCGATCCCTTGCTACTTGGCTCAAGAAAGGAAAATTAATTACTTGAGATAACACTTCCAATTTAGTGTAATTAAAATCTCTTAAGGGTTTAGTGGTAGTATTCTATTAATTTAACTATTTTGTTGGCTTACCAATCATTGGTGTATTGCACCAAATAATTTAGTTTGAATATTCAATATGCTTCTAAAGCCCAGATGAACTCCGTCAAACTGATTATTGGAAATTTAATGTTAGCCCTCCCGGTTAATAACTCGCTACTAGTATTTCCATGCTAACCTGGGCCACGCCCCCCTTCTCCAAAAAATAGCTGATTGGTTCATAGAAAATGTTTTTATAGCTGTCCATTTATTCAAACTAAATATGTTCTCAACTGTTAAGTAGATCTGTTATTCTCTAAAATAATGTTAAATATCTGGACTATCAAAATGCAAATGATTTCAAGTCATTAGCACTTCAAAGAGGATGTTAGAAAATTTTAATTATTTGTCATAAAAGGTCGAAGTTAAAGATAAAATTTGCATTCGAATGAAGTATTTTCAATGTTTTTTTGTTTTGTACCAGACATACAACAAACAGACATATGTAACCAATCATAGCACAATAGGTAATGAGCTACAGTTTGTACAGCTGGATGTAACCCAAATCATTTATATAACATTTAAAACTTTATATAAATACGAGCACAGGTCATCGACCCTGGGGTATATTAGATAGGCATGGCGTTGGCATTTATTTACGACATCCACTCCAAGTCCTGTAATATATATTATCTGAAGCCGCAGAGGATTCACATCGTTCGAAAATGTATATACTGTACTCATTCGTGCTCAAAGGTCGCAGATGTACAGTCGGCCACAAGAATACGTATACACATACGGTTCGTGTTTGAGACAAAATATCAGGTAACACTGTCCTGAGCAGAACAGACAAAATTACAAAAAGACCTGTAATTTATGTTTTATTCCTACATATATGTTATAAATATATTTGCTGTAAATGTTGTACTAGTGTCTTGTGTTTATATTACAAGTAATATATTGTATCCAATGGTAGTAAACTTGTTGCCGAATGGGATTGCAGTTATCGTACAGCTCCCTCCTCCTCCCCCACTTTTTCTCTTATCCTACTTTTTTTTTACTGATGTTTGGATTCGTAAAGGAAGGAAGAGGAGTAAATATAAGAATAAAAAAGGGGAAGTAGAAAATAGTTAGAGATAACAGGTGGGGGGAGCTTAGTTACATCATACGTCTGGATGCGCAGTTTCAACGTTACCAGACCATTTTCGGACCTTACAGCTACAGTGTGTGGCCGACTGTATAACTACCAACCTTACAAAAACAGGACTAGTAACAATGTTCGGAAAGCCTCGAATCACACCGACCCCATGGCTAACGATCCTTTTTGGGGGGACTGTACATATTTGCGAATTTGTTTTCACGATGCATGGCAGATGGATTTTGAAGTTGCTACAGACGAAAGAAGTAAAAGTGCATAGAAGTGATATTACGCAAAACCTATATATTGCTTGTGCAAAACGAATAGTGCCTCAAAACTTTATTTTTTTGTATCTATTTTTTAAAGAAAAAATATATAATTATCACTACAAAAACATTCAAAAGTTGCTACGTGACTTTTTCGTCTACAGTATGTCGGTGAGACGTTTGTCTGCTAGCGTTCGCATAAACAACGTCTGATAATGGTGACGCGGTGAGCCCAACAGGGTTCTTCGTCATGACGAATGAAGTCGGGAAAGCAAAAAGTAGGAAAGATACTTTTCCTCCAATTTTTGTTTTTTTAATCGAAAGATAAGAAACAAGTTTTCCTCTACAGATTTGTTTTTCTTAAAGTGGCTCAATGATATGCGCTGTTAAAAACAATTACCAAATGTTTTTGTAAAGTTGCTGCGTATGGTGAGTACATACAGTAGTATACAACAGCATTGTCTAAGGTTTTTTATAGCTCTGGTGTTCCGATCTATTTTGAATTTAGCTTACCCTTGAAGTTATGACTATTGGTCTAACAATAGTCGGACTTCGTTTACGTCAAATTGATGAGAAAATAAACAAACAGTTGTGTATTAAAGCACAATTATATTGTCCTTAATTAAGTTGTGTAAAAATATAACCATAAGCATATTTGATAAAATAAAATGTCCTTTTACACCAAGTTGTATGATTTTTTTTTAACCGAGAAAACAAAAGTAATGCAATCAGAATTTTAAAGGTTTTTCTTCAAGAGCGAGCTCGTTTTATCAAACAGGTAATAAAACATTCATATCAGTATCAGCAGTGTGTTTACCTAAAGCATTGATATGAAAAAAAAACTGGGAAGTTAGATATACCGCAGGTTAGCTGAAAAACATTTGACTTCTCACACAGATGCTAAGCAAAAAAAAAAAACAAAAAACAACCCACTTTGTGCACGCATTTAAATTTTGTTTTACGTATATATTTTTAATACGAAATTATCCCCATGGTTAAATGTCACATGACCAATCCTTATTTAGTTAAACTCGTTAGCATTTGCTTGTTGCCAGATATGACTGTATGGATGAAAATAAATACTTTGTCAACAAACTATTTTAGCAACTGTGTACGGATCTCACCGTATGTGAACCCTCTAAACCCCTCCCAGAAAGGGTTAAGGGGATGAACTCAACATTTTTACCTTAAGTTATTTTATGGAATTTTTAGATATGTTTGCTTATATTTTATAATGCAAATTCAGATTATCTAAACATTAGACCCCGAGCTTATTTCACCCTAATGCTTCCTGGAGATCAAGCTAGATTTGGTTAGAAGATTAGACTAGTGTTAGGGTTTTATATCTTCAGGTGAGCCACAAATTCAGTGGAGGTGAAAAAAACCCAGCTTAAACTGTTTCTACCAAGTGTCACTACGATACCCGATCTTTGGGACGGAACGGACTTAAACAATTAATTAATGTTAAGATAATAAGACAGCGAATAATTTTAATTTAAGTTAATTTCGGCCATTTGTAGATAGCTATAAATTATGTATTACAAATATATTTGAAATGTTAATGCATTATAAACCACATTGGTTTATGTTTAGTATGGAGTCTTATTCATCACCTGAAGGGAAATTATTTTCTTCAATTTCTTATTATATATTTGCTATTTTTTTCCAAATGTTGTTGCCGAAAACACTGTGGTGTTTCCTTGTTTGGGTTACACTGTGGAGGGGCTCTCCTTTGTGGCTATTTATCCCCTGTGTAATGTTACCACGAGTATAGGTGCAGTGATACATATTGAGGGATGGAGACATTTGCCTTCCGTCTTTTGTTGTTAATCATATATGTTCAAAGGCCAGTTAGGGTAAGTAGGATACATAAAAAGTAGTTAAATCAGTAGTGGCTTTAATATTTTCAATGTTATGTCAGGCACAGCGGTCCCTGTTCCAAGTGCTACAAAGAGACTCCGTGACTCTTCCTCTACCATCAAGGAAATATATAATTTTTGTTTTTGTTATGTCATTTTTAACAAGTTTATTTGGTGAGAGTTAAGAAGATGGTCCTCAGTTTCATACTTACCTTTTATAATTGTCTTTGCTGATATTGATTTTTAATGCACAAAATGAAAACCTGAGAGAGAGAATGGAAACTTAAATGGGAACTAAGAAACATAACGTAGAAAGTATTCAAAGTGTTATGGTGTTGTCAACAACGCTTTTCAGCCTAACCTAACCTAAAGATATTAATAATTGGTGGCTAGGTTCAATCTAGTAGGGATGGACAAACCGAGTACTTTGAAAGAACAGAGTATTTCGGTATTGATTACTCTTCAGAACCGAGTGAACCGAGCACTGTGATTGACTACTTTTTTGTATCCGGCGAGTTTGTGCCCTAATTTACTTGTTTCGCATGTGTGCATCACAGGCCTACATTTTGAGGGATATCTTGATTAATACAGTCATGATGTCAGAACAGTTTTAAAAAAGATGTGAATTCCATTTGTTGGAGCTCTGAAGGAGGCTGCTGATTACTTCATACGATTTTAAAATCATGAAGTAAATGGTAAAGGTGAAGTTTACGGTAACAGCTGATAGATAGCTTTTATGAGCTTTAATTCTTTGGTTTAGAGCTCACAAGATGATTATTTGGTTCAACAATGATGAAATATATATTAAATTCCTTGTGAATAATCAATGGCCTATAACTCTTTATGTTGGGAAACAATACATCCTGCTTAGACTTTGTTCAAGATATAATAGGATTACCAAAGCTACAATGCCAAGTAACAAGATGATAAGTTACAAACTGGCCAACGAAACACTGTGCACGTTCAGGAACCTGTTGTGGTCCTGTACACGACATGTTCAGGTGGTATGAATACCATATCATTGGACGTTCAAGACATCTCAGTTCAATTGGATTTCCATATATATTTTAATTTAGTATACTTAGATACAATATATTGTATAGGACGATGAAGGATCTATATTTTTTTAATTAACCATTAGAGATGACTATTTTGAGTAAACATTGAAAGGTAATTAATTCAAGAACAGAGTAAACCGAGTACAACTCGAACCGAAATGCCCATCCCTACAATCTAGTAGGTTAGTGCCGTTGGCCGATTAGCTCCCCGGTCGTCCAGAGGGAGCCTTATTGAAATCTTGAAGCTTTGTAAAACTACCTATATGTATTTTTTTTAAGTTTGCAATCGATTTTTTCCTTCATTATCCACTAAATTGTATTTTCTGTATTTTACCAAATTTATCAACAAAGATTATCATAAATGTAATAAAAAATAAAGTGGTGGATGTCATCTAACTTTAATATTTTCTTTATTCATGCACTCCGCATTTTATGAAGAAAAAATCTACCATAGTTGCATTTTCTTAATTTTGGGGGATGTAAATTATCTGATATTTCTTTCCCCAGGTAAGTGAGAATTACCAGCTCATCGAGGGACAGAAAAGCACCACACCTGAGGTACGTCCTCCTATACAGTATTTGTTTTTACATTTAGTATCGTGTTTTTTTTTCTACTCCCGGGTCTCGTATGTTCCTATCCAGTATATAAGCAGATGTTACTGGCTCACGTTTGCATTTAGTAAGTTGAGAAACGTTTCGTTTATCGATATAGAATTTGATAACCCGTTTATAACATCATAAGTGTGTAGTTTGAGTATGATATTCAGTGTTTGTCAAATAATTCATTAGTTTTATAGCTCCTGATCCGTTTAGAAATTGTGTCGTGGGTGGGGGAATGTTCCAGTCATGGATAGTTGCTAATCCACCTGGGAACACTTTAAGGTAACTTTGTGGTGGAGAATGTAAGTGAAGGCTGGTCACTGCACTACGGCTTCACTCTTACTTCCTGTTAGCGTCATTAGGAGTAACAAGTAATACATGTTTATGTCTGTGTTTGTGTCTGTGTTAATGTTAAAAGTAAACACTTAACACCTTTTTCCATTTATTATAAAATTAGAGCTATATCGTATCATAATCTGTTGGGTTTATTTACGGATTAACCAACACAGGGCTACAAGAGAATATAATTATTAGGCTCCGGGTTGGAGACGTCAGTCACACGTCGGTCAGGTGTGAGGCACAGTCTGAATCTGACTCGAACGCCGGTGACTTAAATGTTTACCCTATAAGTTACTGGGCCATGGGGGTGACCTGAATGCCATCTGCAACGTGAAAGGAAATGAGATAAGCTCTGAATTCCTGTGTGGAACGTAAAGGTTATGTTGATGTATGAATCTCTGCCCTAGTCTAGTTCCAGGTAGTGTACAGTATATAATGACTATATGTAATTAGCCCACATTTATACAAGTACTATCTGTCTATATGCTGACAGACTATTACAGGAGGGAACATACATTACCTTCAGCAGTTGTCTAGTTCTAAATAGTGTTACTTTGTACCTGTGTTCTCTGTGATCGGTTTGTACAAATAATATAACCTAGTGGTGGTCACGTGTTAAGACAACAGTGTGTACCTCATCATCTGATATTATTAACTTTACTTTATCTTCTTAACACTAATGGGCCTGTTAGCCACTTGGGCTGGCGGTCACGTTTCTGTTACGCACTGTTGGTAAGTACTGAGCATGTACTGGCTCCACAATACCTGTGCCACTGTTGACTAAGTGTGATCTTTAATTAGCTCATACTTGGTGCGGTCACATACAACGCTCTTGGGCAGATTGTTCCCAGAGTTCACAACTCGTACCCCGAAAAAGTTTCCTATGATAGTTTCTTGTACTTGTGGCCCGCCCCAACTGGGTCGGCATCCTCCAGCTCCAGGTATGAGCCGGTTGGTTAATTCCCAATTAACCAGGTTGGTTCACATATATTATATATGGCTTTAGTAACGAAACCCAATTGAAGTTTCTTGTTTTATAGAAAAGTATTATGTTTATATAATTCCTGAGTGTAGATCAACCGTAAGTTCCACTATTTATGAGTGTGATGAGAAAGGACGGCGTTTATGTACAGTATACAAACGTGAATCAACATCTGTTCGATATTAGTCGGTGAGAGTGACTGAGTAGTGACCCATCGAGGGAGAACGGAATTGGTTCGTCGTTCCCCCTCGAGGGAAGACGGAGCCATCCACTGCGACTCTCAAATAACGTCTTCCTCTAGTCAGGAATATCAAACTACTGTCCGCTTTAGATGGCCCGGAGCCGGCTACTTATGCCTTTACTCAGCATAGTATGATGCAACTTCCTGTGGGCACACCTTATCACGTGTATTGAACATGTCACCTCATAGCCAGTGGAAAGTTACAGGGTGGTGAATCTGAATATAAATCAGATGTAAGTAACCCATTTATATAATATTTCTGTTGATGAGACGGGCCATTACATCGCTCGGTCACCACCGGCCAAGCTCCGTGAGGCCTAAATAAGCTCACAGAGTACAGTACATCCTATACAACCCTAATTGTGTTATAAACATAGTTGTAGACACTAAGCTGGGGATTCTACTACTGTTGGGGTCTTATCTACTACAGGGGTCCTATACTTTAGTGCTCTTTGGATTAAAATATTATGAAAAATTTTCATATTGGATGACACTGACTTATAATAACAGAAAAAAACATGACTTCAAACACAAACATTTCTGCCAATATCAAAAGCAGCATGGCAGAAATAATGTTCGCCTACTTCATATTTAAGAAGGCACCTTCTTAGCAATGTACAACTTTTGCTACTGTAATCACGCTAGATGAATGAGTGTGGTGCTTAAGACTCTTTCAACGAAACATTCATTTTTGCGGAGAGCAATGGTACTGAGTGTGAAGGGTTCTACACGGCATGGCTGAAAATTTACAGTCTGTGATACTTTTGAAGAACTATCATATTTTAATTTTAAGAAGATGTGTCTTTGACATCATTAAAATATGTAGTTTGAAAACTATGAACATTCTTATCCTCCCTGGGATCAAAAGAAAATATCCACATTTTCTATGTCTAATAAATACTGGGAATTATTTCACTTCAGTACATATTAAAATAAGTAAGCACTTACAACAACGACAATAACCTATCGATGTCCTACCGATGTGGAGTTATGTCTCGAACATGTAAATGTGTGTATATATTTAATGTATACCTAGATACTACCTATTCATTTTAGGCTTGATTGAAGAATCCTTTCTAGAATTTCTTGATAATGTGAAATTGTAGCCGCAATCCCGTAGACTTGTGTGTGTCACTCACAGCTGATTCCGAGGTCCTGTGACTGGGTCAATTTTCACGAAACTTCTGAGCACAGCAAACTACCACTCCTGGTTACACTAGGTCATCCACCACACCATACCTCAGAATGCTGAGACCATCTCTCATGACCGGAGATTTGTCATCACTAGGGGGTGCTGGGGTGCTGGTAACTGGGGGTGTCTCACGCCATATGAAAGAATTTTGTTGACAGGATGTCGATTGATGAGTAGTGACAACAACTGCAGTCACGTCCTGTCACACCCTGGGCAGTGGACGAGTCATTTGCAGAAACTAATGTTCACTTCAGCTCACAGGATTGTTGCCATAATTCAGCAACTTTTAATAACTCAGTATTGGTTATGGACATAAACTCAACGTGTAGCATATGTAACAGTTTACCCTCCTTTGTAGTAGTAAATGTAACACATATAACAATATCTTTGATTGCTATTTCATATTAACACTTCCGTTTTTTATATACATATATATTCTTCTTCTAAACCAGTATGCCACAGTATTGGGGAGAACATAATTCCTCTACCTTTACCAACTGTGTGTATGGTGTGATGACTGTTAGTTATAACAATCACTTGAGAAGTTATAGTTTCACTGTGTATAAAGTATTTTACTGTTTAAATACCTAATACAGGAGTTAGGGCGTCTGTATAGAAAACGCGATCCGTCTAGCTGCTATCTGTTGTGGGATGGGTGTAGGTGTGTAGGTGACGTCAATCTTCCCTCCCACTGTAGGCTATGCGCTGATACGATGTCACCTCCACTGAATGTCAAATCTTCTGCAATCCTGTATATATGGGGGACTGTCTGATGACACCGGAAATACAGCAATCAACGATCGCAAAACCACAACAGCTGTACAGACAGAATGAGAAGCACTCACTTACTATCGTCTCAATACGGGATATTCTTAACACTCGGATAATGTTTGTAACGAGTCACTGTAGGGTGTTTGTTTTTTCTTGTTTTCACAAAACACCGACGTCTTGGTATGTAGGCCGGAAAGAGATATCCGTTAACCACCGTTGCTGCAATTCCTGATGTGTAAATCACCGTGTCTTCCGCTATCTGAGCGTGAAGAGAGAGGGGAGTCACCTACCATCCGTTCGATGTAAGTTTGGGAATGCTACTCTCTGAGTAGTGATCCATCGAGGGAGAACGGAATAGGTACGTCGTTCCCCTTGAGGAAAGACGGAGCCATCCACTGCGACTCTCAAATAACGTCTTCCTCTAGTCAGGAATATCAAACTACTGTCCGCTTTAGGTGGCCAGGAGCCGGCTACTTATGCCTTTACTCAGCATAGTATGACGCAGCTTCCCGTGGGCACACCTTATCACGTGCATTGAACATGTCACCTCAGAGCCAGTGGAAAGTTACAGGGGAAGAATCTGAATATAAATCAGATTTAAATAACCCATTTATATAATACTTTTGTTGATGAGACAGGGGCCATTACAGGTAAGAGCACTCGAATAAGTAGTACCCTCTGAGATGTTTATAAACTTCTATTAAGTCGCCCCTTGTCCGACTATAGTATAAGATAGGCAACTGCAGGCGTTCTAATCTCTCTAGGTACCTGAGGTTCTATAGTGCAGGCACCAGTTTGGTGGCCCTCCTTTGAACGTTTTCAATCGACTGACAGTCTACAGCATATCTCGGGGGAAAAATGGGATGGCAGTACTCTAAATGGGAAAGCAACTATCTTAGTTCCTTAATTCACAGTTTTCTCACAATGGTCCGAGAACTTCGGTTCGTTGTCAACATACACCCGGGTGTTTTTCACATTTGGTCTCCGTTAATGCTGTTTCTTCGTCCCGTTGGGACATATGATACACCTCCTTACTGATGGTACGACCTAGGTGCATCTTGTACTTTGTGACATTGAGTCTTAAAAGCCCTTCCTTTGACCATTCCTGAAGCTTACATACAGTATATCTTTATGTAGCTCTTCACAGTCCGTATGGTTCTTAATTTCCCTGAGTAATTTAGCATCGTACATGAACATTTGTATGGAGGAATGTTTAGCTTCTGGCATGTCATTTACGAAACAAACAAACAAACAACAACGGTCCCAATATACTGCCTTGGGGTACCTGCTAGTCACGGGTACGCATGGCGATTTCGATCATTTAATCACCACACACACACTCCTTGCGACCACGAAGAAAGTCTCCGATCCATGGAAGGACGCTCCCTCGAATTCCATACCCACTTACTCTAATTTTCAAACTTTCATGGGGTATGATGTCAAAAGCCTCGACGAAGTTCAGATATATATTGCTGGTAATTGCCACCACACTCCAGGATCTGAGTCCATACATCCAGCACCTTAAGTAATTACGTCAAACAGAAGCATCCCGGCATAAAACCATGTTGATATTCCTTTACAGGGCTGTTCCACCATGGCATCCCGTATAATGCACTCTAGTACTTTACACACTATGCTAGTCAAGGTCACTGGTCTATAATCATTCGTGAAGTAGCAATCTCTCTTATTTTAATATAGGACTCGGACATGACATTTTCCAGTCGCTGGGACCTTTTGCTGATCCGTGCGTCTTCAGAACATGATTTTAAGGGGCTCAGCAAGCTCGCTACACAACTCTCTTAGCACTGTGGCAGGCTCTTATGGGCCCTTTAGCTTTGACAATTTATTTCTAATACACTTTCGAGAACATGATGTGCGTCAGTGTTCTGTCATACCGTCTTTCCTCAGACGCACGGAGATTGTTCGCGTCCTCTCTTGTGAACACCGAGGAAATAAATTTGTTTAACGCCTCCACCATATTCTGATCCGAGTTTGTGTAACTACCACCTTCAAGTTTCAGGTCTAATACGCCTACGCCTGTTTTTAATTTCGACTTTACGTAATGGTAGATAGCCTTGGGTTTTGACCTAGTTTTCAGCCCTTCTACATTTTGACTTGGCTTGATTCCTGGACCTAGAATACTTTACATCCTTCTGTCCTGCTCATCATTTGTCGTGACCCATCTCTTGAAATTCTTTTTTTTTTTACTACGCCTCATCCTAGACATTGTTAGACGGGGCAAAATTGTATTTTCCTCTTTCGTCTTTTTCGTCGTTTAGTGTCGTATTTGTATTTATTTATTTTTTTATTTATTTTGCTGTGTCTGGTTCGTATTTTGCACAATTTTTTTTGGAAAATTTATTCATATCTACAGAGAAGTAACACTGTTGACACAAGGTAAAGTCAACATCGAGAATGAAATCCTAAACAAAAAAGATTTACCTTGAAATAACTTCATTATATAAAAAATAGAATACAATAAACAATATATATATTAAACTTTGTTCATTATTCTATTTTATCCTCAGATTTTTTTATATTTTATTAATTCTTATTTAGCTCCTTGCATTAACTCATTAGTTCAGTAGCCGCAGCGATAGATGCAGGTGACAGCAACACGGGACCATCAAGCGACGCCTATGGTCACGCGAGAGTTTAACATACACCTTTATGGAGAGGAAATGTTACTCTAACTATATCACAAACTACCTGTATATCCTTACTGAAGAACTTTCCACCAGGTCTGAAGGAAGAGACTGTCCGTGTGTATGATGAGTGAGGAAGAGACTGTCCGTTGTATGATGAGTGAGGAAGAGACTGTCCGTGTGTATTGTATGTATATTATGTATGCTGGATTATATATCATGTATGTATATTATGTATGTGCTCCATTTATGTATTATTTATTCAGCCTAGCTAGCAGCGTGTGGCAATGTTATTACCATATCCCACACGCTTAATTAATGTGCCTGGCGACGTATGGAAGCTGCTAATGTATCACTTGCCATACGTCGCCTATAGCAGTTGACAAGGAGCCTAGCCAGGGAGAGTGCTGCTTCCCTCTGTGCACATACTCTTATCCAGTAAACCGAACATACAAAACTATACAGGTGTTTGTGTTCTCTCCTGTATATAGAACTTATTATTCAGAACCTAACATGGCGCAGTGATCCGATCTTACTGGATAATTACGAGTGATAGTGCAAAGTTTGCGGAAAGCCGGCGTACGGACTCCTCTCGCTTGGGTCAACTCCCGCGCGTCAGCTCTCCTCGAAGAATTTCAGCAACTCTGAGCAGTGTCAGTGACAGTGATTTTCTGTGAAGTGTTTAGTGCATTGTGTGTTTCGTGCCATTCATGTGTGACCTTGTTCTAAAGGATTCCCAAGGTATACGGCACGTTCTGGGCATTCGTAAGGAGTAGAGTTCAGTGCACCCGTCTCTGACCGCGTCCTGAGGGTAACTAGACTGACTGGGAGTCGCCGCGCCTCTCCCTCCACCCCCTCACAGCGCCGCCTCCACCCCCCCCTCACAGCTGGGGCGAGACTCTCTACCCGCCCGGGACACCACACACACACGTACTAACACTCGCTGACCGCGCGGCTTCTTATATATATTTTATATATATAACCTACTTATCTGTGTATTTAATTAATTTTTGTCTGAAATCTTGTTGATACGACGGGCTGACCGGTCAACACTGATTTAAGACATAGTACACAGAGGAAGTAGTTATGTCTCACGCCTTACGTAGCCGTGGACCCAGCGTCTGGATGAGCCAGGCGGGTGATAGCCCCGCAGAGATGGATGACCAGGCCGGCCACGACGCTCCAGCCCCCACATCGCGCAGTCCCTCACCTCAATATTCAGCGTTGTCTCCAGAGATAATTGCTTTACTGAAGTTTATGAGAGATGAGAAACGCGAGGATGAAGCTCACAGACGTTTGGCGGATGAGCACAGAAGGCAAGCAGAGGCAGAACGAGACAACCAACGGAGATTGGAAGACAGTGAACGGTTTGAAGCCTTGATATCTCGCCTCACTGTTAACCAAGCCCCTGGCTCTAACACTGCCTCGGTACTGACTGGTTCAGATACCTCATCCATGCTTCCTTCACACCCCCCAGCCCCACCTAAAGCAGCAGCTCAAACACCGCCCATCTTGAAGCCTGATGTGAATTTCCAGACTTTTCGTGAATGGCGGCGACGGTGGACTGATTATTCTACAATGGTGGATCTCCAGAGTTTGTCACAGCCTAAACAACTCATCCAGCTGCGTATGTGCCTGTCCTTGGAAATTCAGCGTGTCTTGGAACATACGTTGCAGGTACCCCCAACCTCTTTGCTGTCTGTAGAGGAGGTACTGGACGTTCTACAACGGCACATCAAAGGACAGCAGAATGAAGCTCTGCGCAGGAGGGAATTGTTTAGCTGCAGACAGATGGAGGGTGAGTCTTTTGATGCCTTTTACGTGCGTCTTAAGAGAGCCTCGGAAGAGGTAGATATATGTCCAGGCCACCACCAGCAGTGCGAGGAGACCCAGTTGAGGCAGGTGATCCTGATGGGTGTTAAGGACGAGGAACTTGTCCAACGCCTCACCTCCCTCGACTCTTCCTCTTCTCTTAAGGATGTGTTGACGATATGTCGCTCCTATGAGGCTGCCAGGTGTGCCACCTCTGCCATCCGCGCTCCCCCTACAGCTGTACGCGCTGTGTCCCGGTACAAGAAGGACAAGAAGTCTGTTCCTACGCCTTCGCCCACCACGTCCACGCCCGGTTTATTTTGCAACAACTGTGGTAAGCAGCACGGAACACAGGTGTGTCCAGCTGCTCAGTCTACCTGCAACAGTTGTGACCGTAAGGGCCACTGGTCACTCACAGTACGGTGCCCAGCCAAACGCGTCCAGTGCAATGTGTGCGGTCGTCTGGGCCACTATGACAAGTGTTGCCCTTCCAACATACCCAAGGGACCGCGTCGGCGGAAGCTTCAGCCCCCCTCCACCAGAGAGGGCCGCCCACAGTCTTCCAATCAGAGGTACGACGACTCTTGACAACGCTCGAGCCACATTAGGAATGTGTGCTCCCCCCAGCGTCCCAGGACCAAAGTCCCTCAGTATATCAGTGTCATTGTGACCTACGGCGGTGTGTCATCCCGTCTTCAGATGTTGCCCGACACCGGCGCTGATGCTACAGTCATCGGTCCCCAGCATTTGCAAGGCTTGGGGCTCTCTCCAAGTGATCTAGGACCGCCCCCCAAGGATCTCCGCTTTATGGCAGATGGTTCACAGATGACCCCGGCCCTGGGTTCACTCCAAGCACAAGTCACCTTTGGCAACAGGTCGTGTCAAGCCTGGATTGATGTGCATAACGGTGTCCAGACTCCTTTGCTGTCCTACAGACATTGTCAGGAGTTGGCCATCATCTCCCAGGACTTCCCCAAACCTATTCTTGAGGTAAAACACGCCAACAGGGTGCAAAAAGGGAGCAGCAACGACCCTGCTGCCGCCCTACCCCTGCCTCTTGCCAGTGACACCTCTCCTTCGGATGCTCGGAAGTACTTCCTGAAGGAATTCAGCGACGTTCTGGTGACCAAGTCCGCTCTGGAATCCAAGCCTCTCAAGAAGATGGCAGGCCCCCCCATGAGGATCCACCTGAGGGACGACGCGAAGCCATTCGCTATTTACACCCCTCGACTGGTTCCCCTGGCCTTCCGCGAGGCGGTCAAAAACGAGCTGGACTCCATGGTCGCCCAAGAAATTATTGTACCAACCGGCGATGACCCGTCTCCATGGTGTCACCCGATGGTTGTCGTCGCAAAACCTAAAGGTGGTGTTCGGATCACCACTGACCTTTCCAAGCTCAACAACCAGGTGTCTCGTCCTGCGCACCCTTCTCCCACGCCCTTTGCAGCCATACGCAGCGTGAACCCGAAGGCGCGCTTCTTCACGACGATGGACGCCCTGTGTGGATACTGGCAGATAGAGCTTGCCGAAGAAGACCGACCACTCACAACGTTCATCACCCCGCATGGACGTTACAGTTATTGCCGTGGCCCCATGGGATTCGCCGCTACAGGAGACGCTTTCTGTCTTCGAGGTGATATGGCTCTACAAGGTCTGGCAAACTGCGTGAAAGTGGTCGACGACATACTCGTGTACGACGAGGATTATATGGATCACCTCTGCCGTATCTACGAGGTACTCAACAGGTGCCGGAAGCACGGCATTACCCTAAATGCCGACAAGTTTGTTCTGGCCAGCTCTTCAGTTGACTTTTGTGGGTACACCCTCTCAGGGAATGGTATCGCAGCTGACCCGGAAAAGGTCCGCGCCATTACGGATTTTCCCACCCCTGCTAACCTGACCGACTTGAGGTCCTTCATAGGTCTCGTCAACCAGTTAGCAGAGTTTTCGTCGGACATCTCCGCAGCTGCTCAACCACTTCGCCCCCTGATGAGCCCCAAGAGGACATTCCTGTGGACCCCCGACCACGACAAGGCCTTCCAGCAAGTGAAACAGGCCCTGTCTCGTCCACCTGTCCTCGCCACGTTTGACCCAGCCTTGCCGACAGTTCTGCAGACAGATGCCTCACGCTTGTATGGCGTGGGATACGCCCTACTGCAGGATCATGGTGGAGGGCAGTTCCGGCTCGTCCAGTGTGGCTCGCGTTTCCTCTCTGACACTGAGACGCGCTACGCCACTATTGAGTTGGAGCTGTTGGCTGCGGTTTGGGCGATGTCCAAGTGCAGGTTTTACCTCATAGGCCTGCAATACTTTCACCTAGTGACCGACCATCGCCCGCTTGTCCCGATCCTCAACCACTACACGCTAGACGCCGTTGAGAACCCTCGCCTCCAGCGTCTGAAAGAGAAACTCTCGGCGTACATCTTCACTGCAGTGTGGCGTGCTGGTAAGGAGCTCTGCATCCCTGATGCCTTATCCCGCTCCCCTGTCAGCCGCCCTACTCCAGAAGACCATGTACTCGACGCCGACCTCGCTCTTTCCGTCAGGACTGTGGTCACTCTCCATGCCGTCCAATCCCTTCGTTCGGACCTGTCACCAGATGACGACAAGGCAATGGAGGACCTTCGAACAGCGGCCCGAGATGACCCTTCCTATGTCCGACTCGTCGAGTGTGTGAGGAATGGATTTCCTAGCAACCGCTACGATCTTCACAACACCCTGCTCCCGTATTGGAAACTCCGCGATGAACTCTACTGCGACGGAGACCTTGTTCTGTACGGAGCACGTGTAGTTGTCCCTGCTGCATCACGTCCCCACGCCTTGGCCCGCCTTCACGACAGTCACCGTGGAGCTGAGGCCACCAAACGACGTGCACGACAGACTGTGTTCTGGCCCGGCATCAACTCCGACATCTCCAATGTTGTCCGTGCGTGTGAGCCCTGCCAAGTATTACAACCCAGCCAGCAGCAGGAACCCTTCATGAGTGACGACAACCCCACCCGCCCCTTTGAGTCTGTGTCGGCCGACTTTTTCTGTGTGTCAGGAAAGTCCTTCCTCGTTATCGTCGACCGTCTCTCTGGTTGGCCGGTTGTCATCAAGTGCGGTAATGACACGACGTCTGCCGCCACCATCAGCAAGTTCCGCCACTACTTCCGTGACGTGGGCGTTCCTGTACGCCTGCGAACCGACGGAGGGCCTCAGTTCACAAGCCGGGACTTTGCTGTGTTCCTTGACCGATGGGGAGTCCGGCATGTGTTGTCATCGCCCCATTACCCGCAGTCCAACGGCCACGCTGAGGCTGCTGTCAAATCCCTGAAGCACCTCATCCTTAAGGTGGCCCCTTCTGGGAACATTGACTGCGAGGCCTTCGACAGGGGTCTTCTTGAACTCCGCAACACACCTAACTACACCGGACGCTCCCCTGCCCAGGTTTTGTATGGACGCCCCCTTCGTTCTTGTGTCCCTGCTCACCCTCAATCCTTCTCCAAGGAGTGGCAGGCCAAGACAGAGGATTGTGATCGCCGAGCCGCCGAACGTGTTCAGGACGTCGTCGCCCGCTACAATGACCACGCCCGTTCTCTCCCCAGGTTGAGTGTCGGCACCCAAGTCCGTGTTCAGGACCCGACCTCCCTACGTTGGGACAAAGTAGGCGTAGTTATGGGTCTCGGCAGGTCACGGGACTACCAGGTGCGGTTACCCAGTGGTCGTGTGTGGTGGAGGAACCGCCGTTTTCTCCGACCCGTAACAATGCCTTCTGCTGGCCCCGCCACCAGTGTTGAGTCCCATACCCTTCCCAGTGATGAAGTCCCTCGACGCTCAGAACGGATCCAAAAGAAAAGGTCCGCTCAAGACTTTGCTATGAGCGTATAGGGGGGAGGGAGGTGTATGTATATTATGTATGCTGGATTATATATCATGTATGTATATTATGTATGTGCTCCATTTATGTATTATTTATTCAGCCTAGCTAGCAGCGTGTGGCAATGTTATTACCATATCCCACACGCTTAATTAATGTGCCTGGCGACGTATGGAAGCTGCTAATGTATCACTTGCCATACGTCGCCTATAGCAGTTGACAAGGAGCCTAGCCGGGGAGAGTGCTGCTTCCCTCTGTGTACATACTCTTATCCAGTAAACCGAACCTACAAAACTATACAGGTGTTTGTGTTCTCTCCTGTATATAGAACTTATTATTCAGAACCTAACATGTATGATGAGTGAGGAAGAGACTGTCCGTGTGTATGATGAGTGAGGAAGAGACTGTCCGTGTGTATGATGAGTGAGGAAGAGACTGTCCGTGTGTATGATGAGTGAGGAAGAGACTGTCCGTGTGTATGATGAGTGAGGAAGAGACTGTCCGTGTGTATGATGAGTGAGGAAGAGACTGTCCGTGTGTATGATGAGTGAGGAAGAGACTGTCCGTGTGTATGATGAGTGAGGAAGAGACTGTCCGTGTGTATGATGAGTGACGGAAATGAATGACCGTGTGCATGATGAGTGAGGAAGAGACTATCAGTGTGTATGATGCGTGAGGGAAGAGAATGTCCATTTGTATAATGTATTTAGCGGAATATTGGCAGTAGGTGGTGTAGTGGCAAGTGGAGAGTTTGACTTGAATAATGAACGGCTTATTGGTGTGGTTTTATCCTACTGTCTCCTTTATAAATCACTCTCTCTCTCTCTCTCTCTCTCTCTCTCTCTCTCTCTCATATATACATCATTTTTCTCTCATCTTATACATCAGCCTCTCCCTCACCTTTCACACACACACACACACACACGCGGATTATTCTCTCTCTCTCTCTCTCCTCTCACAGGGATAAATCTTTCTTCCCCTCTCACACAAGTCATCTTCTCCCTCTCATCCCACGAACAGCAATTCATCTTGCCCATCTCACACAATTGTTACCTCTCTCTCACTCCCCTCTCACACATATCACGCCAATCTCCCCGCCCACACTTTGAAAATACTTGGCTTTGTTTTTCCTTTTCCATTCTTTTAATATTTTCCTCCTACAACTCATGCCCCCGTTTGTCTGTCTGTCTGTCTGTTTGCATCTGTCTGTCTATTACAGTCTGTCGTATAAGTTTTTCTTCATAATTTCTACATCAGCCTCTCCATAACCTTACTCACACACACACACACACACACGGGGATTATTCTCTCTCTCCTCTCACAGGGATAAATCTTTCTTCCCCTCTCACACAAGTCATCTTCTCCCTCTCATCCCACGAACAGCAATTCCTCTTGCCCCTCTCCACACAATAGTTACCTCTCTCTCTCTCTCTCTCTCTCTCTCTCTCTCTCTCTCTCTCTCTCTCTGGGATGTTGCACTAATATTGAAATAGGTACACCCCAATCTCTCCTTTCCCTTCCTCGATAAAATTCAAACTGAAGCCACCCTCGCTACCCAATGACTCGACTCTTAAAGTAGCTCGAACTTACACCCCTTCATTGCTCGTGGTTCAGAACCCTTCGCTTGTGTCCGGCTTTACTCTCGTGATCACTAGTTTGGCCAAAAAAAAATACAGTCATCTGTCAACTGCTGGAGTTTAGACGTTCAAGTTGGGTCTCTACTATTGATTATTAACATAGAGCTGAAACACCATTGTATTAAAGACTATTTTCTTCCTTTATATCGCTTTACTTCGCTTTATATTGCAGCGAAATATTTTTACGTCGGTTTATTTTGGTTTACGTTGCAACAACACACATCTACGTCACTTATCTTCGGTCTACTTAGCAGCAATACAAGTACATTCGTTCGTCTCTATGCGACAGCAGTACAATCCTTCACTCGTCCTACTTCCTATAATATACTGTTCCTTAGGTCTAAGGTGTACAACTGGCTCCGGCCATCTTTGAAGCATCTGCGTATAACCAACAGCCAGTGGTGTATATAAGCTTCTGGAAAGGGGGTGGGGCAAAACTTGAAGATGTGGACATTATTTTACTTCCATCCAGTGGTGTAAGCAGGGAGTGAGCGCAGCGAGCCCATACAGCTATTCATCTGTAATGAATAGTAGGATATATTTTATGGCCAATATTAATAATTCATACCATTGGCATATGATTCAATCACTAAAACTTTTTTAATCTGTTTATTTTTTATGATCATGTTATCATTTTATTACTGTGTCTCTTAAAACACGAAAAAAATATATACAGCTGTAGTAGTCTCCTGTATAAAAGACATGGTGGCTAGACCAAGTAGTCTATCGAAACTCAGAAACCAACGCCATCTTTATAATAACTATTTCAGCTACTTGATATTTATTATTTTCTCTTTGTTCGAGTTCGCAGAGTTCACAAATACATGTACAGTACATGTAATACCAACAAAAATATAATGCAACAGGCTTTGGAGACACCTTTCCTTAACTTTTTACCCCTTGCATTAGCACTCAGCTGATTCAGTCAGGATTTCTGCAAGTAGTACTTATTAAAATAATTAACACTCCTCAGTCCCAGTCACTGATGTTGGGTTTCTCTGGCCACAAGCAACTGTTCCCTACATATGTGTACTTAAAAATTCTTAAGTATAATTTACCTCTTGCCACACTAAGTTTTGAATGTGAAAAACAAATAATATTGTGCAATCTGCACAATGCAGAAATATTACTCTGGTGGAAATCGCTTGTTCTGTTGCAGGCTTTTCCACGTAATTATGGGACTGAATTAATTTCTAAGTACTTACGTCCTCACAAACTGATGGCGTTGGGTTGGATGAGTTGAGAGTAGTGGCAAAAGGGGGGGGGGGGGGCATGGCTTACAACTCATAAGGGACAAAGTTAGCTTTCTCTTAAGCATAGTACATGGTGTTGATAGTGCTAGTTTCGTTACTGCCATGTACACCCCCAAAAAAGTATGGTCCCCCTCCTGGAAATGAAGACAATAGCACGTGCACAGCAGTCTCGGTTCAGTTGATATTTCTGATTGTGAGTTGCACCTTTCATTCTTTTTTCTTGCACCTGATAATCATCATGATATCTACAGTATACCAACTATTCTCAACATCATGTAATGAAATAGGGTGAATTCTGATACCAAATGCAAAACCAATATCGTCATGAGTAACCCCGCTGGTTTATGAACCTTAGATTCTATTTCAGCGCCAAGTTGCCAAATAGGAATATAACGTTACTGTGTTTTCATGAACCCTGGTTACAATTGAATCACTTCGAACGAAATATGAAACACTATGATCCGATATTACATTAATTTGCAATTTTAATAATTACAAGGAGTATTATGAAGCCCTATCCAATTACAATGACATTATGATATCCTGCATTTCGATATTATTTCTGTCTCAGATGATGATGTAACAATTATGAATATAATGTATCATCTCAAGATTCGTGATGGTAACGGAACATTATCTGATAAACACTACGAGACGATGTCTGTCGGAGCAAGCTGTGTTTTCCAATGAGTCTCTGGTACTAATGGTGGTCATGGATTTCCAGCAAAAAACACCCTCTATTTGACTGCAGTTGATATATTTTCGTTACATTAATAACTGGCAACCTCACAGATACTAGGAAGGCAGGCCTACCAACATAAAGCAGGAATCACGTAGTGATCGTAAATATTCATCCTTTGTGACGCATTTTATCGATGAGAAAAGGGGTCGATACTTTTTTGGGAGAGTGTACATATTCTGATGCCACTTTCTAAGCAAAACATAAAATCAGGAACATATGCGTTTTTATTTTTTTCGGGAATGACAATTCAATTCAATTTAAATATTTTATTCCTTGATAGAGGAACCGGGATCCTAGTGCTGTCGCTAGGTACCCCTGTACAGTAACACCAGAAGCATCTTGCAAGTGTCACAAGTATACATATAAATATTATAAAGGGGCTTACTAAAGCCTAAGGAAGGAAGGATATTCCGTCAACACATCATTATTATTTATATAATATCTGGCCAGTATGGGGAGGATCCTCGTGTCTCCGTCAGGGGGTCGTGGAGTGGTGGCCCAGCAGGCGTCACGGAAGAGTTGTGTGTGGGGACCTCGTAGGAGGTAGTGGACAAGGGTGTGGCTGTCGGGTCTTCTGCATAATGCACAAGCGCGCTGCTCAGGGGTTGCGGGGATACCAATCTCCCAAGTAAAGTCAAACCCAATGATGATACTGGCAGCAATCACGTCCCTTTTCTGCGACCCTTCCCCATAGACATACGAGAGGTCAGGGAGTTTACAGAGGACATCGTACCAGGTGGGCGGGGAGTCCAGGGGGATGGCTGCTTCTCGAGCTTTTCTCTGTTTGCGGCGAATTTGGATCCTAAGCTGTAAAAGTGTTCGGGGAACAACGTAGTTAGGTGTGGCCTTGTTAAAGCCAGTCTTGGCAAGGCCATCTGCTGCCTCATTCCCCAAGATACCGACGTGACTGGGTATCCATATGAATGTCACAGGACGGCCTGCATCCTGAAGTGTTGACGTTAACCCTCGTATTCGGAGGATGAGATTCTTATTCTACCCTGATCCAAATGCGATCCCATCGAGAGCAGACCTGTAATCGCAGCAGACAAGCAAGGAGCAGAAACCACTGGCTTCTTCCTCAGCGAGAAGGGCAGCAAGAAGGGCTATCAGCTCGGCCTGAGTGGAGGATGCCCCGTCAGAAACTCTGAGAGAGAGTTTGATAGGCTCAGGGGCATCAGGACGGGAAATGTAGACACCAGCCCCGGCGCTACCTGTAGCGGGGTCAACAGAGCCTTCAGTGTAGAGGACGACTCTATCTGGGGACCAGTGGGCGATCCTGGAGAGGTGGTATTTGCAGAAAATAACGGTTCACGTAGGATTTCGGGAGCGGTCCACCGAGGGCAATCACTTCAGGTTGAAAATCCAGCCAGGGAAAAGGAGACGAACCAACAGCAGGGGTGACAACAATATTAGGCAGTAGGTTGTGTTCCTGAAGGGCTCGATTGAGTGACCCTCGTCACTGTCTTCCAGATAGAGGTCGGCCTCGGACAGGAGGAGTCAAGTTGGCTTGGACATAGTTGCCCCGAGGATCCCGTAGAATGGAAATGGTAGTTTTCAGGTAAAACTCCTGGACACGATCCTGTAAGGGGGAAAGACCATGTTCGATACATGCCGAAAGCATGTATCGAAGATAACACGACCGTATTACATGGCTTTTGTTTTCTCAATTGAAAGACGGAAACCAAGTGAATCGCACTCCCTGGAGACCATATCAGGTGCTTCCTGCTGAGGTTAGTCAGGGGCTTGGAGGAGGACATCGTCGGCATATCCTGAGTGGAGAGCTTCTGTCGGCCACGGGATGCATGAGTGTTAAACTAGGTGGGACTCAGGACTTCACCTTGAGGGGTGCCGAGGTTCATTTTTTGAACAGGAGATATAGAGCCTTCAACGCGAAGCCGGGCTTGACGTCCAGTGTGGTAAGAGACGATCCATCGAAGAAGTCTCCCTTTAACCCCTAACTGCGCAAGTTCAGCTAAAATGAGGGCAGGCTGAGTCGTATCAAAGGCTCCATTGATATCAAGAAACACGGTCTGATTGCAATAAAAGGAAGCAATGGAGTGTGCTGTGCTGCAATGTTGTATGAAACCAATGAGGGAGTTGTGGAAGCCGCTTATGGTGTGAAGAAGGCGACGATGGAGTATCCTCTCCATCATCATGCAAACACAGGAGGAAAGACTAATGGGTCGATATTTCCCTAGATCTCTCGGTTAAGGAATGGGGATAATAGTGGCATTTTTCCAGTTAGACGGGAGAACGCCATGTTCATTAGACATATTGTAGAGAGCAAGCAAGGGGCCCTTAGGAATATTAGTACAGGCGTTGAGGACGGAGTAGGTTATCTGATGATCCCCAGGAGAGGTGTCTTTTCCAGAGCGAGAACCACTGTCACGCTCGAACTGGGTGATAGGATGGCTCAGACGCATCGATGCGAGCCTGCACTGCCTCCTGCATCGGATTTGGAAGTGTCTCAGGGGAGGAAGCTCGTGTTCAGTCCTCCTTTAAAGAGCAGGCAAGAAAGGCGGGGTCAGGGTGGGGAGGAGGCTTCCGTAGAGTACCCCGTAGAGCATTAATCCGATTCCAGACATAGAAGGGTGATGACTGAAACGATAGAGACCCCGTGAAGGATTGCCAGTCCGCCTCACGAATCCGACGACGCTCCTGAGTTGCAAAAGAGCACCAATTTTGAAATCTTCCGTTCCTCT
Source organism: Homarus gammarus (assembly GCA_958450375.1). Classification (NCBI taxonomy): domain Eukaryota; kingdom Metazoa; phylum Arthropoda; class Malacostraca; order Decapoda; family Nephropidae; genus Homarus; species Homarus gammarus. Next base: position 1,339,909 of record CAUDMG010001762.1, on the reverse strand, counting down.
GGAGAGCGAGACCTCCGTATGGCAAAGTGGAGGTCACGGGTTACCTGCCTGAGATGTCTCATGGCAGGGATACGATACCAGTAGTTGGTGGTATTTCTGGGGTGACGGGGAGGGCGTGGAGGGGCAGCGCGATTCACAGAGTCATGCACGGCATCAACAAAATTTGTGCTGTAAGAGTCAAGGGACTGAGGGACGACATAGGAATCCGCCCAGGTAGAAGGTTATTGGATAAAGGAAGGAACAGCATCTTGTGTGAGACGAAGGCGAGGGGATCGATAAGGAGCTGATGTAGGGGCAGAGAAGGAGAGCCTGAGATGGGTGGTAACGGCAAGATGGTCACTATACAGAGTAGGCTCGGTGCAAACGGTAGGATGAAAGGAGGTATGACCGTTCAATAGTAAGCCAACATCATGGAACCTATGGGGGAGGCGAGTAGGATCGTCAGGACAAAGGAAGCAAACATCATCATCCCATTAAGAAACTGTGAGAAATGTGATCCGTTAAGGGTACATGGAGTGGGATAATCTGCAGTAAGAGTGGGATGGCGGGCATTAAAGTCGCTAAGAACAAGAGTGAGAACCCCATCAAATAGGGCGTGAAGAACCTGGGGTCCAGGGAATCACTCTAGAAATGAACTCCGACTACACGATGGGTCCGGCCACCGAGAGTAAGGGAGACAAAGTAATTTAGACGGGGGTCCATGTGAGTCAGGTGAAGGGAAAATAACAGATGGAATGGTGTCACATACAAGGGTGAGGAGGCCACGAGCCTGCCCACGGTACCAAGGCAGGGTGTAAACAGTATAGCCAGAGAGGCGGAGTGGAGTAACATCGTCTGTGATGGTTTCCTGAACTAGAGCGACATCTACTTGATGGGAGAGCACAAACTGGGCGAGGTCTGTCCGGCGAGGTCTAAGTCCCTAGATGTTCCATTGTGAGAGGAGGAGGGAACGGCCTAGGGTGTGAGATGAAAAGTCGGTGGGCTCCGGTGGAGGTACCAGATTCAGTTGGTTGAGGATACTGGAGAGGTAGGAGTGGGACAGCAAGAGATAGATCCTCCATCTCGGGAGAAGGAAGGAGGTGGGTCACCAGGGCTTGCAAAATGCGCCCCTGCTGGGTCAAGGTTTCCAGAATGAGTTGTTGTTGCCTCTGCACGATCGAAATTGTCTCCACAAACGAATTTTGGGCAGAGAGAAGGTTGATTTGCTTGGAGTGGAGGTCCATACGGAGAGTGGTTGATTCCATAGAACCAATTTGGTGTACCTGTGCAGGAGCTGGAGGTGGCGGCGAGGATTGGAGAGGGCCCGACTGGGCAGGAGGTGGTGATGGTAACGGAGAGGAACGGTTAGGGTTCAGGTGAGCAAGAAGTGGTGGTGCTGGTGAAAGACAGCTGGGGTCCAGGTGGGCAGGAGGTGGTGGTGACTGTGTGGCAGGGCCGGCAACGAACCTTGTTCCAAGAACGGTAGGGAGAGGGAGGGATGGGTGGTAGGGGTGATATGGGGGATGGTAGGGGAGAGGAGATCAATGGGAAATCCTTGGTGGATGGAAGAAGCGGTGGTGGATAGGAGTGATGCTTGGTTGACAGGGGCTTCGTCAGAGACGAGGGCGGTGGAACAAGGTAAGTTTTCCCTGGGCGAGTGCCAGGACGCTGTGGGCAGTTGGCATTCCAGCTGTGGTGACTGCCATGGCAGTTGACACACCGTGGATCAACTGGGATTTTTTTCAGAATTTTCGATTTGCATTCCTCTGTGTTGTGAGGGCCTGCACAGAAACCGCAGGCGACCATCCTCGTGTACTCCCAGGTGCGGTGTTTCCACGATTGTCAACGACCACAGATTTTCGGGGTTCCGATAAATCGGTCGAGAGGACAGTTGTGAATAAGTTCTACATTCATCTTCGGGAGGAGGGGGCCCACCCACCAGCCGATGAGTTCGTTGGATGAACTTTTGGAGACCGGATTGATGCGGCGCTCCATGTCGAGTAGTTGTGGGAGAAGAGGGCGAAGATTGTCGATAGGGATCTCTCAGGGTACGTGGCGAACCATCACCATGGTACGACGAGTTTCTGGGGTGATGATGGTGAGCTTCAGCATCCCCTACCCCTGGGGAGCAGGAAAGCCCACTCGAGTGGTGACTATTACGGCTATAGGACCTCTGCAGAGGAGAAGTGTGGAGTCCTGAAGCGGAGAGCAGTGGCGGAAGAACCAGGTCGTCCGTGTGCTCAGAGGCAAGTCCCGGGGAAAGGCGAAACGACGAAGGCGTGACGGGGCAGGGAGACGAAGGGAATCCCCTATGTCCATCGTCGGCGGAGGGTCGGTCATTGAGCTACAATTAAGCTCACTTGGTGGGGGGGGGGGGGGGGCGACGACGACGACAGAAGCACTCGCCCTCTACAGCCCCAGACGGGGTGCGAGGGGTAGCCGTATCCCCTACTGGAGACCCTGTCTTCTGAGGTTTCTGCTTCTTAGGTTTGTCTTCAAGATGAAAGTCATCAGCATCACTGTCACCTACTGCCGTCGTCTCCAACGAACAGGAGCTTTTAACGGCGGGCATAGGGCATGCTGGCAATACTGCAGTCAGGTAGATAGTTTGGCTTGTTTGAGGTGGAGTTGTAAAGACGATACTGCTACTTCACATTGCGTATGCGCAAACAAGAAAATCTTCGACCAGAGGGACCTGGTGGTAGGACCGGGTGTTTTTATCAAACAAAAATGACAGTCCAAAACTTAAAAAAAATAGATGCTACTGTGCTGATAACTGGGTCTTACTATAGTTCTCTGCACAGATTGGGATTAGTAGACTCGCTGAATGCGTCAGAAATACGACTTTTAAAAAGCAATCTCTTGCAGCCTTTGTTGACACCAACGGTACGCATGCTCGTTCTCTCGGGGGAATGACTTGTATTTTCAAGTATCTCGTTCTATTTTGGGAGGGATAATACTCTGTTATGAGTTTGTCTACACAAAATATATTAATATTTGTATTCCCTGGTAAACACACACACGTGAAGTGTTAAGGTATTTCTTAAATTTTTCCCTCACTCTTCTCTCTGTTCACTAACTCTCCCTAGAAAATCTGTACCGTGCCTTCCGCTGCATCGCGTCGCCTTCCTCGAGGCGTTATGGATCATAATAAAACCACGGAACGGATCTTGTTATTCGAATAAAAGTCATGATTATTTAGTCAATTCAGAGCGGAAATTCTGTCGTTTTCATCATCATTCTTCGCAACCGTGAACTGGGAATGTGATATCAAGTGCCAAAATTACTTCTCAAATATTTTATATAACATTATGAAGTAAGGTCTCTTAGAACTGGGGGTAATAAGGCTTCTCTAATGATACAATAAAGTGTTGATCTTATTTCGGGTGCCACTTGATGCAGCAAGACTCTGTTTATTACTTTCTTTAAGATTCACTCGAGTCTCAAATAACGAGGATTATTATTATTCTCAGAAGGTAATTTTGTAAAGGAGGAGGATGTCGTCGCCTCGGTCCGTCTTCCTGTCTGTGTATGTTTCTTTCTCTCTCCCTGTGTCTGTCTGTCTGTCTGTGTCTGTCTGTCTGTCTGTCTGTCCTGAGTTTCTCTTTCTTCCCGTCTGCCTGTCATTCGGTCTCTCTCTCTCTCTCTCTCTCTCTCTCTCTCTCTCTCTCTCTCTCTCTCTCTCTCTCTCTCTCTCTCTCTCTGTTTCCTTGTGTTTGGCTGACTCTGTTTGTCTTATTGTCTTTATCTGTATGTCTCTTTGTTTGTCTGGCTCCCTGTCTCAATCAGTCTCTCTCTCTCTCTCTCTCTCTCTCTCGACGTTTAAGATGCTTTAATTAATATTGTTATAATATTTCCTGTCCCACGTGTTAAGCCGACTGCTGCCACTGCGGCAGGTAGAATGTCAATTTTCTCAGGTGTAAGGACACTTTGGTTGTGATATATATGTTTTCAAGGTTCGGCGATTAGGTACTCACCAATCTTTCCTAACTTGAATCATTGAGATCAGATACTAAGCAAACATTCATTCCAGACGTGAATCACGAGATCACGTATTAATTAATCATTTCTGGTTTACAATCGCGACAATCAGGTGCTAACCAATCGTTGCTTGTGTGAAGGAGAATAGAAAAAAAAAGTGCGAGGAACAGTCGTCTTTTTTTTTTATAGACCGAAAAAGGGGAGAGAGTTCGTCTGAGTAAGAAGGATGATGAGAATGTAATTTTTGCCCGTGGCAGGCATAAAAGGGCCCTATCACCACCACTTCCCCACCCCTCAACACCTTCCAACCACGCGTGATGATACTAGAAAGTTTAGGACCTAAACCCCCTCACCACAACTTCCTCCTTCAACACCTCCTAGCCACACGTGTAGACAATGGGAGATGTGGAAGGAGGTCCTCTCCCACGTATAGAGCCAACCTGAAGTGCCAAGTGTTATGTAGCGGGACGTTAGTGATCCCTATCTTCTTGGTGACGATCAGCGGAAGAATATCAAACCATCACAAGTAGTAGTTCAGGCATTAACATTCTTCTTCGGGAAGGTTTTTGCATTATTTTAGTTTTCTTATAAATTTCATTCATACCCAAGATATATTACTTGAATTACTTGAAATGCTCACAAGGAAAGAGCAAATTAATTATCCTCAGTTTGAATTCCTATTCGTTCAAGTTATGTAGGAAAATGGTGGAATCGTTCGTATTAGGACGGTGGAGAGCAGATGAGGCGGCAGTTTTGTACACGTACGATCGATAGATACGACCCCTCATCATTCTTAAGAGGAAGAAGTGGTGTAGGATAAAATGGGTGAGGCACTATAGTGCTAGAAAACTAATACGTGAGAATTCGAGAGACGGAGAAAGGAAGGAGGAGAACGATGGAACAGAAATTACACAAATATAAAGATATAAAGAGAACGAACTATAAACGAAAAAAAAAATTATGTAGTTATAGGGAAACAGACGAATGAAGATGCATATACGTATTACAATAAAGTAAGTGAAGTCAGTCATAACTTCATACCCGAAAGAAATACTAACCTACTAACCACAACAACTGTCTTTTTCTAAAAAGCAACAATCAACCGAGCTGAATAAGCCCATTTTATAGTGCTCACCATCATCATTATAATAATGAGTGCTCAAGCTGACCGGGGAACATAAGGGAATTCGATTGCTTTTTCATTGAACTGCTAGAGTACTTGGTAAGCGACTTATTTGGAACCACTATAGTATGGTAAAGAGACCTTGAATAAAGATTCTAGGAGCGAGTATCCTGCTCAGCAAAGTTTACGATTTACAATATAATTAATTTTAAAAGAAAGCAATAAGTCCATCGAAAAGAAATTAGACTATATAGCAGCCTAACGTGAATAATGGTTTATTACAGTCATTGGTGGTGTTAAGATGAGTTTAATAAGACAATAAAAAATTAAGGAGTTGAGGAGTTTGTGTTACGTAGGAGTAAGAGTCGGGTGGTGTATAGACCCTCGAATAAACAGCTACAATATATATGCATAAAAATAAATATTGGAAGCACAAACCAGTAAATATACATAAAGATTGCCATGATTAGACTGTTGACTTACATTTGAATCTTCAGAATAACTCGGTAGTTTGAAAGTTCCTGGTAAGAGAAAAACAAATATATTATGTATATGACGCTAACAACTGCAGCACACGAGAAGGTGAATCTGAAGTCATGATAATTACATGTTAAATCTCATTAGGACGAGACGCGTGACTGTCAACAAAGAGGAGTACGAGACAAAAACTTTGATTATGATTAAGCGCAATGTATCCACCTAACATTGATTACGAAATAAAAAAAATAAAATACTTACTTGTGAATTGGTCGTGATATTTTGGGACTCCATTTTCTGCGAAGCAAAGGGAAATATTGTTTTTCTTGGTGAAAGCCATGAGAGTTGTGATTACAGCATTATTAAACTTTGTAATGATTGTTCGGAGACAGAGAAAAAGGATTGATATTTGCTGTAAACACACGTACTAACTGAAACATTGTTTACAACTAAATCTTGATGATAAGGTAAGCTTCTCAATTAACTTGATTAACATTATATCACAGCCAAAACCGGTATTCTAAACGTAAAGCCTGTGCTGTCTGGAAGCCTAAATCCTTAAATAACTATATATCACAAACATGAAACCTTACCTAAGAGATAAAAAGTAGCGTAAAAATCAATTTTAGATCTATAAATTATGTTGGCTTGTTCTTGTCTGTTGTCAGCATGGAGAAGCCCAAGTCAAAAAAACGGGGAGGCATTTTTTCATCATTGATTACACCGAGCGTGTCGCCACCATGGGTGGTGACCCAGGAAGATGAAACCTCAAGTTCTCTCGACGTCAATCGTCCTTCCCAGTGTTGCACTTGTTACCCTTATTTCCATGATTTTCTTGACTTGCTATGTTTAATTGTTATTTTTTTTTAATTGAGGAGTGTTAACAGTTCATCCTCGACTGAATATTTCGAGGATGACGGTTTTCGATGTGAAAAACTGTACAGTTACCGAATAAGACTGTACTCAATCTGTCAGACTCACAGTACAGTACTTATTAACTCGACATGAGAATCGACACCTGGCAACACAATTTTATTATCAACTAAAATAGGCAAGATGCATTGAAAACAAAATTTCATATGATTACTTGGGTGAGGGCTGGTTTTCAAATACAAATGAATAACGACAGTTAAAATTGAATAACCTAATTACTTAATTATATTGTAGCTCCTAACTCCCATGTTGCGTCTGTCGAGGGTTAGATTCTTGCTGGTGGAGTTTAGTGTCATTATGGACGTGGACGTATATAATGAATTCTGCATTCCACTTATAACCACACCGTATACTAATCTCCTGAGAACAGTTTATAATTCCGTTATTATCCACAATAAAACATTTGATGGTTCGTCAGCAGCACTACACATGATATGTACTTACATATACTTAACCCTCACTGCCTCACTGTCTACCGTAACCTTCTCTGCCAATATCATAAACGCTGCCATTATTCACCATCTGCTTTACCCTGTGTTCGGGGAATGATTTACTGAGCAATATATCTCTCGCTCTCTGACTCCAAAGTTTGGTATTTAAGTTTACCCTTAAGCTTCAGTGTACAAAATGATATTAGATTAAAAATATTTTCATAAATATTTCTTAAGTTTTTATAATTACTATTTGTGAATATAATCATAGTACGTGTTGTATGAGGGTGTAGTGAATCAAAGGAATATATTTAACTCTGTTGAGGAAACAAGTGGAGTGAGGCGGGGAGATAGGTCTTGGTCACCTCCTGCCGGGGTAGTGTTCTCACTCACCTTCTCAGGGATTTTCAGTTTTTAATTAAACTCTGGACGTGGCGGGAATATCTTGTTTATACTCCAGGTCAGAGCTAAGTGTTGGGTGTGCGGCCTGGGTCTGGTGAAATTACTGGAAGGTCAGTGTTGTGGTGATTATGAATGACACACACACACACACACCTAATAATGGTTGCCCCCGTTGATGGCCGGCCCAAGGGCCACCTAGGCGTGAATATATTTAAGGTGTAGAAATTGTCGCCAACACAAAAACCACACCCTGAGTTAACGAGTTGCATGACCCAGTGTCAAGGTATAGAACGAGATGACCAGACAACTCGCCAACTGCACCAACATACACCTACTACTACTATTTTTTTTTTTTTTTTTTTTTCTTTTTAAACGTGGCCTCCAACCTCCCCCAATAGCCACACCTTCGCCGCCATCCTATCTTTGGTGAATTAGTTGAGCCGCAGATGTATGCGGCATTCAGGGACTGAAGCCTCATAATCAACATCTGCAGCAGTTGTCGGCATTGGGGCAGAAGCTCTCGTTCTCCTGAGGCAGAGCAAAGCCGACCGAAGGAGAGAGAAGGGCAGTCGAACATCTCATCCAGGCTGTGACATAACTTCTGGGCTGCTGCTTCTGTTCGGAGATCAACTCCGCGAGTCTGGCGTAGAAACATCTTGCACTTGGGCCCATCCCACCAGAGGTTGTGAACACTAGAGGAGTGAAGCTGCCTTGATCAACGTTTTGAATTCTCTCCCCATATGCCCTTCTCTTGTCGTTCTCGCTCCTCCTATGTGCAGCATCGAGAGCTAGGTTACGGTGACATGCGGCCATGGGATCAAAAATCCTGATGTCGAAGAAAGCTCGCTGTCCCCGTGTCCAGAATCCTCGAGCACTGACGTCATTACGGAATTCGTTAGATGTGTTTGAAGTCCTGTGTTGGAAGATCTCTCCATCCAATGGAAGGAGGGTCGGTTCTACCATGACGTCCCGGCAGATTTCCTTCAACATATTTTGCTGTGAGATCCCTTACCTCGTCATGCCTCTTGCAGACCATGGCGTGATCGCCATCATAGGAAGAGCCACACACGAATTTGGAGGGCAAACCTTCTACTGGCCAACTGTACCTTAGAGCAATGGCATCTGTAAATTCTTGTTTATTAAGACTGAAACCATTTGCCCTTATCGGTAACGTAGTTAACCAGTTCGAGGCGCCCACCTCCTGCGCTATAGCTACTTTTTTTCTTCAAATTTTCTGGAACCTGCAGCAATCGTTGCTGCAACTTTTCATTTTGACAGTGCTGTCGATCTGTCGTAATGGACCTACTACTACTACTACTTTTTTTTTTTTTTTTTTTTTTTTTTTTTTTTTTTTTTTTTTTTAACGTGGCCTCCAGCCTCCCCCAATAGCCACACCTTCGCCACCATTTATTTACCTTAATATTAAATATCCTAATACATAATAAGCTATCCTATCTGTGTTAACTTAGTTGAGCCGCCGATCTATGCGGCATTCAGTGACTGTAGCCTCATAGTCAATATCTGCAGCAGTTGTCGAAGTAGGGGCAGAAGCTCTCGTTCCCCTGAGGCAGAGCAAAGCCGACCGAAGGAGAGAGAAGGACAGTCGACATCTCATCCAGGCTGTAACATAACTTCTGGGCTGCTGCTTCTGTTCGGAGATCACCTCCGCGAGTCTGGCGTAGAAACATCTTGCACTTGGGCCCATCCCACCAGAGGTTGTGAACACTAGAGGAGTGAAGCTGCCTTGATCAACGTTTTGAATTCTCTCCCCATATGCCCTTCTCTTGTCGTTCTCGTTCCTCCTATGTGCAGCATCGAGAGCTAGGTTACGGTGACAAGTGGCCATGGGATCATAAATCCTGATGTCGAAGAAAGCTCGCTGTCCCCGCGTCCAGAATCCTCGAGCACTGACGTCCACACGGGCTTCGTTAGATGTGTTTGAAGTCCTGTGTTGGAAAGTCTCACCATCCAGTGGAAGGAGGGTCGGTTCTACCATGACGTCCCGGCAGATTTCCTTCAACATATTTGCTGTGAGATCCCTTACCTCGTCATGCCTCATGCATATGAAGCCCCCCTTCTTGCAGACCATGGCGTGATCGCCGTCATAGGAAGAGCCACACACGCATTGGGAGGGCAAACCATCTACTGGCCAACCGTACCTTAGAGCAATGGCATCTGTAAATTCTTGTTTGTTAAGGCTGAAACCATTTGTCCTTATCGGTAACGTAGTTAACCAGTTTGAGGCGCCCACCTCCTGCGCTATAGCTACTCTTTTTGTCAAATTTTCTGGAACCTGCAGCAATAGTTGCTGCAACATGTCATTTTGGCAGTGCTGCCGATCTGTTGTAATGGCCCTACGGATCTTATTTACTTCGCTGGTGTCCACTTCCCCTGTTGCATTCTGGGCTATTATGTGGTCAGTGAGGGCTGCCGTGAGCTTAAGTGAATTTTGATGTTCAGTGTCAGCAATCTCCTCTGGATTAGTTAGTCCCATCCCTCCCAGTCTTGGTGGAAGTGCAAGAAGTGTTCTTTCTGCTGGGGTTAAGTCAGGGTGTTTCACTAGTTTGGGAATGAACTTGACACTGATGGCTTCTTCCAGAGGGTGGAGGAGGGGTCCGATCTCAGGGATGGTACGCATCAGGTAGTTCCAGCGATGCTTGACTCCATGGGTGAATGCTGCAAAGGCCGCATGTGGCTCTGTGTTAGCAATCTCCGATAGAGCTTGGATTTCGCTAACCCACTCATTCCCCTTTCCAGCTACGTACTCAGTCTTGAAGTCCGTAGTGCCAATTACTGCGCCTAGATGTCTTTGGCCGTCCTTAGTTACTTTGACCTCACTTCCGCCAAAAACCTCCAAAGCCCGTTCATATTGTTCTGGCTTCACGATGAGGAAGGACTTGCTAGCGTTTGGGTGGTACCCTATTTGTGGACCTCGCGATGTTACCAGGTCCCACCACTTTTTGATGTCCTCCACTTTTCCTGCTCCTGTAAAGTCATCAGCATATGCCACTTGTTTGACCCCGGTTGTTTCAAATTTTATTTCTTGTTGGAGCACTGATAGGCCAATTGCATACATTGCCATTGCAACGGGGTCCCCCTGTGTTGTTCCCTCGGTCGACTGTAGGCTGGTATCACCTCGTAGAGCCTTGTTGTTTACTAAGTAGAGGTCTGAAGGATTCCTATACGAATTTTCAACATACATCGCAAAGCTAGGACACTTGATCTTGATGTTGTGCAGTGCAGCCTTGCGGTTAAGTATGTTGAATGCGTTTGACGCATCCACCAGGAGAACGGCCTCACAATCACGCTGCTCAAATATCAATCTCATGGCGTGAATGGCCGCCTCCCCACCAGCCTGGTGGCCAGCACACACTTGTAGGTTCCCTGCTGCTGCCCTGACATCGTCCTTTACCACCTCCATTATGCACTTACCGATGATCCGCCTCAGCACTTCCCCCACCCCTATAGGTCTACATCCTGGTTTCTTTTCCAGAGGAATAAGGCGGCAGGCCGTCAGGGCCTGGAGGTGATGGCATTGAGAGGATGCAAGCTTTCTTGCAAGGGCGGCAATGGCAGTGCAGAGATCGCTTGCTACAGGGCCAAACTTGTTTGTGCTGAGGATGACTTTCCAACCGTTTGCATCCAGACCTGAAGGGCCGGCTCCTCCTCGGGTCTTCAGTGCCTTTTTCCACACCATCTCTCCTGTTATTTTCTCGAACAGGACTACTACACTACTACTACTACTACCACTACGGACATGGCCTCCAGCCTCCCCCAAAAGCCACACCTTCGCCACCATTTTATTACCTTAATATTATATATCCTAATACATAAGAAACTATCCTATCTGTGTTGAATTAGTTGAGCCGCAGATCTATGCGGCATTCAGTGACTGAAGCCTCATAGTCAATATCTGCAGCGGTTGTCGGAGTAGGGGCAGAAGCTCTCGTTCCCCTGAGGCAGAGCAAAGCCGACCGAAGGAGAGAGAAGGACAGTCGACATCTCATCCAGGCTGTAACATAACTTCTGGGCTGCTGCTCCTGTTCGGAGATCACCTCCGTGAGTCTGGCGTAGAAGCATCTTGCACTTGCTCCCATCCCGCCAGAGGCTGTGAACACTAGAGGAGTGAAGCTGCCTTGATCAACGTTCTGAATTTTCTCCCCGTATGCCTTTATCTTGTCGTTCTCCTTCCTCCTGTGTGCAGCATCAAGAGCTAAGTTATGGTGACATGCGGCCATGGGATCTACTACTAACTACTACTACTTTAACGTGGCCTCCAGTCTCCCCCTATAGCCACACCTTCGCCGCCATTTTATTACCTTAAAATTAATATTCTAATACATAAGTAGCTACCCTAGCTGTGTTGAGAACAGATCTGTACGGCACTCAGTGACTTGCCTCATAGTCAATATCCGCATCTGTTGTCGGCTTTGGGGCAGATGCTCTCGTTCCCCTGAGGCAACTACTATTACTACTACTACTTTATTTTTTTTTTAAACGTGGCCTCCAGCCTCCCTCAATAGCCACACCTTCGCTGCCATTTTACTACCACTTCTTACTACTTTGCTTTCACTCGGAATCGAGTATGATGATCTTCCAGCTATGATACATTGATACGAGTTAAGGATATCACCTATGTTGGTGATTTCTTAGGTGACTAAAGAGGCCGAAACGGGACATGCAGGGTCGTTCACAGATGTTGCACATGTGGGGGGCAGCGTCGTGCAGAAGGGGAGGCGTCATCGTCTTTCCAGCTTTGACACATGTCTGCCTCGGTATGCAGTCGGGCCAACTCGAAAGTATTGACACCTTCTCGTGTGGTGATCCTCCAAGCGTTACGGTGTGGAGTAATCGTTCCCAGGTGAAAGGGGCTATTTGGCACTTTTTCAAGTTTATTTTAAGACTATTTTTATACCTTTTAAATTTGCTTGCCACTGTTACATTTACTATTGTTTAGGAGACTATAGAGTAGCTGCTTTGGCAGTCAACTGTCGTCCATGCAGGTAAAATGGCAAGTGCGGCATAATTTTTCATGGATAATGGTAGCCTCGATGCTCCTACTGTTGGTGTCAGCAGGAATACTGGGATTTGTTTTCTTGTCTTCCCGACGAACTCGGAGGATAGATCGTAGACTACGGTGGTGAAAGTTTTCAAGTGCCTTGAGGTGCCTCCTGTATGTGACCCATGTCTCGCTGCCATATAGCAGGATGAAGAGGACCACTGCTCGATTTACGTGCAACTTTGTAGATAATTTCAGCTCCCTACAACTAAAGACACAGGTACAGAGTCTCCCAAAAGGATTGAGATGCACATCTGATCCTATGTTAAATCTCTTTATCGATGTCCGCAGTGGTGCATAGATGGGAGCCGAGATACCGAAAAGTGGGTATCATTAGAGAGGGTCGTGCCGTAAAGGTGGAAGGACGGTGGAAGTGTTACTGAACCAGGGGCAGGCTGAAAGAGAATGTGAGTCTTACGTACATTCATTTCCAGGCCGAAGTATGCATATACATATGTGTCAGTGTTCAGGATATCCTGCAGGTCGCGTTCAGCGAGAGCGACAAGGGTGAGGTCGTCTGCATACTGAAATTCAGTAATGGAAGCTGCCGACACCTTGTTCCTGCCTGGAGTCGTCTTCTGTTGAAAAGACCCTTCATCAAGTACTGGATGTCCAGCTCAGAGCGCACCCAACCTTCAAATCGAGCGGACGTGCTGCGCGTCGCTCCCTGCTCAGTTCAAATTGTTGACCATTACGACTGTCGGCCTTGTTTTTCACGTTGGGTTCGCTCTGGCTGCTTTATCTTGTAGTTGTACAGGGATATTATCATTCTTGTACACTGCGCTTCTTCCCTATCCTTTCCTTTCGCCTAGAATCCCTTCTGTTTGGTCACGACGCGAACCCTGCAGGCAGAGCCACAAGGGGAGCCCTCAGAGGGCTGCTGAGTCGAGACAGTTAGGGTGGCAACATTTTCTGTTATGGATTCGGCAGTGCTTCATAACCTGTACTGTTAGGTGTTAAGGCTTGGCTAGGCCCCAGTCGGGGGGTTGTCTGTTCACCCTACCCCTAGACCCGTCTTTACTCGCCCAGCAAGCGGACAGAAGGAGCGGCATCCATGGGGTTTATCTGAGGTGGACAGATTAGGTAGGATTTTTATGTATGTTACTGACCATGGCCAAAGTGAGAGTGAAGATCTCCGGAACCCCGACCCAGGGGTCTCGGATAGGGCTAAAAAGGCTATTGAGTGACCTAAGGGTGAGAATAAATAGACTTGTGGATCTGAGAGATGGTTAGGTCACCCTCACAGAAACAGATGAAGATGCTGATAAACTACTTAAGTCTAGTGCTACGGACACCCTTATATGTAAGAAGTTAGACAAAGATGTAGTGGAAAATAACGCAGAAGAAATAAAAGATGAAATAGAAAAGCGAAACAATGTCAAGGTTGTGGAGGTGTATCCTATGTATGCCCATAATTTAATCAAGGTTCGCTTTGCAGACACAACGGATGCAAAAAGAATGAAGGGGCTCTATGCATATGGCACTTCCATCTCATCACACCAAATTGAATATGAAAAGTATACGCCCATCCAACAATGTATGAAGTGCTATAAATACAATGCCAACATGACCAAGAACTGCCCACTGCAAGGGGTCATATGCTCTGAGTGTTCATCTGATCAGCACTTCTACAAAGACTGCCGTATCACCATAAAAAAGTTTGTCGTCTGCGAGGGTGGCCACAGGACTTTCTCTGCCACCTGCCTGGTCAGGAAACAGGTAACTCAAGAAACAGAGAAGAAACTGACCGAAATAACCAAACAAAAAGAAACCAGGGAAATTTCTAACACCATAGAATGGACCACTCAGTCGACGATCATGGCTTACAGCCAAACCCTAAAAGACGCTCTGAAAGAAACTCAAGCAGACTCTCACAAACTCAACAATGTCAGCGAGACCATGGAAGTCCTGCAATCAGAGATAAGAACCATCAAGGACTCAATAAAACAGGCAGTTACTGAGTCACTGCACGTCACGAGGGACGCAGTGGCGGAGAGCATCAGGAGCGTCTACTCTCCACAGCTGGACGAGTCCAAAGCCACCACTATATACTTGTCTTACCTGCATGCCCTTCACATGAACATGGTTCATCCAGGTTCATTCTCGAAACACCTCAACGAGATGCTAACCAGGAACAACATTGCACCTGTTGAAATAAGCGACAAAGTCCCTTCAAAAGAAATCCTGAAGGCAGTAACCCACTCAACGACTTATCGACGACCTCAACCCACGCAAGAAATAGACCAGGACCTCCCTGACTTAGACAAAAGTCAGTATAACCGTAGTCCCGACGTGGCCAGTCAGTCCCTATGGGGTCACAGTTCCAACGACACCGTAAATCTCCGTGACCCCAATACATGTACTCCCAGCGACGAGCGACCATCGGACTGCAACCACAGTCAATGATTGCGACCAGATGATGGCGACTTACTCCACATAGGAACAAGACCCTCGAGCTGCAGCGTCAGCAGATTACTTCGATAGGCAGGCCCTGAACACCTTCCTGTACACGGGTGACGAGAAGTTCGAGGGCCCGCCATTAACTGACAAGCAGATGTCCGAAGGTTCTGCTAAGAAGTTCCGTCTCCCTAGAAATAGCAAAAGCCGAGCAAACACTTCAAGCGACGCCCTAAGCTACAGTCTCCGAAAAGGCAGTCATTAGCAGGATGAAAATTGTCCAACCTTTACGTCCTACACTGGTCCCTTAATAGACGTAACGAACTGTCTAACTTATACTATCAATTAGACCCAGACATTATTCTGTTAAACAGTACTGGCATAAAGGACGAAAGTAAGCTGACAATTTTTGGCTACACTGTATACCAGAGGAACAGGACGGGTGAGCTGAACGATGGTGTCGCTGTGGCCATCAGGTCACGGCTGAGTCACAGTGTTGCCAGACTTCGAGGATTCAGTTCTGGGAGTGCAGGTAGAGACAACTAGGGGACCTGTTATCATTTGCACAATGTACCTACCTCCCAGACATCCTTACTTTCCCGAACAAGACCTCAACCAGTTGCTGCGTCACAGAAAACCAACATACATCATTGGGGACTTAAATGCGCGCGACGCCATACTCGGACACAGTAATGTGAACAACGTCGGTGTGGCGCTGTATGACAACATCAGAAGGGGAAAACTGCAACACCTCGGGCCAGATTTCCCGACATTGATCAGACGTGCCAGTGCCACAACACCCGACATAATCCTCTCTAACAACGAGGCCGTCCTGAACAGGCACGTTACCGCCGGACCCATCAGTACCAGCGATCACCTGCCAGTCGTCGTGACGCTCTTATCCAATCCGACTATGATCCCCGCCAACATCAGGTCAAACCTCAAACGGGCAGACTGGGACTCCTTCAAGGAGTCTCTCAGTCTCAAGCAGGGGAGAAACCTGGAAGAAGCCAGCCCCAATGACATCGACGACGCGGTCGAACAATGGTACACGGATGTGAAGACGGAGATGGACAACAACATCCCGACCGCCACTCACAGGACCATTCCCCATCCTCACACTAGTCACCAGTCGAGACCGCTCAGTGTCCAGTACGATCAGTATCCGCGGGTGGACGCAGGAGCTGAGAGATCCGTACCGAGAGCTACAGACGGACATCCAGCACGAGAGCAAACGTCTACATGAACAAAAGTGGGCCGCCTTGGTGTGGGAGACAGCCAACAATTACCGCGATTCTGCTGCCTTCTGGAAAGGGATCAAGCGACTGATGGGTTCCACCTCTAGCACAGCCCCTTTCCTGCTCGACCAAAACAACATGAAAATATTCGAGGAGGAAAACCAAGAACAATTACATCGGCGATATTTACAGAAGATCTTTACCAATAGCGAACAGGAAAACGAGGGCTTCAAAGGGGTGTTTGAGGAGGACATTTTAGGTCAGTTACAGGACCATCAGCACCTGCTCCAGCCGCTCCCACGGACTGACTTCACTAGACTGGTGGACGGAAGCTACCTGACGGAGCGCATAGTTCCTGCAGATATGTCAGCCATAATAAAAGGGTTTAAAAACAAATCACTTGGGCAAAGCCACATTAACAAGAAGATCCTGGCTCAACTCCCCGACAACATGATAGAGAGGCTTGCTCATATATGCAACGCCTGCCTCGCCTCTGGATACTTCCCTAAGATGTTCAAAATCGCCGTTATCCGCCTCATACCAAAAGCAGGAAAGCCTCCAAACAAAGTCGAAAACGTTCGACCAATATCGCTCCAAGAGGTACCTGCCAAAATCTTCGAAAAAATCGTAAACAAGCGGTTGCGGATGTATCTGGAGGACGAAGACGTGCATAATCCCCACCAGTTCGGCTTCCGCCAGTACCGAGGCACATCCACCGCCATACCTCAGGCCTACAAGCAGATCGCCAATGCCATGACTGGCCGCCTGCAGTGCAACATAGTACTGAGGGACCTCAGCAAGGCGTTTGACAAAGTTTGGCACGCGGGGCTGCAGTGTAAGATCATACAACTGGGGCTATCCGAAAACCTGACGCGCCTGCTGTGCGTGCAACTTCATTACAGACCGCAGAGCCAAAATCAAGATGCAAGAACATTTTGGAGAAGAATTCTCACTCTCGAGCGGCGTGCCTCAGGGCTCTTGTCTCTCACTAACCCTTTACACGCTCTACACCGCCGACCTGCCACCCCCAATCGTCGGCAGCGAGTACGTCATGTATGCCGACGATGTAACACAGATCGTCACCTGCCCAGGAAGGTCCACGGCAAGGATGGCGCGACTCCCTGCTCGGGCAATAGAGGATATCTCGGAGTATGAAACTAAATGGAAAATAAAAGCAAACAAAACGAAATTCGAGGTCATACCCATAGCCAAATTCAAGCCGGCACCATTGATGATCGACAATGAAGAGATTGAGTACTCTAAACAAGGCAGGCTGCTCGGCCTCATCATCTCTCGGACGGGCATCATTTCCCAAGTGAAGGACAGAATAAATAAAGCCAAAGTCGTTGCAGCCAAATTAAAACGTTTTAAACTAATGCCTGAGAAGATACAAGTTCACCTGTACGGGGCGCTGGTGAGGCCTGTGTTGGAGTACCCACATATACCACTCGTCACACTCGGGAAGACTAGACTACAACAACTACAGAGCTTCCAAAAGAAGTTTTTGAGGTCAGCCAGTGGCCAAGCGCCACCCTACCAGGAGACAGTGGAAACCATCCACCTAAGAAATAAAACAGAGGCCCTCAACGTCAGGTTCCATCGCCTAGGGAAGAAGGTTTTGGACAAGCTCGTGGACGACCCTCACAGCCCAGACCACCTATGCGGGAAAGTCATCAACGGAGGGCGACCCCACGCCTGGTGGCCCCGGAGTCTGCCCGCACTACAATAAGCCAACCCGCAACCCATCTTTGTCCGCCACAGTGATCCACCTCAGATTAAAACTTAGATGATTAAGTTCACATTTAACAAGTCGCAATCTAGTGAGTCCATAACGTAATACAGTATAAGATTTTAATAAACCTGTAATTGTAAAATCAATATAGTCATTGTCTACCAAAGTAACCATTGTGCAGCCTCATCCTAAATCCTAGGTTAGCTTTGTTAGCCAACAAACTCTGTAATATGTAAAACAAGGGGTGTCGTCCCCCTCTGTTTAACTCATTAAACTTCTTTTCCCAATCTTCCCCCCCACGACTATATGTTGTGACTTCTCTATCCCTCATGTCTGGCTGTGCCTTGAGCCCCAGCATGCCTTCCATCCATTCCCCACCTTAACCTAAAAAAAAAAGAAAAAAAAATGTCCACCCCGCCAGCTAAATTGGCACTGGCACGAGTAAGGATGGCAGCCAAGAAATTGGGAGAGAGAGTTGGTGCCAGTACACATATTTGTTCTACCCCCATTTGGATGGGGGAGAACTCAGACTGGCAGCCATTGTGTAGGACAGTGGCGTTCATGCCATCGTGGAGTTGCCTCACATTGGCGATGAATTTTGGTGGGCAGACAAAACGGCTGAGGGTCCCCCAGAGGGCTTCCCTAATGACAGAGTAGAAGGCTTTGGTTATGTCGATGAAGGCCACGTACATGTCACGACACTGTTCTCTGCACTTTTCCTGTATCTGGCGGGCAGCAAAGTTTGTCAGTGGTGCCACGTGATGGTCTAAAACCAAGTTGAGATTCCGGCAGGAAGTTTTCAGCCTCAGGAAGAAGTCTGTTTAGGAGGACTTGTGATAGCTATTTTTGGGTATCACAGACAATTGTTTTAAATAAGTTCTGGAAATCTTAAAGTGGCAGGGCTTATGTAAACACTTCTTCTTGGCTTTTCTTTATTGATGAAGCGTTCTTTTACACAGTTCTGAGTTTAGAAGAGAATGTATTGTGAATTCTCCCCAGGGAAAGTGATTTAAGTACACTTGTATGGGAACACTAAAGTTAAGTGTTCACCCCTTAAATAATGGGGAGTCTACCTCTCCCCTGTGAGCAGGAGGGAGCGTCAAGCGGGAGTTTTGATTTGTCAGTTGACCTCACCTGACTTCTGAAAGAGTTACAAGCTCAACAATTACCGAGTAATTGTTGAATGACTGAATAATTTGGTGTTATACTCTTGGGTGAATATTTTTATAATACAAAAGGTGCTGTTACAGACTAGGCCTACAATTTTGTCAGCTACGGACAGCAGTGAAATTCCGCGGTAGTTACCACAGTTTGCCCGGTCTCCCTTATTCTTATAAATATTGAAGATAGAGGCATCTTTAAGAGCTTGGGGGATTTCCTCCTTTTCCCATATATTCTCCAGGAGAGAGAGGAGACGGCTGGTAAGCAAAGGTACTCCTGCTTTATACACTTAAGCTGGAATTCCATCAGGCCTTGAGGGTTTGCTATTTTGCATTTGTTTGATGGCAGTAGGCTACCTCATCTAGGGATGGAGGATAGCTGTGGTGGCTCAGCTTTGGTTGCTGAGGGACCTGCTGGGTAGTCAGCGCATCCACAACAGTGTTTTAGTTGGACAGTGAATGGTCGTGCTCTTTCCATAACTAAAGGAGGCCTTCTTCATCTTGAATTAGGGAGTTATCGTCGGACGAGCAGAGGGGAGCTGCACCACGAGTGATTGGCCCATAAAATGTTTTAGTGTAATTGAAAAATTCGCTCATCTTGTGCTGATCTGCAAGTTTCCTCATTTCACATGCTTTATTTGTAAACAAGTCGTTCTTTAGATTGCGAAGTTCCCGCAGGGGTGCCGGTTTCTTCTTGATAAGGTATCACATTTGGTCCAAGATTGGGGGTTATTATGCTAGTCAGTTAAAGCAGCACCTTTATCATCTATGAGTACATTGATTTCCGGTTCATTTTCATCAAACCAATCCTGGTGCATTCTTTCGATCTGGCCGAGGGTCTCTCGGTAGGTTTTTGTCTTGAGAGTGTCGAGAATATCCCATTCGCCACCGGGATTTGGGTTGTTTGTTGTCGGGTTGTTTATCAGTCCATGTTCGAGCTGCTCTCTGAAAACGTGTGCTTATGTTGGATCCTCCAGACGCTTGGTGTTAAAACCTCTTCTGGAGGCTTGCTGCCTTTGCCGTTTTGGGGCGACGTAAAGTGAGAGCTTAGCTTTGATGAGCCTATGATCAGTGTCGCAGTGATCTAAGCCATGCATGGCTCGGACATTGAGAACATCTCGCCGATCTCTTTCTCTGAAATATTTAGTTAATGAGATGCCAGTGCTTGGATCGTGGGTGTTGCCACGAACCCTTGAACTTGTCGGCTTGCCTAAACAAAGTATTGGTGATAGTGAGGTTGTGTGTCGCACACTTGCCGAGTAGAAGTTCGTTAGGATTACACTCGCCTACTCTATTTCTCATGCCAAATGTCAGTATCGCTGCCAACTCTCTCATTGAAGTCACCAAGAAGCACAACATTATATTTTTTGTGGATACAGGTTAGCACTCTGTCGATTTCGGCGTAAAAGTCCTCCTTGATGTCATCCTCTTCATCCAGTGTTGGGGCGTATGCATTGATGAAAATGGCATGGCATGAGTGATTCAGTGGGAATCAAAGCGTCATGATACGTTCGTTGATCCCAACAGGCATTTCAGTTAGCCTGTATATAATGTGTTGGCGGATGGCAAAGCCAACTCCATAAATGCGGTTTCTCTCTGCAGCAGGCTTACCCTTCCAGAAGAAGGTATAGCCATTTTTCCCCGCTCTCTGAGTCGACCCTCATCTGGGAGCCGGGATTCACTAATTGGCTGCTATGTCGATGTTATACCTAGCCAGCTCTTTTGCCACAAGGGCAGTTCTTCTTTCAGGACGCTCATTTGTGCCAGTATCCAGAAGGGTCCTGACATTCCATGCAGCGACCAAAAGAGATCGCATAGTTTTGTTTTTGTTTTTATCTGTGATTATGATTGTGTTTTCGACCGCATGAGGATGACCTTACTGGGTGCGGTTGCCCAGTCAGGCTGGTTCTTTAGGTTGGGTATGTTTAGGGTATTATTTCTAGCCCCCTCCCCATATGGGGTGAGCAGAGTGACTTCTCAAAAGGGCTGCACAGTCGCACAGACAGGGCCGGATTGCACTGGTGCCTAGATCCTAGTGGATAAACGACCATTATGCCACCCATGTGCAGAGTTGTGACAGTTGTGACTAGAGACTCCCGGCATTCATCTCTGCCGGGTGATAGTAAAAAAATCTCCCCCCCCCCCCTAGGTCACCCATACCTTCCGACCTCAATCCCACTGTGCAAAAATTGTGCTTAGGATTCATTGCCATAAGTTTAAACATAGTTAACATTTGCAACCAGTTTGGCAATAAGCATTTATCCATCTATAGCTTAATCGCTACAAGATCTGAAGTGAAGTGTTGAGTGAGTCGCGTTATTTTCAGAAATGGTTGCCCCGATACCCCAAGGTGTAGTTACCAGATCACAAAGGGAAAGTAAATCTGAAAAGTTGAAGCCTTTTGTTTTTAGAAGACACTAGACGGTGAAGGAAAAGAAGCGACCGTTATTTTTGGTTAAGGGTTTCGAGGTTACTAGTTGAAATTTCAGGTATAGTTATGAACTGAAGGGGGAATCATTTCGAGTATTTGATGATAAACTAGACCACAATATAATAAACATGGTACTATCGATCTGGTAGCCCATAGACTAATGACAACAATAATAATAATGATGATGATACTCCTCGTAAACTTCCCCACATACACAGCTCTCCTCCCTTCAGCGTGCACTCAACCTCTTGTTGGCATTATCCAGAAAAGCTTTGACTATCAGGGTTCCTCAACTTACTTTCCTATTCATCATACGAGTCACCGAGCCCCGACAACATTAATTTACAATCATAGTCAATCCAATGCTTTAATCTCAGTACCCTCAAGCCCCTACTTCTTAAAGATCATGGCCATGAGATTATACATAAGTCCTTTATGAAATTTTTTTGTCGTTTTTTATACCTTGACAAGTTAAGAAAAATAAATCTTCTGGATATGCATGTCCTCTTTATTGGTTAGATTTTATAATGGCATCAAGATTTAACTTGTACGCGAGCTTCAAACTTTACTGAAAATTACGTTTATTTGTTTTT
Organism: Homarus gammarus; assembly: GCA_958450375.1. Lineage (NCBI taxonomy): Eukaryota > Metazoa > Arthropoda > Malacostraca > Decapoda > Nephropidae > Homarus > Homarus gammarus. Next base: position 1,317,973 of record CAUDMG010001762.1, on the reverse strand, counting down.
GAAATTCACAAATGTTTCAATGTTGATATCAGTTTGAGTCCACTTCAAGATTAACCACCCAGCTAATTTCACCGGATGATTAAAAACCCTAACGTTCACTGGGAGGTTATGTCAGGTTAAGTCAACATTAAGGTGAAATAATCTGGGTGTCAGCGAGCACAGGTCAGTTTGGTAGAGGGTGGTATCAGGTCATTTGTTAGGGGAAGGCTGAGATCAGGCAATAGGTCGGAGGAAGGCTGAGGTCAGACCATAGGTCAGGGGAAGGCTAAGATCTGGTAATGGGTCAGGGGATGGCTGAGATCAGGTCATGGGTCAGGGGAAGGATGAGATCAGGTCATGGGTCAGAGGAAGGCTAAGATCAAGGTACAGGTCAGGGAAAGGCTGAGATCAGGTCATGGGTCGGGGAAGGCTGAAATCTGGTCATAGGTCAGGGAAAGCTGAGATCAGGTGATGGGTCAGGGGAGCGCTCAGATCAGGTCAGGAGAAGGCTGAGATCAGGAGAGAGAGAGAGAGAGAGAGAGAGAGAGAGAGAGAGAGAGAGCCGCGGGAGGATGGTGCAGACATACTAAATTAACACCACTTATGTTGAAGTTGTCGAGTCTCCTGTTCCTGCCGCGGCCTCTTGCACCAGCATCCACAAGGAAGAAGAGGGAACTTATGTTTAAGACTTACCAGTATTCTAGGCGGAGACGTGATATAATTGACTCGCTACAAGATATAAAAGTCATCAATTTTGGTCAATCGACAACCTCTGGGAATGTACAGTATATACGTAGACTTCGTTCAAAGCGTAGTATGTTAACTGGTACTTTATAGGGGTTCCTTCCTGCCTTTTGGGCACACCGCCCCTGCAACACACCATAATTATGGCATCCATAATACGCTGTAGTCTACCCCGCCATCACGTTTTTCCTCAGCCTATGTAGTATTTAATCTGAAGACGTAAGGTATGATGTACAATACAGTCTCGTTCAAGATTCTTCGAACACTGCTGGAGGCAACTGGCAATTCAAGGCCGCTTGTTTACTATAGTACGTAGTATAATATAATACGAAACAACAAAGCCTAACCATTAAATTAAACAACGGGGAACTAAGTAACCAATCACCAATCACTTTTACATTTATTCATAATTTTTACTAAGTACTATAGTAAACAAACGGCCGTGAGTTGCCATCTGTCTCCAACAGTGTTCGAAGAATATTGAACGGGACTGTACATACATTGATCAACATTGCTATATCTTTGTTATATTTTAAAGGAAGAAGGACCACTTTGTTTTCTTGTCAATAATGAACGTGACTTGAGTTTCCCGGAGATTGTATGGTGGTTGCTTTCCTGGTCGGCCATCACCGTGTTAGCGGTGTCGTGCGTCATTAAGCTCCCTAATGGACAGTGTCGATCCAATAGTGCCTTAATAGAGTTCCTCACCCCCTTAACACCGTAGCCTATTTATCTAATCACTCACAACCAGCTCCTTGCCATTAACACGGTCAATATCCCGTTACACAGAAAGAATATTAAGATATACGTATATAACAGACATGCTGTGCAATAAAGGTTACAATTGAAGATGTACTGTTAATTTACTTTAATTTGTTTTCTGTAAATGAGTATCAGTGTTCAGTATATCAATGAGACATTGTGGGTGATTGTAGTTTCTTTACATCAGACACAACACACCGTAACTACGTGGATGGATATATTCCAGATCATTAAGCTTTCCTTACACACCATTATCATATTATAGAGTGTTTTGGTGGCTTCCCAGTTAACTTTTCTTCCTTCCGTAAGAATGGACTAAAATATCTCACGTTTAGTAGATGTTAACCTGAATTGCAAACTGCGGCAGGTCGAAGCAGGATATTAATAACGACGGAACACTGTAGGGTGTTCACTAAGTTCCCTTATTGTTTCTTGATTGAGTATTTGTGAGGAAACTCCTTACGGGTGGTTGTGAGGCTTTCATTCTGATTCCGCTCCCGAGTTAAAGAACAGTCTTACAACAGACATGGCGAGGATTAATATTATGTACAGAAATTGATGGACTGGACTATGCAGTGTAGCACCAAATAAGGGGGAAATTCATCCGAACATTTCCTCAAAATGAGAAGAATCTTTCCTCTTTCTTGCATCTCCTCTTAAGAGTTTGTAAAGCTGCTTCAGCTGTGAAGTGTAGTGTTCGCGCCTGTTTCCGGTTTGAAGCTTACAAGTTTATGTCGTGGTCGGCTTGTGTCCCCGCCCTGTGCCTCTCGCAGAATATCCCCCCCCCCCCTCTTGTACGGCACTATATAAGGACGTGAGCATGTGGCAGTATCACTGCAACTCAGACGCTTTTCGATTGGAACTATGGTTGGTTTGGCTTTTACAGCTCTTTTGCAAGGTAAGGTTTTCTTTTTTATTGTGTTAGGTAAGAATATCTTTATTGATGTGCGGTGCTATGAGTTATTTATAATACAAAACGAGAGAGCGGTCGATGTTGAGCCGTCGCTTACAATGTTCGCTGAGTGGAAAAGGCTAAGAACCCGTGGACTACATAATGGTGTTTTTTATACACTAACATCAGGAGACTTTGTAAGTATCTTCAAATTACCTCCCTCCTACATCTCCGGCTGGTGCCTATTAATTTTCTTGTCATAGTCAGTTTCTTTTAAGTCACATTTATCAATTGCCATTATTACAGTGGTGATAGGTTTCTGTTATGACAATTTTGCTACCAGCATGTGGGAGGATATTACAATTATTCTGTGTGAAGGAGAGAGTCACTCAGTTTGCTTATATCTGATCATGGGGACAAGGATGAATATACTGAGTGAAGAACCAGGTACAGTCGGCCACAGGAATAAGTATACACCTGCGGTTCGTGTTTGAGACAAAATATCTGTTAACACTGTCCTGAACAGAACAGACAAAATTACAAAATGACTTGTAATTTATGTTTTATTCCTACAAATATGTTATAAATATATTTGTTGTAAATGTTGTACTAGTGTCTTGTGTTTATATTACAAGTAATATATTGTACCCAATGGTAGTAAACTTGTTGCCGAATGGGATTGCAGTTATCGTACAGCTCCCTCCTCCTCCCCCACTTTTTCTCTTACCCGATTTTTTTTTACTGATGTTTGGATTAGTAAAGGAAGGAAGAAGAGTAAATATAAGAATATAGAAGGGGAAACAGAAAATAGTTAGAGATAACAAGTGGGAGGGAGCCGAGTTTCATTATGCGTCAGGATGCGCAGTTTCAACGTTACCAAAACATTTTCGGACCGTACAGCTACAGTGTGTATACTTATTCCTGTGGCCGACTGTACTATCGTGAACAAAAGTCGTGTCCACTACCCCGCCACAGTGGGTTCGAATAGCCTTGAATCTGAAGTTTCGAAACAGCTGGGGGAAATGCTATGGTCGGCCAACAGATGTCGCCCACCGTAGTATGTGTGGGGGCTGGATGAGAGGCAGGTTTACTTATTATTTATACCACCATAATTTCAAGCTGCCATTTTAACTACGTTTTGTCTTACAGTTGTTTCTTTATGGTTACGAATTCATGGAACAGGTGCAGTGCCCTGGGTGCTTATTGCCGCTCAGGTCACAATGATACTTTATAGAATGGAATATGTTAAGGATAAAAGTGAAATATGCAAAGATCAGGGTGAAGGGCCTTAATCAGCTAGTTTTACTCAGCGACCACGTCACAATTTTGTTGTTATTCCGACAAAGAGATTATGGTAATATTTATTTATATTCCACCCATCCTTTGCTTAATAAATATTTGTGATAATATGCAATATTATATAATTATATACTTATGTTAAAAAGAGTGGAGTGAAAAAGTTATCAGTATTGTAAAATAATATTCAGACTTAATCTAAGTCACTGTCCCAATTCTTCCAAGTTCCAGTGTTTAAACACCCCACCACAATATGCAAGCTTCATATATTTTGGAGTGTGCTCAGTTACCATTAATATTGTGTGCTGAACATCATGAGCATTTCAATGATGGTAGCAATTGTAACTTTATAATTATACTGTGTTATAAGACAACACATTCCACGACCTGTCATACAGATCATTACATACCACACAATACATAATTTGTGGCTGTTAAGTTACTTTGTTATAAATTTTCATGCGATATAGTTTAAGACATCATTAAGGACATGGATTTAAGATAACACTGTAGGTGAGTTAATATATATTAATTGTATTTACAAACAATACTAAAATCCAAACAATACACCAATACACACATCTTAGTATTTGGTCCAGCCACCCATTGCATTCAGGACTTCATCACGGCGATTAGGGATGGAGTCGACCAGCTTCAGGCACACCCCTGGTCGTCGACGTATACTCTCCCACACGTCGTAAGCTTTGGCCTATATTGCTGCACAGGTTCGCTGCTCCCCAATATCCCAATCACGTTTCATCACGGCCCAAATATGTTCAATCGGATTAATATCACATCCTGGTGTTGGCCAGTCGATGACCTCAATTTCAGGGTGATCTTGGAGGTAGTCCTTCACTATGTTGCTTGTATGAATGGGACTGTTGTCATGAACCAGCCTGATTGTGTGGGGGGCTGGAACTGCCATTGCCCGGACTGTAGGAATTAGCACTTGCTCCAGGATGTCTACATAATGCTCACCAGTGAAATGGCCATTGATCTTGACCAGTTCACCTGACCCATGTGCCCACATCCACCCCCAGAATGACACTGACACCCTACCATTCACTGCGTGATGTTGAATGTGTTTCTCATGGTAGCGTGTGTTGGGGGGCCGCCAGCACTACCTTGCTTTGGCTCCCACTGACCTGAACACCGTTCATCGGTAAATATAATGGTTCTCCAGTATTCTTCTCAATGTGGAAGGTGTTCCAATGCAAAGCCGAGTCGACACTCCTTGTGAGTAGGTGTTAGCCACCCTTTGTGAGCTGGAATATGGCAGTCGATCCCGGCTTCATGAAGTCGGCGTCTCGTCGTCATGTGGTGGCAGTTGAGGCCCAGATTTCTTGTATGCTCCACTTATGTTCGCATTGGATATGCCGTTGCAGCTGCCACGATCATGGCGTCCATCCTTGCCGACGTTACTCGTGGCCTCCCGCTTCGAGGTTTCGTCTCCACTGAGCCCTCTTCCTCCCACCGGCGCATCCACCTCCTAATCGTCTTGGTGCTCCTCCCCACTTTGACAGCATTGTTCGGCACAGTTGCCCCGGCTCTCCACATCCCGATGATTTGGCCTCGCTCAGCAATCACTGCCGACGAATTTGCTCGTCCTGCAGGCATATCTGAAATGGCAGAGTAATATTATGTTGTGGTAACTGATGCAGGCTTTTGTATACTAGAGTAAATTAATGGTATTAGTAACACCTAGGTTAAGTATTATTACTCTGACATAACGTTTTGGTAAATCTTTTTGGATCAACTGCCCAAGAAACCTTTCCTATTTCATGTATTCATAGTGAACTACAAGTGGATCCTCCCCCCACCCCCAAACCTCCACCACCACCCCTGCGATTGTAGAGTGAACATTCGCCGATAATCATCATCATCATCATCAAGATTTAGTTTAACCAGACCACTGACACCCATTTGAGTCTCTCCTAGGGCTGGACAGAGGGACTAGTTAACATATGTTTCTGTTTCTATAATTTAGTGTTCTTTTTGTTTGAGGAGATTACAGTATTTCAAAAAGGTCAAAACTGAACTTTGTGAAAATTTTGGGGTCTCTGCTAAAATATCTTACATTGTAGGGTTAGTGAAGCACATTGTTCGATACCGATTATAAATAGGGCATTAAATGAGAATATGTTGGACTGTTATTTGTGTTCGGCAGTTGGAGCATATAGGTGGGGCTCCATTACGGGAAGACACGAGTTGGCCATGCGTCAATCGCATATGCCCAATTCTTAGACGATTCAGAATAGTTTCGTGATGTCGAGAGGATTGTTTTGATGGTGACCAAGGATAAACTGATGATTTGATCATTTTTAGCTTATGACTTGTTGGTTCATTTTCCCAGGACTTTTGCCAATCGTCAAATATTAAATGTTTATAGGTAGTTAGCCTCACCGATAATCAAAATATATGGTTTTCCACTGCTTTGGATATTTCTTTGACAATTTTCAGGCATGACATGTTCGTCCCAGATTACATATAACTGTAATAGGTTACATTACGTTAGGGTTCGTTATATAAAAACGTTTTTCTTCATGTTCATTGAGTCGTTCTGAATTCCATTTCTGCTTAAAATACTACATTACCCAACTCAAACTCCCAGGTTGCAACTGGGGGTGTAACATAACCGAGTAAAGTAACGTGCGGCAAACACATAGCACATCAAACCCCATATTTTTATAGTGAAGTTAACTAAGGAGCTCATATAACAACTGTCATACAATTATAATAGGGTGTCCCACTAATTACAGCAGATATTTGTAGAGGTGAAAGAATATGTGATTCTTAGTATAAAACTTCTATACATACATGTATTTTTCGGCTTACGTTTAGCCATGAGGTGGATTTTACAAATTACGCAAGGCAACCATTACAAATGGCGGAGTCGAGGCGGGAGATACTGATAGTGATAGCGAAATATAGGAAATGGGAAAAAAGGTTTAGTAGTGAAAGAATGTGGGTTAAACGGAACAGACTTTGAGGAGGAGAGAAAGTGGGTGGCCTTCTGCCCACTGCATGGTATTGGGTGGTAGGTTGGGGTGACTGGGGCGATGGGAGGGGGGAAAGGATGTGGAGTAAAGAAGGCGAAAGGAAATGGAGGGCCCATCCCTATTTGGGTGGGTTGCTCCTCATCCTTAATTTGTTTGGAGGGCCCATTCATTATTTTTTCTGGGTAGGGTTACACTTTTTATTATAGATAGAGGGGAACGGAGGGAGATAGAGACGTGGTGGCTCAATATCACATATTCTTTCACCTCTACAAATATCTGCTGTCACTCATGGGGCACCCTGCAATAGTATAAGGACAACATGGGCAATGCTGACAAATTAATGTGACTTACCTATTGGTGACGACGATGGTAGGAATGAGACCTCGTCATGTTTCAGTGTTCGACATCATCTCCTTCCCCTGGTGTGGGTGGCGCCAACTTTGGTAACAACTTGTGTATTCTCTGTGACTACCATTACTGGTAGTCAAGGAGAATTAATTACTGGTGTGCCCATCAGTCTTCCTGTCGTAGCCATGAACGGCAGAGGTATGGTCGTTGTAGTGCCTTTATTTACCCGTTACACATCTCTCACCATGCTTAATAATATTAACTATCTTCATGACATTCTTATTGTTATCAGTGATTGCAGAATTCGCGATGCTATGCTCCACCTACACACAGCCTGTTACTAGACTAACCCCCACCTCCTCTATCCCTCCTACCCCCCCCCCCCACACACACACACACTACAGTGGGCGACATCTGTTGGCCGACCATAGCATTTCCCCCAGCTGTTTCGAAACTTCAGACTCAAGGCTATTCGAATCCTCACTGTGGTTGGGTAGTGGACACGACTTTGGTGCACGATAGTACATAAGTCGGTACATCAGACCACACAGAAAAGTCTACCAACATGCCAGTTAGTGTCTCGGAGTTTTATTGTTCACCAAACATTGTTTCTAGTAGAGTATAGATCCCCTGGCAGGACTCGGTGAGCCGTGAAAGTCTTAAGGAAGTGTAGGTCATGGGGAATGTTTCAGGCCATTTTTGTTTACATCATTTTATATTGAATTAAATTTTCGTATTTTGTTTTATTCGTTATACATTTTAATATTCGAAACTTCATTGAATTTTATTCTTTATTATTATTGAGAAGAATGGGTAGAACTACTGTATATCATATTTTCACTTAATTCCTTTAAATATTGAAGTGATATTACCTCCAGTGACTTGGTTCAATGGGTTGTCACCTTCCATTTGTTTTTACGGGAAGTTACACTTTCATATGAGTGAGATAACCGACTGGGTGGGATGAGGGTCAACACTTCATGACCTCCGCCGTGCGTCATCCTTAAACTTTAGTAACCACAAGGCTTGCTTCATATAGCCTCCCATTGCCTATTGGTTGTCGAGATCATCCTTCCACCGTCTCTCTTTATCGCTGATAAAACACCTAGTAACAATACTTCATAGCCACTAGCCAGAGCTCTGAGAATAGCGGTCAAGGTTACATGACTACATTCATGCTTCTAGTTTTAGCTGTTACTGGAGGTAAAAAATAATAATATAGAATATGTTTAATCATAATAGTACAGAGTCGAGGCCCACCTTCATCCTCTTAATCGTCAACACATGATTAAGGCTACAAAAAACATGATAATATCAGGCCGTAATCTCTGATATAAGTGTAATGACAAAAGGTTCGCTGTGTAGTTCCCTCTTGACCAAAGCTGGCATTAATGAATTTAATTTTTATATAAATAACTTACTGATTTTTTATTTAAAATGAAGGTTCAATAAAGTTAACGTATTTCAAGATTAATGGTTTATTTTCCATCCAAACTCTTTTGTGAGCGTTGACAACACCGGTGAATTTAACCTGACGTAAATTACGAAGATGAATTGTATTTTTGTGTTCAATTATATAAGTATCAACTTCTCTACCAATTCTCTTACTAAGCTTAAATCTGTCCTGAAATATTGTAAACACCAGCTTTACTTACCTTATATTTTTTGAAGTTTTATCTTGTCCTTGAGTAATATTTGAAACAAGCTTTGTATGTTGCGTTTACAGTATGTTGAACTTTTATATCAATTTTTGTTCGGTCTTTGTAATCTTAATTTTCACATTTGAAGATGTCATTGGGCCTACAAATTATATTGTCCCAATAAATTTTTTTTAATTTGAATATTAGTTTTATTTCTAGTGTAAATATTAAAGTTATTGTGAGTTTCTACGTACTAGTTTCCTCCTCCATCATTCATTCTGTCTGCACTAAAAATATAACAAAATGTGTAAACTAAAATTTTCTCAATCGAGGTTCTTGGAACAATGCATAATGTAATAATATAACTGATGAGCAGATGTTTGATCAGGACACGATTCCAAGACCATCAGGTGTGGCTGTAACAGGTGATAGTCGTACTTAATAGGGAAATCACTCTTTGAAATCGGAACTAGCATTTGGTTACATTCTCGTTTTAGTTGTCGTCCTCCCTGGCCAGAATGGATCCTGAAATGACAGTGACAGGCTCTAAGCACAACACGCGGGGAGGAACCAGCACCAGCATTTCAGACCAGCAGCAGCTGCCCACGAGGGTTATGTCACGGGAAGGTCGCCGTATAAGGCGTGTTTTTTCCATCCGTGGAGACAGAGTTCCCCTCGTTCTTTACACGTACAACTTACAAGGAAGAAGAGCTACTATCTTAAAGTCACATATTCATCTTCACTCCTCCTTTCCTCCCCCCACTTGTCGTCCCCCTCCTTTCTCAACGTGCCCTCTCCTCCCCACGTGCCCTCCCCTCCCCACGTGCCCTCCCCTCCCCACGTGCCCTCTCCCCACCTCTCCCCACTTACCTTCCCCACCTCTCCCCACTTGCCCTTCCTCTTCCCCGGTGGTCAAAGCTCCTCCCACTGTGTGTGTCAATAAATATCACTGACCTGCTCTTAAACGTGAGAGATAAGTAGGTGTGTGAATCATCGATGTATTGAATGCCTCTCAGAATATAAATCATCAGTACTTGCCATGAAGTCACCAGATGTATAGTGATACTACAGAAAGCTTGTAGAATGAGCTGCTGGACACATGACTGCAGAAAACTGTGCTGATATTGTCAACTGGCCAGAGAATGCAGCCCAAGATGATGTATTCTGTAGGCCAGGTAGCAGCTCTTGATGCCCATATGGAATCTCTCTCAAACATAATTCAAGTCTTCACTGTATTTTATTTACTGAAGTTTAATCACAATGTAGATTATAGCAGAGAGGGAGAGGGAGATACGTAGATAACAATGAAAAAGTGGAAGAGAGAAGTAGATAAACAAAGAAGTAAGAGGTACAGGAAAAACATTGATAAGTACACAAATGGATATATTAGATAAATAATAAAATAGTATGAAGGATAAGACACAAATTAACAGACAGGCGGATAGAGACGTGTATGACAGGCTGGTTGAGGTTTAGACAGTGTTATCCGCGATGAGTTACACCAAGGTTCTGATTATCAAAACATTGTAAAATATTCTTAGCTTATTGCATCACCCTCCTCCACCACCACCTTCCTCCACCACCACCTTCCTCCTGCACCATCCTCCTCCTGCACCACCTTCCTCCTCCATCACCACCCTCCTCCACCACCACCTTCCTCCATTGCCTCCTGCACCACCTTCCTCCTGCACCACCTTCCTCCACCACCACCTTCCTCCTGCACCACCTTCCTCCACCACCACCTTCCTCCTGCACCGCCTTCCTCCTGCACCACCTTCCTCCTGCACCATCCTCCATCACCACCCTCCTCCATCACCAACCTCCTCCACCACCACCCTCCTCCACCACCACCCTCCTCCTGCACCATCCTCCATCACCACCCTCCTCCACCACCACCCTCCTCCACCACCATCCTCCTCCACCATCCTCCGTCACCACCCTCCTCCACCATCCTTCTCCACTACCTCTTCCACCTCTTCCTCCACCTCCTCTTCAGCTTTTCTCCTGCATTATACTCCAACACCACCCTCCTCCGCCCTCCTCCTCCACCACCCTCCTCCTCCACCACCCTCCTCCACCTTCTTCCTCTACCTCCCTCCTCCACCACCCTCCTCCTCCTCCACCACCCTCCTCCTCCACCACCACCCTCCTCCTCCCACTGCACCACCCCCCTCCACCCACTGCACCACCCTCCACCACCCACTGCACCACCCTCTCCCACCCACTGCACCACCCTCTCCCACCCACTGCACCACCCCCTTTCACCCACTGCACCACCCCCTTTCACCCACTGCACCACCCCCTTTCACCCACTGCACCACCCCCTCCACCCACTGCACCACCCTCCACCACCCACTGCACCACCAACCACTGCACCACCCACTGCACCACCAACCACTGCACCACCCTCCCACCCACTGCACCACCCTCCTCCTCCACCACCCTCCTCCACCTTCTTCCTCTACCTCCCTCCTCCACCACCCTTCTCCGACTTCCTCCTCCACCACCCTCCTCCTCCTCCACCACCCTCCTCCTCCACCACCCTCCTCCACCCACTGCACCACCCTCCTCCACCCACTGCACCACCCTCCACCCACTGCACCACCCTCTCCCACCCACTGCACCACCCTCCTCCACCCACTGCACCACCCCCCTCCACCCACTGCACCACCCCCTCCACCCACTGCACCACCCCCCCTCCACCCACTGCACCACCCCCCCCACCCACTGCACCACCCTCCACCACCCACTGCACCACCCTTCACCACCCACTGCACCACCAACCACTGCACCACCAACCACCCCCCTCCACCCACTGCACCACCCTCTCCACCCACTGCACCACCCCCCTCCACCCACTGCATCACCCTCCACCACCCACTGCATCACCCTCCTCCACCCACTGCACCACCCCCCCTCCACCCACTGCACCACCCTCCTCCACCACCCTCCTCCACCACCCACTGCACCACCCACCCTCCTCCACCCACTGCACCACCCTCTACTACGCACACACTCGTATACTAGAGAGGCGCGAGTCAAAGTGTGTAAGTGACCATAATCGTGTATATTAGTTACATCGTGAAGATCCTCATATGAGGCTCTCAACTGACGCTATCACTTACCAACTGCTGCTGTAATGGCGAAGTAATAATCATTTACTAGACAGCAACACCCATCATGGTTATTATTGTCATTATATACTACACCTCGGCAAGTGCTCGTGTAGGATCTTTTCATTTCTCCAGTGATATGCAGAGACTTACTATATTCTTGATATTACGTGTAATAGTCATGCCAGGCAGTGAACTAAGGACTGATAACTACATAATTATACCAGACAAGCAACATCATAATCTTACCGACTGGGTTCCAATTTCTTGATGTTATTAATACTTGCGAAGAGTGACTACTTGACACCTTTTCACAACATCTCAAGACAAGGCTCTTTTTTTTTTTTTTTTAGTTATGCAGTTCAGGCAAAGTGAAGTGAGGGTAGGTAATTAGTGTGCCATAACAGCACTCGTCTCCGGTTCTGAGAGTCGGTGGTTCGATTACCGGGTACTCCCAGTCCACCCAGCTGCAAATGGGTACTTAAGTTTACAAAGTTGGGGAAGTCAATGCGGTCGAGTGCAGTACCGGTCAATATGCTCCATTGCATACAAGACTTATTATACTGTATGCTGTATCTACACTGTCCCTAATGAGCACTTTCAACAGCAAAGTCCCGCATGACAGAGTGGAAACCTTCGCCTTCACACTCCCTCCCCGCCCTATCAAATCCAGCCATCCACTCCTACTCTGGTCTTTTTACGTTACACTTACCCAGTTCCCTCCACCCTTTCTCCCTGTGGTTGGAGTCTACATGAGAGACAACCTTTAGAAAAAAAGGTGGCGGACTTGTTGGTATTGATCCGTGGAGCAGAGAAGAGCATGTCCAGTGTAGGCCTCCCAAGAGAGCTGTGCGTGTGTGGCCACCATTCCCTCTTACGACACTAATGGTTTTAGCTCCCGACACATTAACACCCACCACTGTTTATGGTCCTTACACAACTTTATATCGTACACCACACCACTAATGGTCCACCACCTGACTCTCCCAACGCCTTACCTGGTCCAGTACACCACCTGACCCTCCATTACCCTGTCTGATCTAGTGGACGAAGTACGCCGGTGGTGGTGGTGGTAGGTAGGAATGGTAGTTGCCGTCGCCCAACCTCAGTGTGTGGAAATTCCTGTACATTTCATGAGAGGCCCCCATGGCTAAGTGTTTTAAATTTTTTTTTTTTTTATAAATAAGAAAAAAAATCTTTTTTTTTTTTTTTCAGATTTTAGGGCCATATACCAGTTCATGGGTCTGGTCCCCTATATTTTTTGTTTAAACGATATTATGAGACAAAATTATGGAATAAAATTTCTTACCAAAATTACTCTTAAAATTTATCAGCCGCGAAGTACGATGATGTTTTTTTTTTTTAATTTGTGTGTTGTTTTTGCCAACAGCCTCTTGGGTGAAGAGCAACTGATACACACAAAAGAATATCTACTGTTATAACGCCTCAGTAGTCCAGATAAACATGAACGCAATAACTTCCATCTCGTTATTAATGCAGGATCAAGACTGCCCTAACTTGATAACCCCCAAATTTACTATGTTCAGGAAGTTTACACCAATACACACTTATGAAATGTTCACGTTTATTGAGGACCACATCACTGCAGTAGTTCTTATTACATAATTATAAGACATGCAAGAAACATGTGAAATAAGGTATGAATGTGACATTGACTAATCCATTGTATTCTAATTAAACTTAATTAGAATTATATATGGATACTTATTCGTTAATGCAAGTATGAATTAGCATTTCCTGATAATGAAATTCATGCATACTTGTGAGATAATCTAGTTAATAGGAGAGATGATCGGTATTTACAGAAGTACATTGAAAACCTTACTTAACCCCTTGCGTACGATTTACCAACGTCCTCAATAGATTAAGTCATCGTACTCAAGATATTAAGCAATCGTATTCAAGGATGTAAATTATCGTATTCATGGTGTTAAGTCATCTTACTCCGAGTTAGATTATCGTATTCAAGGTGTTAAGTCATCATGCTTGGGGATAAATATTGTACTCAAAGGGTTAAGTTATTGTACTCAAGGGGTGAACATACTAACACAGCCTCAACATATCAGACACCGACTTGCTTCTAAAGTGACAGCACATACATTAATCAATCAGGGCATGAAAGTTACCAGGAAACTCCACTAGACTGGCAGAGTTTCCCCAAGTAGTACACATCTCAGCAGCATTTATCTCCGTCAGTACAGATCATTTACAGATTCTACACCATTATCGTAAAATCGAAACAGTGATATAACATCCACCAAATCTGTGATGAGGCAATGACTAGTTTTGCTTATTCCATGCCATTGTTTTGTTCTTTTAGCTCGCTCTGATTCTTACTTCTATGTGAGAGGATTTTAGAATGGTCGTGGTCCCTGTAGACTTTTCATGTGTGATGAGAACTAATCTGTTGAATTATTATCAATCGAGGATAAGTTTAATTGTGTAATGTTTCTAAACCGCCTCAGAGTTAATGATTAAGGCTCATAAAGGTTGCAAACTACTTCTATTGCATTCGATCCTCTCGGTAATGAGCGTCACCAGACTAACTCCACTCTCAGTTGCGAAACAAATTGCTCCAATTACCTCTTCGGGAGCTAATTTAGATATTACAATGTTCAGGAGTAATTGTTGATTAGTGTTGCTGATGGTTCGGGTCTTTGCAGGTTAACCATCCGCACATTGACAATGTTCCAATTATCCAATATTACATTGTCATAAGCACAACAATTCGTGACTGGGGTGCAACCTTGTTGTGAATGGACACCAAACTTTACAGCTGGAGATGTGAAGGTGGTCGTGTGCAGTGCCGGCCTCACTGACACCTTGCATATCGAAGGTTTAGTATTCAGTGTGCTGTAAGTCGTTTTGTTACTCCTGATTGTAAATTCTTTATGAAGAGTAATTTTTCTACCAAGTTGTTAATGGATTTGATCAATTAAGTAGGATCAACACACAAGATCCTCGCCATCAACAATGTGGCTGTAACTCCCATTAACAAATACGGTCATACTCTTTATCTGAATATACTTATAGATTTTTCTTCAGTAACTTTGCCATTGTGCGTTATATACACAAAAGCCTCAAGAAAACTATAAAAGTTCAAGAAATGCAGAGATATCAAACACCCTTCTATAATATTTCTGTTATCCATAATCGTTAAGCACCAAATAGCTGTGAAATTTTGGGTGATACTGTACACCAAAACTTTAGTATGAACACCACGAAAACTGAGACATTTTTTTTTACGTTAAGCAAATAGTTTTGCCATTTAATTTTGACGATTAAAATTTATTTCCAATCATTTATGTAATTTCAATTAATATTTTTACAGGCCTCTGGTGTTACGCTTGAGTGACTTCCCTGTCATTCTTTGATTGATTGGTTGATTATTGAATTTTTGGAAGAACTTCAACAACTAAGGTTGTATTGCCCGGTTATCGAAGGCAATTCTCCCCCTCTCCTCTTCAACACAGTCACCACCACTACACCACTACCTACTACCACCACCACTACCAGAGACCACTACCAACCACCACCACCACTACCAACCACCACCACCACTACCAACCACCACCACCAACACCACCACCACCACCAACCACCAACCACCAACCACCACCACCACCACCACCACCAACCACCACCACCACCACCAACCACCACCACCACCACCACCAACACCACCACCACCAACAACAACACCTACTACTACTACTTTGCTGTCACTCGGAATCGAGTACGAGTTACTAAGAATGTCACATAGGTTGGTGAGTCACACCAACATCACCACCACTATCAACCACCACCAACCGTCACCTCCAACAACCACAACCAACACCAGCTACCATAAACCACTACTACTGTCATCACCACCAACCACTACCAGCACCACCAACCACTACCACCACCACCAACCACTACCACCACCATCACCACCACCACCAACCGCCACCACCACCACCAATCACCAACCACTACCACCAACCACCACCACCACCACTACCACCACCACCAACCACTACCACCACCAACCACACCACTACCACCAACCACTACCACCACCACCACACCATCATCACCAACCACCACCAATCACAACAACCATCACCATCAATACCACCACTACCACCACCAACCACCACCAATCACAACAACCATCACCATCAATACCACCACTACCACCACCACCAACCACCACTTCTACTACCTATCACCACAATCACCACTAATACCACCTATCACCACAACCACCACCTATCACCACAACAACCACTAACATCACCAACTACATCTACCAACCATTACCACCACCACCAACCACCACCACCACCAACCACCACCACCACTACCCACCACCACCACTACCAACCACCACCACTACCAACCAACACCTCTACCAACCAACACCTCTACCAACCAACACCACTACCAACCACCACCAATAACAACAACAACTATCACCACGAACACAACCACGAACACCACCACCACCACCACCACCCAATCACCACCACCAACAACCAGCACTACCAACCCTAAACACCAACCATAACCACCACCATCAACCATGTTTGATACAAATATCTTAAACCTATTGTTGACTTGTGAAAGAGCTGAAAAATATAGTGGCCTGGAAGGTTTTGTGGCGTGGCGTGGCTTAATGATAGATCATAAATTATATTTATCAATACTTTGTGATTATTGTAACACTTATGGTATAAAAATTAATCACAAAAGACTATTATTATTATTATTATTATTATTGCACGGTGGAGAATTCTCGGCCATTCCTTCTCGGTGGTCATATGTGTCTCTGTGCACCCAGTGCTTATACCTTAGGAATCCGTTTACATCGGACGGCTATACCACCACGTCGATAAGAGCCCACACCCAAGCTGTTTCATACAATATTATTACATTTGTATCCTTTGTCAAGAAAATTACTGACATTCCGTATTTTTTATAAAGTGGCAGGTTTCTGACGCAGTGTTGATGTCGTCCATCTTATATGGATGTGAATCTTGGCTAAAGAGGGACGTGAACCTGTAATTAAGTTGTATAATTGGGCAATTAAACAGTTGTTGGATGTACGCATGTCTACCTGTAATGATCTGTGTTATGCAGAGATGGGACACTCGCTTTTATTATTTGTTCTTGTCAGACATAAACAGAGAAAATTTTCCAAGGTAAGTGGCATGATTGAGACCAGTAATGTTGTTGACGACCCCCTGATTCACTTCATGAAAACAGGCCTCATTGCTAGGAGTCCCGCTAATAGATACGGCAGGGAACTCATCGATAGTAAAATGATGCCATACAGGACGTCCTGAGTGCGTTAAGACTAAAATTACAGTTCGGTTCATCACGGAAAGTTGTGCATTAAGTGATGAACCCTGACGTTTGTGTACATAAAGGTAACACCAAGAAAAGTATTATAAATGAGCTACATAGAATTTATTTGAGTCAGTTTCGTGTGAGTGGGCATTCCTAGGCAGTAGAGACGCGGAAGTGGAATAGGCGGGTTCGAGGTCGCCTACAGGTGGGAGAGCGCCTGTGTAAACGAAACGGCCCGTGGTGGAGTCTTGCCCCATAACCCGGTGTGTGCGCCATAGTTACAATTTTCCATTTCGATGGAGTAGCTACGGCCTACTCATAATAACTCCAGTTCAGTATGTGAAGCTATTCATAAGAATTTGTCCATTTTTATGTAGTCGTCTGTCATAGATGCTTAAGTGTGCACATTTCATGCCTTTATGTATTTCTGGTTTTATAAAACTTTATTCCTTTATAATCATATACAAGAAAAAACATTGTTTATTTGGTTTTTTCGTTAAAATGTTCTGGTTTTGGTTTATTTTCTTTGTGGACAATAAAGCTTAGACAGTTTTTTATTTACTGTCTTATTAAGTATTGTGCAAATTTTTGTGGCGAATAAAGTCATCTATCCTGTCATTTAACATACCGCATGTATCATTTGAAGATGTATACTGACTCTTACCCTAAGTATGTACAGTCCCCTTCACTTGTGCGTTTACAGGGGCACATCACACACGTGATCAACTGATTCATCTTTAGGTCCCGTTCACTTAGCAAAGAGCCAATAGAATTGAATTGAATTGAAATGAAACAGTTTCTTTAGCCAGAAAAACAGATACAGAGTTGATAATAATAACAATATTAACATGGCTGAGCCAGTTGAGAACCTGAGCTCTCTTTGAGGCACCTGATATGTACTATACATTTATCTCAAGGAAGTATTATGTAACATTTAGTATCATCTGGAATAGCACAATAGCATGGTAGTAATAAGTACATCTCATGAAATTGACGGTGACTGCTTATTCGGATTTACCCAAACTTCATAAAACTTACACTGAGGAGTAAAGCATTTGGTACGTCTGCTCCTGCGACCATAACTACTGTATAGCTGCCCAAGAGTTGCTTTGAAAGGCCAAGACGATCCTGCTAAGGGCGTGTTATTCTATAATTTATATCTGGTGGTTGGATTAGGAGAAAAAAATTCACAAGACCCAGCGCTAGAGCTGGCAGTCTTGCAGAATGCCTCGCATCAGCGCTAAGGGACTTGATGTATTATATAAAAGTGGTAAAAAACAAGCTCGTTTCCCAGCCACACCCCCACCCCCAGCCACACACCCCCACACACCCACACCCACCCACCCACACCCCCCCCACCCACACCCCCATCCCCATCCCACCCTTACCCCACCCCTACCCCACCCCCACCCACACCCCGGCTATGAGTTGATGCATAGAGGAAGAAGATCAAGAAAAATAGTCAAGCTAAACGAGGGTGTACTTATCAACCTTCTGGACCATTACCTCCGGCTGTGGCGTCCGACCTAAAGGACCTGGGATGAAGCCTTTGACCTCCAGGTTTCTTACCTTCAGACTTAAGGATTTCAAGTTTTTTTAAGATTCAAGCTTTGGACTCCCAGGTTTTTGGTTCCAGGCTCCAAGTTGTAATGCTGCACTCAGACCCCGATTTTAATGTCCCGGATTCCAGGATTCGGCCATCATATGCTTCAGCCGTAGTGTAGTATTCATCACCTCGTTGGCCAACTAACACTCACTCCCTCCCTCTCTGTCTGTCTGTCTGTCTCATTCGTCTTCTTCATCTAGTTTTATTAATCCCATGTTTTTAGTATGGTCGGGTGTTCGAGTCTTCTCGCTTTACAACTAAGCTGTTGCGTCGCCTGGGATGTAATTACCACAATCTCGCTTTACATTTATCGGCCTTGTGCCTCATATTACTCCCTTCTCTCCCATAATAATTCCGATTATATTAATACGAATATTTGGAGATTGTATGGAAATTTGAACGCGTTACGAATTGCACAATCTGAATATTGTACGAAGCACAGGATCTTGATATGATCTACGTAATTTAAGCACTATACAAATCTATAATTTGAACATCAAACGCGCTATAAAATCTGAATATCACACGAGGCACAAAATCTGAACACCATACTAACTACAAAATCTGAACATTACACGAGCAAGAAACATAAAAAAGGACATCATTACAAAATCCGAAAATCATACGATCAATAAGTAAAGAGAAAATCGACACAAAATCTGAACATTGCCACGAGCAAAAACTTGATGCGTGTAAATGAACCCAGAGGTGACGGGGCGGCAGCTGGAGAATGGCTTTAGAGGTCTCGTGAAAACTTAAAGAACAAATGTTTACTCTCTGGTATGATATATATATATATATATATATATATATATATATATATATATATATATATATATATATATATATATATATATATATATATATAGTGTTGGTGATTTAGTAATTGGTTGTTGTGTTGGAGCCGGTTGTTGGTGGTGGTGACAGTGGTGGAAGTAGAGTTCATGACTATAAAAAACAAGACGTAGGACAACTGAGAAAACCAAAACCGTAGGTAAATATTATAAACACACCTGAAGGCAAAATAGACAATACCCGTCACTCAACTCACCTGCTGACGCCGTGTTAACTGTATGGTATATTGAGTTACCTGTCTGCCGGAGGCATGAGGGAGGAAACGTGAGTTTTTACCGGGAGTTTAAATTAAACTTTTGCCAACGAGTCTTGTATTTTTTCTAGTATAATTTTCATCAACAATACAGGCGGTGCAAGTTGAGATTACGGAATATATGTTTTTATTAGTGTTAATATACAGAGTTCATGATAAAATTCTGGTACTTGTGCCATGTGCATGACATGATCCTTGTGTGACATGACAGATATTTCTGTAGGACAGAATTATTATATGAGTCAGGTAGTTGGTGCATGAAAGGTATATTTTATGATTCAGGTATACTGTATGTGCGTGACAGATATGATATACAGTATAAGTAAAGTGTCTGTGGGGGACA
The DNA here is from genome assembly GCA_958450375.1 of Homarus gammarus. Classification (NCBI taxonomy): domain Eukaryota; kingdom Metazoa; phylum Arthropoda; class Malacostraca; order Decapoda; family Nephropidae; genus Homarus; species Homarus gammarus. The sequence goes on along the minus strand of CAUDMG010001762.1, from coordinate 1,297,788 downwards.
GGTTCATTGTATAAGTTTGGTATTTCTGCATAACAGATTTATTTGAGTGAGGTAATGTGACAACTTATAAGTAAAACAAATTCCGATTAAACAGTAGAAGAAATTATTTCTGACACTCAGCCATGCACAAGGGAGTCTCCGAACAGTTTAGGTATTTTATGCTTTATAGTTACAAGTTTCATAAACAACAAAGTACACCATATGAACGCGTTTCACTTGATGCCAATAGTGAGACACGAACGGACGGGTGTATTTCCAGACAAAACCTAGTATATCTTACCTCCTTGAGTACGATCCCAACCCACTGAGTACAGTGAATTAGCTCTGTGAATAAGATAATCAACCCTTTTAGTACGATGAAAAAAACCTTAAATTCAATGATTTAATATATTGAGTATGTTGTCTCACCCCTTTGAATATCATTACCTATTCCTTGAGTATGAAGACAGTGTGCTAAGGATCAAGTCATCAGTCAAGTGGATAAAAACCTGAATCCTAAAAAAAAAAAAAGCCGTAACAGACCAGTAGCATTCACTGTGTCTCACTTTTAGTGTCTGTTGACGCTGCCATTCTTTGTAAATCCCTGAAAGATGAGACTGCTCTATTGTCTTGAGAAAGTAACACGTTTACCCAGACAAACATGAGTGTATCACAGTGGAGGCGTATCCACTTTCCTCAGAGCGTCAGCCCAAACACGGTTGTAATTAACAGCAGCTGAGGACATTTTTACTAGTCCAACATTACAGCAGACAAAAAAAAAAGAATCAGGATATTAAAGAACAAAATTACAGATCACAACATTTCTATGTTAGAGGACGTGAACTGGAACGATACATTATTTGGAAATATTATTTTTATGCGGGATAAAACGAGTCCTGTGTCTTGAAAAACATTTTAAACCCAGGACATAGTTGCTTGGGTGTGGTGGCTGTTGGAAATGTTGTCTGAGAGTGGTAATAGTTGTCGACAGTGTTACCTGAATGTGGTGGTATTTGTTGACAGAGTTGCCATGGAAAGTGGTGCAAGTTGTTGGCAGTGTTGCTTGAGAGTTGTGGTAGTTATAGACAATAGGGTGTGTCAATTTAGGGGGTGAACTGGCTAAATTGAAAATCGAGTAATTTGGTAGCAATTTATTGTAGTCTTTAAGCATGCAAAACAATATTCTGGCATAAATTTTTTTTTATAATAAGTCCTACCTACATCAAATGGATTTTTAAATGTACATATTTGTGAATTTATAACATAACCAGCGTTTGCACACATGTTACTGTTTCAAGTTTCAAATTATTATATTTTATTATCCGTAGTCTATTTGAAAGTAACCAATGCCTTCATACTCTCTTTGCTTTGGTTTCTTGTCATCAGTAGTCTGTTTGCTATTTGTGCTTTGATGCAACCTTCTCGCCTCTCGTGGCTGTAAACATAGCCCGCTGCTTCTGTGACCATTTTCACACATCTCTCCACACTTTGAGTGTGGGAAGGCCACTTCGGCACCTGCATTGGAGTCTCTTTAAGGTTTCTCAATTCTTGGCTAGTTAGACTTGTTGTCAATGGTGGCTCTAAGACTTCCAAACTCAAGTCAACCAATTCTGACAATTTGGTGGCATTGACGTTTATTGGGGGAACTTTTCTTGAATGAAACGAACAGTCTCCCAACTGGTCGTCATCTATTAGCGTTCCTCTAATCTTTAGAATGACTTCTACAGCCTCGGTTCGGAGATTGGTACATTGACTGCAAAGCATTGCTTGCAAAACTGCTTCTGATCGAGCATATCAAGCGGACCTTCTTGCCACAGGTAACACGATGTCCCTCACTACCTTCCTCTGTGTTCTTACTAGCTGCAATTGAAACAAAAGGTGATTGGGCCCATCCACCCACATAGGATTAAGTTTCACACTAAACCACTGGGGAAGATAAACTCCAATAATAAATTCAACAATTAACCTCAAATTCTTCAGCACTTTGCCCTTCAATTCGTGTTTGGAAATCCAAATCCTGCAGAAACGAAGAGCTGTAGTTAACCAACGGCTGTGACTGACAGGTCCAATCTCCAAGAGAGCCAATGACTGAGGCACTTCTCCTGATCTTATTGCTTGGGCAATACGATAAGCATAGGATTGATCTGTGCTGAGATCTTTGATGACTCCTTCAGACAACGCCGGAAGGGGAGGGCCAACTTCGACCTTTGGAAAGGTTGTATTTATTTCTAGTTGTGTTGCTTCATCCAGCATGATGCCAAGGGGACCTGACCACTTGTTGTTGCTCTTTGTAGGACCATCAAGTTCCTGGATGAGATGACGAAGAGGTAGCTCGCCTGTATGTAAATCACATACAAACCAAACAAGTCTTCTTCCTAGTTTTTTCTCTAAATGCGTCATTACACCCCCCTGCCATCCGGTGTTCACTGCAGTTGAATCTCCACCAACAGCCTGCAGTGAACTGCCAAGTCCTCTCTCCTGAACCCAACATAAAATATGATCAGCAATGACCTCTGCATGTTTCTTCCCTTCTACTTCAGTTTCGGGAGCAAAGTGAAACAAAAACCGACCACCAGGCTCAGAACAGACAGAGTAGTGTTCTTCTTTGATGAGACCTGGAAACTTTCTGTTCACTCCCTCTACTTCTAGCAAAACTTTTGTGTCATCTATTCTTCCATCAAACAAAAGACAGGAGAGCCCTCCCTCGCTTAAATCTTTTTCATGCTGATCAGATATTTCCTTCATTATTTTTTCTTGTGCTCTTCTAATTTTATTATGATCTATCACCAAAGATACATCCTCTCGGCTGATGAGGCCTGCATCTATCCAAGCGGCAGTTGCAATTTCTGCAGCCTCACGAAGTCCAGCATGGTGGCGAATACTAGCTAAAGCAATGTTTGAAATATTTCTTGTGTTGTATTTCATTTTCTTTGGTAAAGGTTCAGATGGCTCTTTGGAACTATCATCTGATGTTGCTTCCTGTTCATCAGAAGAACTATCAAAGAAGTGATAAACATCTTGACACAGCTCTTCCTCTCTTTGGATGGCTTCTTCACTCTTCATTTTCTTCTTTTGTTCCCTCTCTCGGATTTGTTCTCTCTTCTTGGCATTAGCAATCTGCTTCTTTGTTTCTGAATAATCTATTGAACCCATTTGCATACTTCCTTGGCCTTCTGCCTTTGTCCTCTGTGCCTTTATAAATTCAAGCTCTAAAACAGGGATCTTCTTTTCACGAGGACAACCACAATCAATGTGGGAATTATTTTCTCTCTTACCTGAGTGAGAACAGTTGGATTCAGAACATAATTGTATGGAGCACTTGCAGGTCAAAATGTCAAACAGAGTATCAAGTGTGTGCAGAAATTCATTTTTCCTGGCCAAGTTTCCTTTACCAAGTGATGTTTCAACTGCTTTGTGCCATAATTTCGTTAGTTTTAGCTCAATAGTTCGACACTGATTAATCACAGGTGGTTTGAATAGTGCATTAGCTTTTGTCCATTGATGCAGAAGAGGGACTATCATGTCATTTATGAGTTCTTTATCTGTATTGTTCCTTCTGTCCTTTGCATTTTTTTCTCGAAGGAGTAACCCTAATCTTAGCATGTCTCTCACTGTTGGAAGTTCTGATACAGGAAGCTCCTTCCCTTTACCAACTAGCAGGCTCAAGTGGGTTGACAACTGACTTCTTGTCTTCAATTTTGACATCTTCACACTATCTGACAAATAGAAAAATATTTCAATGTTTCATAATTCAATTGTTGTTTCAAAAAATATCAATTTGTTTATCAAAAATGCTGTAACAGAAATAACATAATAATTTCTTAGAACATAATGTTTTATACAATGATATAAGTAACTGCGACAATCAATATGCCCTACTTACAATAATTAAAATGTAGAATTCGTCTGGTAGAGTAGGTGCAAGTGCAATGAGAGCAAACCACCGTCTATGATATCTAGAAGGAGAGTGAGCCGGGCGCCTTATCCTCACGCTTGGTACAAGTCAAAACAAGAATTAAACTGTCCCACACGGAGAGCCTGTTCATGTTCATGTTCTGACATGCATATTGTACACAAGCTATAGAACCATAAAATACTCCATAATCCATATGCTTACAAGAGATTAGTTAATATCAAGTGAATAATTCTAATCAAGTCTCATTAATTTGTTGAAATACTGATATTTGAAACTTTAAGGTATAATTGATGTAGGTGAGGGTTATTTCAATTCATTTTTTTTTGCTAATCTCAAGTTTAGACATAAAGAGGCACAATATTTTGACTACCAAATTTGATTTTTAACATGTTGACAAAATTGACACACCCTAATAGACAATGTTGCCTGAGAGAGGTGGTAGGTGTTGCCTGAGAGTGGTGGCTGAAGTTTCTTGTGTTCCACCATACAAATGCTAGTATTATATCAGCCATCACAGTGACGTGTGACCAGGGTGGAGATCCTTCCCCCTTGGCCTCGTGTTGATCTTTCATTATCCTCGAGTGAAGCCCTGAAATTGGTCGCTTTATCTAAGGATCTTATCGGACTAAAGATGATTGTATCCGCCACCCACAGCAGCGGAATAATGGACGATGTCCATTGAAGGGGGTGACCACGCTGGTACTATAGTTAATGTCATTATATCATTATTTGAAGGATTATTAAGAATATGGTGAGAAAAAAGGAATGTCTACCAGTGACATAGTCTTCTTACACTAGCCATTACACCTCCTTCCGGCGATACGTCTTACTATCGTCCCTCTCCTGCACCCTGGAGTCTTGTGTTTATCAATAATAGTCCCAGATTATTTACCTTTCCGGTGAAATGTATTGATGATTTGTGTTTAATATGTTGTGGAGTGTACCAGAAAAAAAAAGATATGCATATAGGTGTACAGTACATAGAACCTATATTCATAAATTTATATACATTGGTTGATATAATAATTTTAGGAAGTAGTATCATAGATTAAATGTTCTGTTAATTGAGTCTGCATAATTAGCAAAGATACCCTAGCGAGCTAATACTTTTTAATTAAATTCAACGGTAACTGTTTTATGGAAATTGTTTTTTTTATGAAAGATCAGTGAAAAACTATGTATTATTTTATTGATTAGTTCATCACAACTGTGTAGGTGAGGTTGGATCCATCACACAGGTCTTATCTGCTCATTGCTTTCGTTTCCAGCACTCTGAATTGCATTGCCCACTGTGATAATGGCCATAGTGCCGTAGTCCACAGTTCTACCACCTTGGGTTGACAGTTACCATCACAGAGCTACCACACTGCGGCCACCTGACCAGTTATGTATCACCACACCAATCAAGCCAAACAACTAACACCACAATGCCACCAATACCACCACATTGCTAAGACGTTTCTAAATTGTCTAGATCAATACATACATAGCATGACTCGGATGACTACCACCACTACACACCTCTCAATATATCAACAAAGCATCGCCATACTACCTAATGCCACCAGCTCGGTTAAACAAGAAATAACAGAGCACCACTACAGCACTATCTCGACTCCACGAAACAGGCTAGATAAATAGAACTTGCTTACGCAGCATACTTCTTCGAGCATTTAAGCACTCGGTCTTGTGTCTGTATCTCTGTCTGTGTGTTTGTGTCTTTGTATTCAGCGACGTCATTATGCAGTTTAGACCAAGATTCACAGAGGCATTCTGGGACCTTAAACCTATTTTAATAAAAATCGATTATCGTGGAAGAAGTAACTTTCTTACTGTGGTTTACATAAAACAGTAAATACTTTTTGACCCAATCATGACATAGTATTAATCTTGTTCACGTACAGTCAATAATAAAACTATCGACCACCCTGCCGGCAGCTGCCTTGCGTAACAATATGAAACGTGTAAACTGTAAACGTATACCTGCGGTTACCGGCGTCTGTTAATTGTTATCACTCATTTTTCATTCCACCGACCTTGGGGTGCTCGATGATTATTTTACTGCGTGTACATATTGATTAAAAATAGTTTTTGTTCAGACTACTGTATAACGATGAAGCCAGGAGTATTTAGGAAAATATTCTAAAGGGTTTCACCCCACTAAACACACACACATACACATATATATATATATATATATATATATATATATATATATATATATATATATATATATATATATATATACACACATATATGTGTATATATATATATACATATATGTGTATATATATATATACATATGTATATATATATATATATACATATGTATATATATATATATATATATATATATACATATGTATATATATATATATATATATATATATATACATATGTATATATATATATATATATGTATATATATATATATATATATATATATATATATATATATATATATATATATATATATATATATATATATATATATATATATATAATAGTTGAAACACAATACTGGTCAAGGCTTATCGGGGAGAGAAGATAATTACGAGGTGCTGGTAGTGAATACAATTTCTAGGATCACGAAAATTATAAAGAAATATTGCAAATGATTTGTTTAAATTTATTTAATAATAAATTAGGATATAAATAGAATATCTAATAGTGTAATGATCCTTTGTGATGTAAAATTGTCTAAACGAGTTTTTGTCCTGCTGATGAAAGCCAACATTTGGTAAACCCCGCGAGGCTCGAAAATCAACAGACAGTTTAATTATTCAACTGGTCGTTTGAGTTTAGCTTCAAGCTAAATTATTCTCTGCATGTCATCAAAGGCTTTATATGCATGATATACAATCTAATTCTTTGCTCTGCTAGATAGAGAAAATATTTAGAGGTAAAATGAGACAGGTTTAAATGTTTCAGTCAGTTTCATATTCCTTCCTGAATAAGTGGTTTCATTTTGTGACAAGATTTAGTGCTAAATTATATCCAAAACTCCAATGACTTCATAGTCGATCAGTCTTCAGATGTGAAGTGGAACTGTTCCTAACACAACTTGTAAAATGTGTTATTATTTTCGGTTGCTTTGTTTATTATTATTATTATTATTATTATTATTATTTGTACTACTGTAAACAATAATTATAATAATCATATGCAAACACATTGGGACAATATTAGCGCATGTCCTAAATTATGCAAATTCTTGCGCTGATACACATCATGAATTCTTACAACTTTTTATATTTATTTTTGGGGAGGAGACAAAGGGATCTCCTGGATGTTCGACGCCCCAGTTTATCCACTTAAAGATAAATCACCCTAATGTAATCTAACCTAACGTATCCCAACCTAACATAACCAAACCCCTCTCTCCCAGGCAGCATTAGGATGGTTACTCTAAAAGTGAAATCAGCTGAGTATTCCAATCTTCAGGTGATCCAGACTATTTTCATAGATAATTTTTGTCGAACTTTGTGGAAACTGTATTTGGGTATTTTTAAATCTTGTAATTCTTTATGTATTTCATCTCCTTTTTTTAAAATCGACCATAATTATCACTTGTTAGGTTTATTTGATCTTTGACATCTTATTTGACAGCTGATATGTGTTTTAAATACCGACATCTATTTCTGACTGTGACCTCTGAAGCATTGGTGAAGTTCTTGCTCTCAACACAACTTTTAGTGACAAAGTTCACTTGCCTAACCGGATAATTGAATTTTCATGTGATTTTAAGAGAAAACGAAAAAAACGAAAACAACTCCACATGAACTCTGACCTCCATTCATGACTGACTTGTTAGACACTCGGACATGTTTCTTGATCCCAAGTCATTGTCTGATGATGAAACACACGTGGGAAGAAGTTTCATTAGATTATCTTATCCCGTTCCTCAGTGAATCCGGATCTGTCTATGAATGTGCAGATGAACGAAAAAAGAAACAACATGCGGACAGATGAACAAGAGCAATCCAGTTTATCTTCGTCAATTCCTTTTTGTTTCTATTTTTCGTGGGAAGAAAAGGCGCAAATAAAAACGTATGTGTGGAAATATGATTTGTCAGAAGTTCACCAGCGTCAGGGAGGAAGACGAAAATTTTCTGAAAGGATTTACGGCATGTCGGTCATGGGGAAGAGTCGATAACGTCAACTTTATGGAAGGAATGAGGAAAATTGGTGAGTGAGAGTGAAGGGAAATCGTGGGTGAGGAGATAAGGAGAACGTCTCACAAAGTTCACTACGGCAAGACTCCGCCAGAGGGTCACATGTCACCAGGAGGAAGAGGAGGAGGATGGAATCTCCCGGTAGGGTCATGGATTATTCCTTTTATGAAATATTGCGAAGGACTTGGATCATGCAGCCAGATACTTTCAAGACACACAGCAGCGTGGTAAAGAATTGTGTATGTGCGTGTGTGCGAGACTGTGTGTTCAACCTCACTAAATGTGTACAAGGTGACTGGTGAAACACAAACCAGGAGTGGTGAGGAAACCACTGTAATGCTTAACTAATCCAGGAAAGAATTGGCTGCATGACAATTCAAGGTGGTAGAGAAAATTAACCAGGAATAATATCAGTAATATCGTATTCTCAAGTAACCTACTATAGTAAACAACACAACCTTAACATAGAGATAAGGAACGAAACATAACGAACTAATTACCAAAGATCTACTAAAATATCACAATACTAATCTGTTAACACGTAAAGTGAAAGTGTGTCTCATATCTGTACTTGACGGTCGGTTATGGACAGCATGAACACACCACACTGAATGCTAAGCCCCAGTACACGAGGAAGCAGTGTGGCCGTCTTCAATTTCCCCCAACAGATCAGGTACTCCTTTACAACTCGGTCGATTGAGTGTGTTCCGGGTGTAAATCAGCGACCCTTAGAGCAGGAGTCGAGCTCTGTATCTACTCGGCCGCTGCACTCCCATACCAATTACTATAATTGTGGTTTAAGTTATACAAGTAGACACAAGTTCAGGTACTCACAAGAAACAAAGAAAAAAAAGCGCACATATAGACATCAGATTAATTTAGTTATTGGTCATTACAAACAAATGTATACAAAATATTGTCTTAGTTTATTGATATGGCTAGGAATTCGACACATAATTCCTAGAAAAGTTTGTAAATAATTACATGAAATAAGAGCTAAGCCATCCATCCATCTAGTGAGCGTCAGGACACAGTTGTTGGGATGTTTCACACATGATGACGCCTTTTGGCTGGTAATGGTGTATGACCCCGATAACTTGTTATTTATGGCGCCTTCTGCCACCTACCTCACGTCCCTCACTCCTCCCTCATTTCTTTCACACTCGCCTTCCTCATTCCTCCCTCAACCCCTTCACCTACCTCAGTCCTCCCTCAACTCCCTCACCCCCTTCACCTACCTCAATTTCCTCACTCCTCTCCTATTTCTCTCACACTCCCTTCACCTCTCTCACTCCTCCCTCATACCCTCGCCTCTTCCCTCTCCTCTCACAACCTCTCCTCATCCATCATACCCTCACCAACTCCCTCACACTTTCTTCACGCCCTCACACATCCCTTTTATCATTACCTTTCTCACCTCCCTCACCTTTCCCCCCCACCCCCTCACCTCTTCCCCTCACCTCTTCCCCTCACCCCTCACCTCTTTCCCCACCCCCTCACCCCTCACCTCTTTCCCCACCCCCTCACCTCTTTCCCCACCCCTCACCTCTTTCCACACCCCCTTCACCGTTTCCCACACCCCCTCATCTCTTCCCTCACCCCCTCACCTCTTCCCACACCCCCTCACCTCTTCCCTCATCCCCTCACCTCTTCCCACATCCCCCTCACCTCTTCCCACACCCCCTCATCTCTTCCCTCACCCCCTCATCTCTTCCCTCACCCCCTCATCTCTTCCCTCACCCCCTCACCTCTTCCCACACCCCCTCACCTCTTCTCACACCCCCACCTCTTCCCACACCCCCCTCACCTCTTCCCACACCCCCTCACCTCTTCCCACACCCCCCTCACCTCTTCCCTCACCTCTTCCCACACCCGCTCACCTCTTCCCTCACCTCTTCCCACACCCCCTCACCTCTTCCCACACCCCCTCACCTCTTCTCACACCCCCACCTCTTCCCACATCCCCCTCACCTCTTCCCACATCCCCCTCACCTCTTCCCACACCCCCTCACCTCTTCCCACACCCCCTCACCTCTTCCCACACCCCCTCACCTCTTCCCACACCCCCTCACCTCTTCCCTCACCCCCTCACCTCTTCCCACATCCCCTCACCTCTTCCCACATCCCCCTCACCTCTTCCCACATCCCCTCACCTCTTCCCACATCCCCTCACCTCTTCCCACATCCCCCTCACCTCTTCCCACACCCCCCTCACCTCTTCCCACACCCCCTCACCTCTTCCCACACCCGCTCACCTCTTCCCTTACCTCTTCCCACACCCCCTCACCTCTTCCCACACCCCCTCACCTCTTCCCACACCCCCTCACCTCTTCCCACACCCCCCCACCTCTTCCCACACCCCCCCACCTCTTCCCTCACCTCTTCCCACACCCCCTTCACCGTTTCCCACACCCCCTCACCTCTTCCCACACCCCCTCACCTCTTCCCACACCCCCTCACCTCTTCCCTCACCCCCTCACCTCTTCCCACACCCCCTCACCTCTTCCCCCACCCCCTCACCTCTTCCCACACCCCCTCACCTCTTCCCTCACCTCTTCCCCCACCCCCTCACCTCTTCCCACACCCCCTCACCTCTTCTCTCATACCCTCACCTCTTCCCTCACCTCTTCCCCCACCCCCTCACCTCTTCCCACACCCCCTTCACCGTTTCCCACACCCCCTCACCTCTTCTCTCATACCCTCACCATTTCCCTCACACCATCACCTCCTTCCTCACACATTTTCTCACCTTCCTCACACCTTGCTCACCCCCCTCACACCTTGCTCACCTCCTTCCTCACACCTTTCTCACCTCCCTCACACCATCACCTCCTTCCTCACACCTTTCTCACCTCCCTCACACCATCACTTTCATCCTCACACCTTTCTCACCTCCCTCACACCATCACCTCCTTCCTCACACCTTTCTCACCTCCCTCACACCACCACCACCTTCCTCACACCACCACCACCTTCCTCACACCTTTCTCACCTCCCTCACACCATCACTTTCATCCTCACACCTTTCTCACCTCCCTCACACCATCACCTTCTTCCTCACACCTTTCTCACCTCCCTCACACCATCACCTCCTTCCTCACACCTTTCTCACCTCCCTCACACCATCACCTCCTTCCTCACACCTTTCTCACCTCCCTCACACCATCACCTCCTTCCTCACACCTTTCTCACCTCCCTCACACCATCACCTTCTTCCTCACACCTTTCTCACCTCCCTCACACCACCACCACCTTCCTCACACCACCACCACCTTCCTCACACCTTTCTCACCTCCCTCACACCATCACTTTCATCCTCACACCTTTCTCACCTCCCTCACACCATCACCTCCTTCCTCACACCTTTCTCACCTCCCTCACACCATCACCTTCTTCCTCACACCATCAGCTTCTTCCTCACACCTTTCTCACCTCCTTCACACCCTTCTCACCTTCCTCACACCATCACCTTCCTCACACCTTTCTCACCTCCCTCACACCATCACCTTCTTCCTCACACCTTTCTCACCTCCCTCACACCATCACCTTCTTCCTCACACCTTTCTCACCTCCCTCACACCATCACCTCCTTCCTCACACCTTTCTCACCTCCCTCACCATCATCTCCTTCCTCACACCTTTCTCACCTCTCTCACACCATCACCTTCTTCCTCACACCTTTCTCATCTCCCTCACACCATCACCTCCTTCCTCACACCTTTCTCACCTCCCTCACACCATCACCTCCTTCCTCACACCTTTCTCACCTCCCTCACACCATCACCTCCTTCCCCATACCCTCATCACCTCCCCATTCCCTCACCACCTCCCACAAACCCATTTATTCCTTCACACACTCATCCTCCTCGTTATAAATGATAGTTAAAGTGTATAACAACCCAGTTACGGCAGATGCATTAAGGCGGGGGGGGGGGGGGGAGGAGTAAAGACTTATCATTAACCTTCGTTGGGTAATTATGTAATTTGGGTGTTGTGACGTCACCAGCGGAGTACTACAAGAATTAACCAATAATGGCGATGATTTACCCTAAGTCAATCCTTAATTGCTTAGTGATTAATCTTCTCCATCGTGGAGTAGAGGAACTGGTGTGGAGGAGAGGAAGAGGGTGGAAGGGAAGAGGGTGAGGAGAGCAGAGGGGATGATAATGGAGAGGAGGAGAGACAGGCCAACCAGACAAGTGTATTAATACTGTTTCTAATTTAGGTTCATCATCTATGTTGTCACCCATAATAATTTTAGACATATAACCCTTGATTCACATCAGATAATTAGATCACAACGTAAAGTACACTATAAGTGATCGTGGGCCCTTCGTGCCCGGTGGCGAGTCCGGTGGTACAGTTTACCGAGGTTGTTATAATGATGGTCGTTTTTGTTATAATGATGGTCCTGGTTGATATAATGATGGTCCTGGTTGTTATAATCATGGTCGTGGTTGTTATAATCATGGTCGTGGTTGTTATAATCATGGTCCTGGTTGTTATAATCATGGTCGTGGTTGTTATAATCATGGTCGTGGTTGTTATAATCATGGTCGTGGTTGTTATAATCATGGTCCTGGTTGTTATAATCATGGTCGTGGTTGTTATAATCATGGTCGTGGTTGTTATAATCATGATCATGGTTATTATGATCATGGTCCTGGTTATAATCATGGTCGTGGTTATTATAATCATGGTCCTGGTTGTTATAATCATGGTCCTGGTTGTTATAATCATGATTCTGGCTATTATAATCATGGTCGTGGTTGTTATAACCATGGTCATGGTTGTTATAATCATGGTGCTGGTTGTTATAATCATGGTCGTGGTTATTATAATCATGGTCATGGTTGTTATAATCATGGTCCTGGTTGTTATAATCATGGTCGTGATTGTTATAATCATGGTCGTAATTGTTATAATCATGGTCGTGGTTATTATAATCATGGTCGTGGTTGTTATAATCATGGTCCAGGTTGTTATAATCATAGTCGTGGTTATTATAATCATGGTCGTGGTTATTATAATCATGGTCGTAGTTGTTATAATCATGGTCGTGGTTGGTATAATCATGGTCGTGGTTGGTATAATCATGGTCGTGGTTGGTATAATCATGGTCGTGGTTGGTATAATCATGGTCGTGGTTGTTATAATCATGGTCCTGGTTGTTATAATCATGGTCGTGGTTGTTATAATCATGGTCCTGGTTGTTATAATCATGGTCCTGGTTGTTATAATCATGGTCGTGGTTGTTATAATCATGGTCGTGGTTGTTATAATCATGGTCGTGGTTGTTATAATCATGGTCGTGGTTGTTATAATCATGGGCGTGGTTATTATAATCATGATCGTGGTTGCTATAATCATGGTCGTGGTTGTTATAATCATGGTCGTGGTTGTTATAATCATGGTCTTGGTTGTTATAATCATGGTCCTGGTTGATAATCATGGTCTTGGTTGTTATAATCATGGTCCTGGTTGTTATAATCATGGTCGTGGTTGTTATAATCATGGTCCTGGTTGTTATAATCATGGTCGTGGTTGTTATAATCATGGTCCTGGTTGATAATCATGGTCCTGGTTGTTATAATCATGGTCCTGTTATAATCATGGTCTTGGTTGTTATAATCATGGTCCTGGTTGTTATAATCATGGTCCTGGTTGTTATAATCATGGTTGTGGTTATAATCATGGTCGTGGTTATCATAATCATGGTCGTGGTTGTTATAATCATGGTCCTGGTTGTTATAATCATGGTCTTGATTGTTATAATCATGGTCTTGATTGTTATAATCATGGTCCTGCTTGTTATAATCATGGTCGTGGTTATTATTATCATGGTCGTGGTTCTTATAATCATGGGCTTGGTTCTTATAATCATGGTCGTGGTTGTTATAATCATGGTCGTGGTTGTTATAATCATGATCGTGGTTGTTATAATAATGGTCGTGGTTGTTATAATCATGGTCGTGGTTGTTATAATCATGGTCGTGGTTGTTATAATCATGGTCGTGGTTGTTATAATCATGGTCCTGGTTGTTATAATCATTTGTCCTGGTTGTTATAATCATGGTCGTGGTTGTTATAATCATGGTCGTGGTTGTTATAATCATGGTCCTGGTTGTTATAATCATGGTCTTGATTGTTATAATCATGGTCCTGGTTGTTATAATCATGGTCGTGGTTGTTATAATCATGGTCCTGGTTGTTATAATCATGGTCGTGGGTGTTATAATCATGGTCGTGGTCGTTATAATCATGGTCCTGGTTGTTATAATCATGGTCGTGGTTGTTATAATCATGGTCGTGGTTGTTATAATCAGGGTCGTGGTTGTTATAATCAGGGTCGTGGTTGTTATAATCAGGGTCGTGGTTGTTATAATCATGGTCGTGGTTGTTATAATCATGGTCTTGGTTGTTATAATCATGGTCCTGGTTGTTATAATCATGGTCGTGGTTGTTATAATCATGGTCCTGGTTATTATAATCATGGTCGTGGTTGTTATAATCATGGTCGTGGTTGTTATAATCATGATCGTGGTTGTTATAATCATGGTCGTGGTTGTTATAATCATGGTCGTGGTTGTTGTAATCATTTGTCCTGGTTGTTATAATCATGGTCGTGTTTGTTATAATCATGGTCCTGGTTATTATAATCAGGGTCGTGGTTGTTATAATCATGATCGTGGTTGTTATAATCATGGTCGTGGTTGTTATAATCATGGTCGTGGTTGTTATAATCATTTGTCCTGGTTGTTATAATCATGGTCGTGGTTGTTATAATCATGGTCCTGGTTATTATAATCAGGGTCGTGGTTGTTATAATCATGATCGTGGTTGTTATAATCATGGTCGTGGTTGTTATAATCATGGTCGTGGTTGTAATAATCATGGTCGTGGTTATCATAATCATGGTCGTGGTTGTTATAATCATGGTCCTGGTTGTTATAATCATGGTCTTGATTGTTATAATCATGGTCCTGCTTGTTATAATCATGGTCCTGGTTGTTATAATCATGGTCCTGGTTGTTATAATCATGGTCCTGGTTGTTATAATCATGGTCTTGATTGTTATAATCATGTCCTGGTTGTTATAATCATGGTCGTGGTTGTTATAATCATGGTCGTGGTTGTTATAATCATGGTCCTGGTTATTATAATCAGGGTCGTGGTTGTTATAATCATGGTCGTGGTTGTTATAATCATGGTCTTGGTTGTTCTAATCATGATCGTGGTTGTTATAATCATGGTCGTGGTTGTTATAATCATGGGCCTGGTTGTTATAATCATGATCGTGGTTATTATGATCATGGTTGTGGCTGTTATAATCATGGTCGTGGCTGTTATAATCATGGTCGTGGCTGTTATAATCATGGTCGTGGTTGTTATAATCATGGTCGTGGTTGTTATAATCATTTGTCGTGGTTGTTATAATCATGGTCGTGGTTGTTATAATCATGGTCGTGGTTGTTATAATCATGGTCGTGGCTGTTATAATCATGGTCGTGGCTGTTATAATCATGGTCGTGGTTGTTATAATCATGGTCGTGGTTGTTATAATCATTGTCGTGGTTGTTATAATCATGGTCGTGGTTGTTATAATCATGGTCGTGGTTGTTCTAATCATGATCGTGGTTGTTATAATCATGGTCGTGGTTGTTATAATCATGGGCCTGGTTGTTATAATCATGATCGTGGTTATTATGATCATGGTTGTGGCTGTTATAATCATGGTCGTGGCTGTTATAATCATGGTCGTGGCTGTTATAATCATGGTCGTGGTTGTTATAATCATTTTCGTGGTTGTTATAATCATTTGTCATGGTTGTTATAATCATGGTCGTGGTTGTTATAATCATTGTCCTGGTTGTTATTATCATGGTCTTGATTGTTACAATAAGGGTCGTCCCTGAGACTAACACAGGTAGAATAAACCCCACACCTAATCTTTAATCTCAATAAACCCAGATTAACCACACCTAATCAACAGGATTAGAGACCATTAGGATTGTACCACCAATACCGATACATTTCACACTGGATTAATAACAAAACATTTAATCACATTTCCAATAGCTAATGTCTTACGGATATCTTATCAAGTTGTGAGTCTTACATGTCTATATAATTGTTTTATTTGTACAAATATTCATAGTTCGTTGTGTATGGTATTGTATGGTATGGTATTGTACTGTATTGTACTGTACTGTACTGTACTGTTTTGTATTGTATGACAGTGGGCCCTTCGTGCCAGGTTCGCCGTCCGGCTGACAGCGTACAGCGAATGAAGGTGCGCCAAGCCCGTAGACTTGCATTGTTAATTAGGGTGTGCCAGTCCGTTGACTTTCATTGTTTTCCATTGTAAATGAAATTGTTAATTAATGCCTTCCTAAAGAAACCACTGACATGGGACCAGGTTTATTCCCCTCTACGAATTTTTTGCGATTTTTCCACCAAGTTTGATGAAAAACGATTGTGCCGTTTCGGCTGCCCAGAACAGACAGACAGACGGACGGCTAGTCCTATAGTATATTAGATGTGGTGTTCTCTCAATGGTTTCATTTCTGTTTTGATGTGGAATAGTACCAAAGGAGGTTCATGTTTGGTTGTGTTGGTAGCCCGAGTAACTCTAGGATTATTACCCTTCACTTATCAAAGTTAAAGTAGGTCATAACCAACTTGATTTTCACTCCATATTAGAGAGATTGTGGATTATTATTATCAATTGAAGTGTAAAGAATGTTATGTTAACTGGTGGTCCCTATATACTTAGTGTTATTAGAGATACATTCCCTTGATTTCACTAAACTCTGGTGGTTCCTGGCAAGCCTGGTATCCACTCGACAACCTTCAATAACCTCGATGAATAGATTTCAATTTTGGTGTGAGTGTGTACTGCAACAGCTCTATTTGCTTGGGAAAGTTGAAAGCGTTGCTCGCCCGAGTAATCCTGGTGTTGTAGTCATTTTTGGACGGGAAGGCAGGGACCATATCCAATTGACTCGTTTTTTGTTTTGTTTTCCTGTTGTGTGTGGTTAATGAGATTCAGCTTTTCTATGCCCACTTAACAATAGGAAGAATAATGAAAACTTAAAAATAGAGGAGGAAGAGGACAATCTTTTGTTGCCAGTAGAATAATATGGGTGATATGTATCAAGTGTTGTAAAAATATTTTTATTCATTTTGTCCCATATTGGGAGATTATATACCGCTGGAAGGATTAAAATGCAACAGCAGTAAATGAAAGCATTACATGAAGGACTTAACGTCACTTCCAAGTACTGCTCTGAGCTCTGCTAAGATCCTTGATCCTGGATACGTGCCAACTAACTTATGAAGTGTTCAACTCTGATTTTGATAAATGTAGCCTAATATCTTTATTTTTACAAGTTTCAATTTTTTTTTAAATGCAACAAAATTGATAAATTTTATAATAGTCTTAAAGGCTTTCAGAATATTGTATAATAAGAATGGAGGAATTACCGTTTACTTGAGTAGCATAAGAAGTACGTTGCTTCACACAACAAGGAAAATTAAATATTAAAACAGCAGCTACCAGCACGTATTAATTAACATAAATTTTCAAAAACAAAAATTAATAAGTAAACCAGAAAGTGAACACAAAGAAAACAAAACACACTGTAAATGTATTCAATGCATATTATATCATTATGTCCAAATCAAATGTAAGTCTATATTTTCAGCCACCGGCTGCAACTCTATTAATAAACCGTTTATTATTATTATTATTATTATTATTATTATTATTATTATTATTAAATAAAACTCAATTTAAAGTCAATACAATTCCCCTCCTCCCATGACCCCTTCACCCAAGTCCCATCCCCTTTCCAGCTTCAGACTCGTCTCGACAAAGGCTGTGTATCTGACATTTCCTCACGGATCTTTCCGTCACTTCCGCGTTTCATTAAAAAGTTGCCCACGTTCACTATTGTTCGTCTGCCAGACTCGCCTCTTATCAGGTTATCTCGGTCACATCCTAATTCACATCCATCGTTTTCCTCCATATTTTCTTTGTGATCGTCTGTCATCGTCACGCAGTTTTAGTGTTGGTGGCTCGTGCGAGTCCGTGCTTCCTGTACCACTGTGTTCTACTTGTATGTGTGTATATAGTATGTGTATATATTATGTAAATATATTATGTATATGGATGTGTGTTTGTGTGACTATTTTTCCATGGCTGTCTGTTTGTTTATGTGTAGGAGGCTGTGTACATCTGTGGGTAAAGTTTGCAGAACTCATGATTTTGGTGAATAATTGACAACAAACGAAAAAAATAAATACATAACAGTAATGTGACGTGCAATTCCATATCTCGTAAATCATTTACATCTTAATAATGATTTGTTTAGTTACAAACAGACTACACTACACCCTCATCACCTCCCCTCACCACTACCGTAACACACACTACTCTACACCTCAACACCTACCCTCCGCACTACAGTACACCTTCAACACCTCCCCTCACCACTACACTACACCTTCAACACCTCCCCTCACCACTACACTACACCTTCAACACCTCCCCTCACCACTACACTACACCTTCAACACCTCCCCTCACCACTACACTACACTTTCAGCACCTCCACTGTCGTTTCAGAATTTTCTCATGCCAACAGGATCAGAAGGATCAGAAACTATGATCCCGAAAGCTTGGTGTCAAAACAAGACTAATGACCCGGCTACAGGTCCGAGTTCAATGACCTCTTAAGAGTGCAACAGGAAATGAATAGGGGATCAAGTCTCCGCCCAGTTGCCTTGGGAGTAAATGCTTTTTGTTCCTTGTTGCTATATTGTTTTCTTTCTCCTTTTATAAAACACCAATACTGAAAGAAGCTGGTGAAAGTTACTAGAAGAAATAATTAGTTGGAAGTAATAAAAAATAACACGTTACTGAAATTAGGGAAAATAAGAAGCGTTTGGAGTTACCGAAAGAGATCACCGTGTTCCTGCCAGCAAATTGTGGTTCACATTAAGATATACCGTATACTTTTAGCACCGCTTGAAAGATTCGAGGCAAAATATATTTTGTCGATGAACACACTGCTGCTTCAGGCGAGACATGTTTAAAACTGTGGGACGGGTCGCTTCGTGCAAACTTGCTCAAGCCTGTCAGAAACTTGTCAGCAGCTGTCAGAACTCATGCATGTTGCAACCTTTTCTACGCGGTTTTCACTTCCAATACATTTCTTGGCAATATATAATCTCAGTTTTGGATTTAAAAAGTCAATTTCACATAGAGTACTCAAAAATATTATACGCAGAGTTGAACGGCTTAAAAACACCGTGTGTCTATAATAATTCAGGGTGACGCAAAGACACTTCCCGAGAGCAATGCTATAAACACTGTTCTCAGATAAATGACTTAAACGCCACCCTGTACAATAGAAGATAAGCGGATATCTAGTAAGCAAAGTTTATTTTCCTAAATAATACGCTGACCTCGATGACTGATATTCATTTTTCGTGATCGTGACCCTGCCCTTTGACCCTCCTCCTCAAACCAGAACCATTACACTCCGGGATGAGTCACAGGAAAGTACTGTGCTGACCTCGGGAAGTTGTAAGGTAACAACGCTGAAAGTACAAGAGTTACACACACACACACACACACAGTCACAAGCGCACACGGACACATGCACACGCACACTTGCACTCTCTCTCCAACACTTTTTAGAGCTCGACGTAAAATCGACTAAACAGATGCCATCTATGGATACTAGGTAGTTAACATTGATATTAAGGTCAAGAAATTTTATGTTATCTGTGGTATGAAGTATCATTTATGTCGTACCAACATTAGAGTTACCAAATGCTCGCAATAGTACAGCGGCATAGCCAAACAATTGTGCATTTTATGATGGATGCATTAACTTTGGCACAGATATAGAGTAATACATGGTGAATATTTTCAGATATGGAACCACTAGAAACTCAACCTCTGTGGGCGCCATATTGAATTTCAAGATGGCCGCCGTTCAGGATACGCTAAACTATGTATTTCTGTTTTTACTGTTGCATATTTCATTCCAATGCCTCAATATACATAATCCGGGTTACGAAAATAATTTGTGATAGTTTTCGAAGTTTATTACAATGAAAAAGACACTGGAAAATTAACATAAAAATTTTCCGAACTCCCAAAACTTAAAAAAAAAAAAAAAATTCTGAACATTCAGCTATTGAGGCCGAATCTCTGTAGATATTTGGCCTTAACAGCCACCTTCACATGCACAAAGTCCAGTGCATTTAAGTGCAGCTTTTTTGCACCTACGCTTGTCATCGCAGTGATTCTGCAACCGCAAGAGATGAGCTCGTGGCATGACTTTGACACTTCAGAGAGTGTGGTCCAGAGTGGTTCCAGCTCATCACCCGACTTCATCCAACCCCAGTCACATGGTGATGGCAGAATGACAAACGCTATTGCAGCCTGTCCCCAGATATGTCCAGCCTGATAAGCAGCTCTCTTTATGTGCTGCTCCAGAGCTGCTCGTGTTGGTGGGAGATCCTCCAGTGATCTTGATTTTCTTGAAAACAGTTTTTCTCAGCACGTTCACGTCACAGCATGTGCTCGTACGGTCATAGAGCAGCACGATGAATCTCTCCAGTGTCGACAGGACACCATCAGGCAGCTCACTTAGGGTGGAAGCCAGACTGAGGAAGGCGGTTGTCACTTCCGGAAATGCATTCCATGTGGCCCAGGCTGCATTCTTGCTTTGACCTGCAAAGGCAGATACCGTGACGCAGCCCGTTATTGCGTGAAACACTGGAAGAGCTCTCGACTTCTCAGGTCTTAGGGCCTTTGCAATCTGATGTGCTGCTATGTAACGTCGATTCTTTCCTGTGCCAAAAATAAGCCATAGTTCATCTCGTACCTCACTCCGTTCATTCGCTAGAGCAACTGCAAGGATGACAACATCTGTATCGACGGTACGAATGAGTATTCGCCGATGACCACATTCCAAGGCATCAGCTGCATGAACCATCATCCTAGTGTCGGCCTCTTCGTGGTTGCATGGTGCCAAGTTTGGCAGTGTCGTTCCGAGGTGGAACAGTGAGTACCTGTTTCTTGTCTCTGACAACCAGCTGTTTACTTTCTTTGACAACCAACTGCATAACCTGTTCTGACAGAAAACTGAAGAGTTCCTCTTTGTTGTCACTTTTGCGGAGAAAGTTTTGCCAGTTGCTAGGTAGAGGACCAGAGGCAGAGACGCGTCTTCGAATGCCCTTGCCACGGTTACATCTTACTGTTGCTTTTAGGCTCCCAGATTTCAGGTAGCAATCCCATACCAGGTCAAGTCGAGATCGATGCTCGAGCTGTGATTCAATATAGGGAATGAATACAGCTGTGTTGTATTCTTGAAATGTCCTACTGCCTCCTGGCTTCAACATTTCCACAACGGCAGATCAATCGAGTATAATTGAGGTGACATGTGGAGCGTCAGTGATCCTGTCAGCAAGCTGTTCAAGGGGTGTGAGTAAGTCGGTCTTCTTGCTGAAGCGGAGTTTCCCATTACTGGAGAGTACTGGTGGATAGGCCGGTTTTCATGCTTCAAGAATTCGTCCAAATCACCCTCTCTTGTTTGACAGGCTATGTAGAGCCTGGGGAAGAGTCCACAGTCATCTTTTGCGAAGGCTAGTTGCTGCTTACTCCTAGTTGGAGACTTGGATTTCATAGAACTGAATAGTGTTAGCTTGTTGAGCTTAATAGTGTCACCAATAGGCTTAGACTTGTCTTCAAGGCGTTCTCTTACATATGAATGGAATTGTTCTCGTCCAAGCTTGACAACATTTTGCACACTCTTCACGGCTTCTGGACACAAGATTTCCTTTGTATGAAGAACCATTAGGTCAGTACTTTCTTCTTCAAATGGGTTTCCCATTTCTTCCATGACAATTGTAAGTGCATTCACATCCTGAAGAAACTTGTCCTGCGTCGTGTTGGTTTGCTCATGATGGTGGAAGTTAGCCTTGGTTTGCTCAGCTTTCTGCGATGATTCAAATTCAGCAATGACCCGTGCTACTTCTGGACCTGCAACCACCCACCGTCGAAGTGCACTAGGGTTTCCAGTCAAACCGACTGCACCACCATCACCTTTGATGCAGGCATTGTTCTGCTCATGGGTCTGGTCTAGTGCCATTGCAGAAAAACGGCGGGTTGTCGTTTTTGTAGTGAAATGTCCAGCTTGAAACTTTGCAGCCACATCAAGATGCTTGTCCGAGAGCTCTGTCATGTCCTTCAGGTGGACTGGAACCCACCGAGAATAAGGAGTATGATCCAAGGCGAAGAACCACTGACACAGTTCAGCCAAAGCATCCATGTATAGCGATAAGTTTGATTCTCGTAGTGATCTAACAAACATATACTTAGCTCTAGGTTGAGGGTGGTTGCCCAGTACTGAAACTGGGGACAACATTCAGCCCTTTGCTGACACGAGACACCAAACTCTAGGGGCTCATGACCATCACTTTGGGCATCTTCAGTGTATGTGCCATAAGCCTTGTGCTGTAGGATGTTCAGGGTTGCTGCTGTTATCTGATGGCCTCGCCTGGTGCGTGTGACGTGAGCAGCCCTTAGGAAAGAGTTCGCAGTACTTGGGCTGGCAACATCGGCTTGCACCAGGTTTTCTGCCCACCCGCTACCCTGCAACCAACTGCCTGCCATCCTCAGAGCCGCCATTTCAATGTGGAGACCGCTCAAAATCATAATAAATTTCTCTTCGCCGTAATTTTCGGGCCAATTCCACTGAATCTGTTTGGCTATTGCAAACAATGATTGGTCCAAGGTGATTACTAGGGTTTGACCTTTTCTTTCTTCCTTTAGCCTATTATTTCCCTATGCTTCGCAGTATTAAACGGTCTCACAGGACTAAGACAGTAACGTGGTGAAACCTGATATTTTTTTCCTGGATCCGCCCCTGATTTATAGCGGCCACTCAAATCTAGTATTGAGTGGTTCCATATCTGAAAATGTTCATGTACCATTACTCTATCGCTGTGCCAAATTTGGTGCTTTCATCATTAAATGCACAATTGTTAAGAAAATTTTAGCTATGCCGCTCCACTACAAGTAATCATTCAATATACATTTTAATATTGAGTAATCGAATTGTTTTCGGGTTAAAAAAAATGTATGCTAGCATGTTTCCTGTCCTGAATGATGTTAGATTAAAGAAAATCTAGTGAGTAAATATCGAGTCCTGTAGAGGGTGAAGCACCATAGTAAATAAAGGTACACAAGACTCGCTTCTCACAAGGTTACTCATAATCTAGATTAGGGCTCCATAAAAGCTCTTTTTTTTTTTTTCTTTTACATTTGTTGCGTTATTTGTCTTCGTCATTTCCCGCTAAGAGTCATCTGTTGGCACACCTGACTGTTTTGGAGGGAAATAAAGGTCCGGGAGCAACACTCCGAAATACAGAGTTGTGGAGATGCGTTCTAGCAGCCGATATAAACAATTGTTTAATAGGTACATAAGTAAAATTACGAACGTTGATGTAAAGACTAATTTAAATTTGTTGTAGTCACTTGAAAAGCAAATCATTGTTATTTTAGAGTTCCAAAATAAAAAATTTATATGTGAACATCACTGCGATTTTTTCCTTTTCTTCGAAGTACAGCAACAACAACAACATTATTAATGAAAATATTGGTAATCTGAACAAAGATGAATATTTAATGAGATCAAGTTTTTCGTGCCGCAAATTTCAACAGTATACAATACTTCAAAGTCCGGTATGACGTTAACTGAACACTGTCCTTACTTTCGAATAGAAAGTATTACTCATTACTTCCTTTCTTCTTCTTTTTTTTCTAAACTGACAAAAAAAAACATTCTCATGCGAAGGCAGACTTGAGGCCGGGCACCAGAGTTTTGTGTGGTGGTGGCCTTGAGAATCTGTTCGGAGATCTGACTATAATAGTAGATGCCGACCTGTCTGTACTGAGGTTAGATAGCGCACCATGGAGATATCCATCCATATATCTGTTTCTCTGTTTGTCTAGAGCAGACCAACATAAGAATGGTGGAAATTGCAGTGGGACTATTGGCCCATACTAGGCAACCCCGTTTACAACGAATCCCTATCGCTCCTACATCCCCCCAACCCATATTTAAAGCTACCCAGCGTGTTCAAGTTAATGTCGAAGTTCGGTAACTTGTTCCACTCATCCACTACTCTATTTCCAAACCAGTGTTTACCTATCTCGCGCCTAAATCTAAATTTGTCTAATTTAAAACCATTGCTACGAGTTCGCTCCTGATTGGATAGTTTGAGTACCTTTGTTATTTCACTTTTGTTTAGCCTTGACTTCCATTTATACACCTCGATCATATCCCCCCTCACTCTACGTCTCTCGAGGGAGTGCAAATTAAGATGCTTAATCTGTCTCTGTACTAAAGGTAACTAATGCCCGGGATTAGTCTTGTCATTCTCCTCTGAATTCCTTTTAGGGATTCTAAATCCATTCTGTAGTAAGGTGACCAGAACTGAACCGCGCAATCCCAAGTGAGATCTCACAAGCGCAAGATATAGTTTTAGGATAACCTCGCTAGTCCTGTAACTAACACTCCTTTGTATGAACCCAAGTACTTTGTTAGCATTGTTTCAAGCAAATACAAATTGTTGACTTGGTTTAAGATTCCTACTTATCATTACACCTAAATCTTCCTCACAGTCGGATTTCTCCATAACAACGCTGTTATCTAATAAATGGTTTCTCTGTTTACATCACCTAAACGAAGTACTTTACATTTGTCGACATTAAATTTGATCTGCCATTTTTCAGACCAAGCGAAAAATTTGTTTAGATCTTCCTACAGCTTTGCGGAATCCTCGTAAGATTTGATTTCACTCCCTATTTTAGTGTCGTCAGCAAATTTACTTATGTTTCTCTCTACTCCTATATCTTTGCCCTTTATGTATATAATAAATAGTGACATTACCCCAAACGGATATAGTGCCGTTAATGCTCATTCGATGTTTTCTGTCCTGTAACCACACCCTAATCCATTTCAGAATATCTCCTCCAATTCCATAAGTCTCCAATTTTCGTATTAGTCTCTCCTGAGGGATTTAGTCGAAGGCTTTGCTAAAGTCGAGGTATACCATATCATAATCGTCTCCGTCATCCACTGATTCGAAAACAGCTGAAAATAATGTTAATAGATTGGTCAGACATGAACGCGCACTTGTGAATCCATGCTAGGAATCATTGATCGACTTGTGCTTCACGAGGTGATTTTGAAAAGAATTTGAAATTATTGTTTCCAGCAATTTGTCTACAATTGATTTTAATCTGATTGGACGGTAGTTAGAGGATGGTGATCTATCTCTCTAGTTAATGTTTATCTTTATCAGAAATAATATTTCCTAATCATCAAGTTTTCATTCCACCCTGTTCGTGACATACACGTATCGGGAGAAAGATTCAAAGGGTACGACTATGGCACAGTTCTGGTTGGGTTTCCAAATGTATATATTGATATCAATAATTATGGATATTGTCAACATGTGCCAAAAGTATATGCAAGATAACCCCCCCCCCCCTCCCCTCCCCTCCCCTCCCCTCCCTGACCTGACCATCAACAGTAAACCATTCGTTATTCTGTTACCAAAATACTCCGTGAAAATATCTGCATTAATGGTGAGTTTTGGTTAACGTTAAGCATATATAAATTTAATATAAACTTAATGATTATATTCACTGGACAGTCTTGCGTTACAGGTCTATTTTCTTTTTTTTGCTGCTGAAGTGAGGTTGTCGTGGCGAGGGCTGCACCCAACACTTGCAACCTAGTATTACCAAATATTTCAGTTATCGTAAAATGCATTTATTGTATAATGATAGAGACGTGTAGTATATGTGACCCCCCGTAGATTTGGGGAAAGAATGATTGCCACAACGCCCCATGACAATAGGGTGTGTCAATTTTGTCAACATGTTAAAAATCAAATTTGGTAGTCAAAATATTGTGCCTCTTTGTCTAAACTTGAGATTAGCAAACAAAAATGAATTGAAATAACCCTCACCTACATCAATTATACCTTAAAGTTTCAAATATCAGTATTTCAACAAATTAATGAGACTTGATTAGAATTATTCACTTGATATTAACTAATCTCATGTAAGCATATGGATTATGGAGTATTTTATGGTTCTATAGCTTGTGTACAATATGCATGTCAGAACATGAACATGAACAGGCTCTCCGTGTGGGACAGTTTAATTCTTGTTTTGACTTGTACCAAGCGTGAGGATAAGGCGCCCGGCTCACTCTCCTAGATATCATAGACGGTGGTTTGCTCTCATTGCACTTGCACCTACTCTACCAGACGAATTCTACATTTTAATTATTGTAAGTAGGGCATATTGATTGTCGCAGTTACTTATATCATTGCATAAAACATTATGTTCTAAGAAATTATTATGTTATTTCTGTTACAGCATTTTTGATAAACAAATTGATATTTTTTGAAACAACAATTGAATTATGAAACATTGAAATATTTTTCTATTTGTCAGATAGTGTGAAGATGTCAAAATTGAAGACAAGAAGTCAGTTGTCAACCCACTTGAGCCTGCTAGTTGGTAAAGGGAAGGAGCTTCCTGTATCAGAACTTCCAACAGTGAGAGACATGCTAAGATTAGGGTTACTCCTTCGAGAAAAAAATGCAAAGGACAGAAGGAACTATACAGATAAAGAACTCATAAATGACATGATAGTCCCTCTTCTGCATCAATGGACAAAAGCTAATGCACTATTCAAACCACCTGTGATTAATCAGTGTCGAACTATTGAGCTAAAACTAACGAAATTATGGCACAAAGCAGTTGAAACATCACTTGGTAAAGGAAACTTGGCCAGGAAAAATGAATGTCTGCACACACTTGATACTCTGTTTGACATTTTGACCTGCAAGTGCTCCATACAATTATGTTCTGAATCCAACTGTTCTCACTCAGGTAAGAGAGAAAATAATTCCCACATTGATTGTGGTTGTCCTCGTGAAAAGAAGATCCCTGTTTTAGAGCTTGAATTTATAAAGGCACAGAGGACAAAGGCAGAAGGCCAAGGAAGTATGCAAATGGGTTCAATAGATTGTTCAGAAACAAAGAAGCAGATTGCTAATGCGAAGAAGAGAGAACAAATCCGAGAGAGGGAACAAAAGAAGAAAATGAAGAGTGAAGAAGCCATCCAAAGAGAGGAAGAGCTGTGTCAAGATGTTTATCACTTCTTTGATAGTTCTTCTGATGAACAGGAAGCAACATCAGATGATAGTTCCAAAGAGCCATCTGAACCTTTACCAAAGAAAATGAAATACAACACAAGAAATATTTCAAACATTGCTTTAGCTAGTTTTCGCCACCATGCTGGACTTCGTGAGGCTGCAGAAATTGCAACTGCCGCTTGGATAGATGCAGGCCTCATCAGCCGAGAGGATGTATCTTTGGTGATAGATCATAATAAAATTAGAAGAGCACAAGAAAAAATAATGAAGGAAATATCTGATCAGCATGAAAAAGATTTAAGCGAGGGAGGGCTCTCCTGTCTTTTGTTTGATGGAAGAATAGATGACACAAAAGTTTTGCTAGAAGTAGAGGGAGTGAACAGAAAGTTTCCAGGTCTCATCAAAGAAGAACACTACTCTGTCTGTTCTGAGCCTGGTGGTCGGTTTTTGTTTCACTTTGCTCCCGAAACTGAAGTAGAAGGGAAGAAACATGCAGAGGTCATTGCTGATCATATTTTATGTTGGGTTCAGGAGAGAGGACTTGGCAGTTCACTACAGGCTGTTGGTGGAGATTCAACTGCAGTGAACACCGGATGGCAGGGGGGTGTAATGACGCATTTAGAGAAAAAACTAGGAAGAAGACTTGCTTGGATTGTATGTGATTTACATACAGGCGAGCTACCTCTTCGTCATCTCATCCAGGAACTTGATGGTCCTACAAAGAGCAACAACAAGTGGTCAGGTCCCCTTGGCATCATGCTGGATGAAGCAACACAACTAGAAATAAATACAACCTTTCCAAAGGTCGAAGTTGGCCCTCCCCTTCCGGCGTTGTCTGAAGGAGTCATCAAAGATCTCAGCACAGATCAATCCTATGCTTATCGTATTGCCCAAGCAATAAGATCAGGAGAAGTGCCTCAGTCATTGGCTCTCTTGGAGATTGGACCTGTCAGTCACAGCCGTTGGTTAACTACAGCTCTTCGTTTCTGCAGGATTTGGATTTCCAAACACGAATTGAAGGGCAAAGTGCTGAAGAATTTGAGGTTAATTGTTGAATTTATTATTGGAGTTTATCTTCCCCAGTGGTTTAGTGTGAAACTTAATCCTATGTGGGTGGATGGGCCCAATCACCTTTTGTTTCAATTGCAGCTAGTAAGAACACAGAGGAAGGTAGTGAGGGACATCGTGTTACCTGTGGCAAGAAGGTCCGCTTGGTATGCTCGATCAGAAGCAGTTTTGCAAGCAATGCTTTGCAGTCAATGTACCAATCTCCGAACCGAGGCTGTAGAAGTCATTCTAAAGATTAGAGGAACGCTAATAGATGACGACCAATTGGGAGACTGTTCGTTTCATTCAAGAAAAGTTCCCCCAATAAACGTCAATGCCACCAAATTGTCAGAATTGGTTGACTTGAGTTTGGAAGTCTTAGAGCCACCATTGACAACAAGTCTAACTAGCCAAGAATTGAGAAACCTTAAAGAGACTCCAATGCAGGTGCCGAAGTGGCCTTCCCACACTCAAAGTGTGGAGAGATGTGTGAAAATGGTCACAGAAGCAGCGGGCCATGTTTACAGCCACGAGAGGCGAGAAGGTTACATCAAAGCACAAATAGCAAGCAGACTACTGATGACAAGAAACCAAAGCAAAGAGAGTATGAAGGCATTGGTTACTTTCAAATAGACTACGGATAATAAAATATAATAATTTGAAACTTGAAACAGTAACATGTGTGCAAACGCTGGTTATGTTATAAATTCACAAATATGTACATTTAAAAATCCATTTGATGTAGGTAGGACTTATTATAAAAAAAAATTTATGCCAGAATATTGTTTTGCATGCTTAAAGACTACAATAAATTGCTACCAAATTACTCGATTTTCAATTTAGCCAGTTCACCCCCTAAATTGACACACCCTACCATGACAACAGTGTCCGTCCGTGCGTGAGAACGTGCGTGGTCAGCATGCTTGCCTAGCAAGCGAGCGGACTCGGGTTCGATCCTGGGGCAGGGTGAAACTATGGGAAAGTTTTTTTTTACGCCATTTGCCTCTGTCTACCCAGCAGTCATTGGGAACCTGGAAGTTAATCGATTTTGGGATCGTGTTCCGGGATAATGGTTAGCCAGTGCAGTTGTCGAGTTGTCCGGTCTTCTCGGACTATTCCTTAACAGAGGGTCATGCAACTCGTTAACTTGGGGTGTGGTTGTTGTGTTAGCGACAGCTTCTACACCTTAAACAAATTCACGCCTAGGTAGCCCTTGGGCCGGCAAACCTCGCTACACGAGAGGCAACCATTATTATTATATTATATTGTGAGTGTGTGTGTGTGTGAGGCAGTTGGTAGAGAGAGAGTGATAGACAGATCCCTCCTAACAGCAGAGTTATCCCCGAGTACATGTAGAAGAGAAATTACTTGAAAAAAAAAACTAATAAGAACAGACCTGTTGGGGGCCGACACGTGCGCTGTACTATCAGCACACACAAAGAGCCGCCAACCTTGACGAGGTAACATTTAATGGTCAGCGAGACAAATGAATCGAATCATTTGTTCAATCAGGAACCTTAAAACAAACGAATATACAAAAATGGTCCATTATTGGGCAATAAAGGTAAATGATGCCATAAATCACTGGATAACCCACCCAAACCCTCTTAATGGAGCAATTATGTCTGTGATGAATCAGAAATCCACGTATCTGTAGGCAGCAAATAGAAGTGTAATGTAGTAATGGAAAAATCGCTGGAAACAAAAGAAAAGAAAATGAAAATCCTGAGTTCTGTATTTGAGACCGTAATTTTGTTTCAATGCGTGACCATTTGTGTTAACTTAGAGATTCTGATGTAGATGGTAAACATTAAGGATGTAAAAGGTTATCATCGTACATCAGGCAATGATGAAGGAAAATTGTCTCATCCTGCTTGGTCTAACTCTGATAAAAGTTCTCGCTTATATTGGTGACTCGTTACTCTGACTTCCATTCATTTCCCAAATCACAGCGACTAAGAACATTGCTGATTTTTTCTCAAATCTGGTATGCGGGCGGTAACGCCTTACAAGCGAGAGGAGAGATAATTTTTTCTAAATTTTATTTTTGTCAACAACGCGTCACTATATACCTGTATATACTGTAAATAGCTCAACGATCCCAGCTGGTCTTCTGATCCTTGAGGTTTTACTCCGTCTGGTCTGAATTATTTGGGTCTAACATACAGTCAGCCTGAGCTCCTACAAAGCGCCCTCACGCGAATATTTACCTCGAAGAAATCAGTTTTCGTTTACATACATATCCAAACACCCCCTTCTCCACCTAACCCCCCTTTCCCACACACACATTGTTTAATGTCATTACGCAACTTCCCGCAGCAACCTGTCAGTATACAGTAGGTGTGAGGTGGACTTTCCTCGGGTTGGGAAGGTTCTGTCTGTGCCCAGAGAGACATAATTAGCGGTTGGTCATATCATCTGCCGAGTAATCAGGACCCAGAAAAAGGTCCCAGACGGATGTAATATCATTTTTAATCTGACCTGCAGGCTCCCGACACCCTACAAGTTACCTAGTGTGTGTCGGGTTTGAGCTGCCACCTCGATATTTTTCCCACCCTGGGGTGACGCTAAGAAATATTATTTACTGGAAAGTGTAGTTTAGTGATTACTGAAACGAAAGTAGTTTTATATATAAATTTAGTGAACCACTATTGAATAAAAGGAACTCGGCTCCTATTTTAGCAATCAATAAATAAGTGAAGGTAGTATTGGGTTTAGTAATTTATTATTAAACATTATTTTTAATAGCTTTGTTTCATATTACTCAAGAGTGTAGTAAGAATTAATTAGTGCTTAATTATTAAGCAAACATATTTTAGTTTTATCTGTTTGATTATGAATCAGTGAGTCGCTGTAGTTTAACATGATTATTAATCCAAAGGAGCTAAGGTAATTAATTTTAGCATTTTATTTAATAATCAAATATCACATAAGATAATCAAATGATTATAAGCTAATTTTAGTGGCTAATAAATTAATCATATATCTAATGAAGAATTATTTAACAAACAGAAGATAATGAACGATGATCAGGAATTAATAATATCTTCATTATCTGCTAGAGCTGTTCACCTTTTATGCCTTGAAGAAAATTAACAATTCGAGATGTCATGCCTAATATTTCAAAGTTAATTTCATATGCACATGAATATGATCATAAGAAGTCTGATATGACCGGGAATTTATAGCAAGACATTGGAAGAAATGTTCATTACCAGGGTGTTATCTATTTACTTTGTGTGTGTGAGCGAGAGAGAGAGAATATGTACACACCAAGTTTCAATCATTCTTCGAAATCCTTAATTAAGATAGCTAGTTTGTCCCCAGGAAGAGCTTTATATAACAAAGGCTCGTGTAAATAAATGGGAAACAACATTGGTAAGCTTCAACCATCCCTTGAACGATTATCAATACTGGTGACGCCGCGGGAGAGGCTGCCGGTGTCGCTCACGCTTACCAAGTATAATTCCGACATTTGCAACACCGCGATATTGCAAGAGGCATTGAATTCAAGGCCACATCTCTGCCACGTCTCCTTCATGTGTATTGTTATACCTGTGTGTTTTGTTTCCTTGAGTGACTGGCCAGGGGCAAGAATGTCTTGTAACTACTGAGGGAGTGAGTAAGTGGTTAAGAGAGGTGTTAAGTCTTTCCAAGATGCCAGGGAGGTAGAACTGGCTGGTGTTGGCAGGGAAGACGGACGTGAAGAACTGATGGGAGACAAACAAAGAACTGTCTTTTGATGGCGGGTGGTGGGAGGGAGGGAGGTGGTTGTATGTGGGTGTGACAGGAGAGTGGCGGAGGTACGACTGTCTGGTGACGACACGCGAGGCGCTAAAGAATTTTACGGGTATTTAGTTATGGAAATTGGGAGGGAGGTGTGGGAGTGTGTGGCTGTGGAAGATGAGGACAAGGCTGTGAGTGTCCGAGAGGGACCAGGGTAACGGAGAGGGAATTGGACAACTCGGCAGATATACTGGGTTATAAGAGGTGATAGCTTATGGAACACCCATAAGTTGGTAGGGAACGAAGAGTGTGTGTGGAGTATATGAGCGTGAAGCAGAGACACCTGAATCAGGAGGATGAAGAGCGGAGGGGAAGAGGTGTTCTTAAGCACAATAATGGCAAAGGTTAATAGGGAACCATTTTGTTGCAAGAAAGGAAAGATAATTCCATGATAGTGTTCATTTCATTTTATTATTCGAGTAGTCTGTCACTACCGGGTGGAGGAAGTGTTCAGCTGTGTATTGCTCTTTCAGTGATCAACGTTATCGTGGTGGAACTTGACATAACTGTTTTCTTATATTTCTGGTTCCTTGACAGATGATCAAATATCGCAACGTCGCAAATATTCATTCATGATCTTCCTTTAAACAAAAAAACAAAAATTCTAATGAATATTGTCTGTGTATTACTGTAGATAAAGTGAACAGTGATCTGAAAACATGCATTCAAGAGCTATGAACTGATATAATTAATGGATATAATTGCATAATGCCGTAACATGTTTTTCTTTAACAATACGAGTATACTGCATGATAATCTGTGTTTTGTATCGTTTTCGAAAAGAAAAAAATCATAAAAGGTAATGTCAACACCAGATGAACTGCTGACGGAGGTTCTCGTGGGCCGGAGATGAACGTTCTTATCCGTGAAGACAAGTTCATTTTACCTCCACCTCACGTAGGGTAAGAGAGCATCAATATCATTTAGTACAAGTATGTGTGTGTGTGTAAAGAAAACATCCCCAAAAATGGCAGACTGTTACTAGTGGAACTTGAGAAAAAGATAAGTCAGAAGTCAGTCATAAGTCGATGTGTTACAGAATTGCAGAGGCTCTTGTCTGAGCTCTGATAGACTCCTCACCGGTAAATATTCTCTCTTAAAGTGCCGATAATAGTTGTTTTCATCAGCTGCAGGATAACGTACGACCACTAGACTAGTAAAGACTTGGGGGGGGGGGGGGGTGTAGCATCTGTGATAAATTACACATTTCTGTGTAAACTGCGTAGGGCGATAATTTATCCTCCCATCACTCTCACCCCCTGGAGATTTATTGTCCTATACATGATCACATAATTATAGAGGGAAACTTCCATAATTTACCCTCTTTATAATCCCGCATCAGGTGTATAACTAGGACCAGTAAAACTCGCTCAGAAGGAGTTAGTGAAGGTTTGTGACGATAATATCTCTTCTTTAGGGCCACTTTCATGCGTCTATTTACGAAGGTTCGTTTTATGTGTAAGAATCTATAAAAGAATATAGGATTGTGAAAATTGATGTGCCTAAGTGTTGGTGTGTTAAAGATGCCTTTGTCCCTGATCGTATATGTTGGTGAAGAATAATACTGTATGTGCATCATAAACATTTATACGTAAATTTGTCTGAATTATGTGTTTTGGATTTGTGTGTTTATTTGTTGGTGTATACAGTTTATAGATGTATGTGTTACTATGTCTGGGTAATGGTGGGGGGTAAAGAGTGGAGTTCGGTTGGCAGGTAAGAATTAATTAACATTCTCCTTAGGTCACCCATCCTTGATTCAGCGGCAGGTAACACGAAGGATAAGAAAATAAGTGAGTGTGTGTGCGTGCGTGCGTGTTAATACTACTACTACTACATAAAAATAATAATAATAATAATAATAATAATAATAATAATAATAATAATAACTAACGATTTGTTGAAAGAACATGGCAGCCAAGTGGCTGAAAATATAGTCAACAGAGATGATGGAAGTTACATAATTGGGGAAAGGGTCACTAATTAACATATATTATATGCAAGTAACATAAGTGGCACACATATATATAATAACACGAGGGGGGAAAGGGTCATTCAATAGAGATTTAAGCATTGAAACAATACAAAATTAAGATTGACAGGGTGTAAATACACTGGTTAACTAGGAGTTATTAATAAATGTTATAATGGTTGGGATTTGGCTGTTCTTAAGTGATCAATGTGTCCGTGTGGGCTGGATGCGATTGTAGTGTCGAACAGCAATTCTCGGACGTGGGATCTCCGGCGAGGATGATACAAAAGCTTTTCCCCAAACTTACAGATGAGGTTATCGCGATGATCAGAGAGAGCCGAGAGGGTCGGTGTGTTAAGCCCTTTTGACATGCAGAGTAGTTGGGAAGATAATAATCTTGCATGGTGTTTTCGCTGTGTAGCATTTACGGAAGCAGACCAGGCAGAAGAAGCATAGGAAGTATGAAAGTTGAGTAAGCGACGGAGGAGGTGGGGCAAAAGCTGGAAGATTTGACAGTTATACTCAAGAGTGCTTTACAATTTAGTTTATCTATAGTGAAGCCGAGGAGCTTTATGGAGTCCACAACCTGGAGTGTGTTGGGGCCCAATGTAATGGAGGGAGGTGGGACATTGTCGGAGGAGAGAGGTTGATGTGCATAACCTTGGTCTTGGTAAGGTTGATGGTGACATGGTTGTTGGTGGCCCAATTTTGGAGACTGTTCAGTATGTTCTGAAGGGAGCTGTAGTCGGGAGCCGAATTGATCACATTGGTCCCAATGGTAGAGACGTTGAAATCCCGTTACAGTGAGGTAAGGAAGGAGATGAGGGAAGGGAGGGGCCAACAGGTTGGCAGGAGTGGCCCACAGAAGGCGCCAAGGACATACGTGTACGTGAAATAAATAATAATAATAATAATTAACAGTTTATTGAAAAAGTAATGCAGCCCGAAGGCCGAAAATATGCATTGGACAAAAATGACTTATTACATACAAAGACATGGCGTGCGTGTGTGCGTGCGTGCGTGCGTGCGTGCGTTCGTTTTATTATTGATTAGTCAAATAATTTAGCCAGCAGTACATTATCACTTAATCATTAACTGTAGAAGACACATTCGTACGTAACCCTTCGCCTTCCATCAATTAATAATAATGAAGATGATTCATATTATTAGTATAGAAGTATATACCGGTATATTTTTTGTGGCCGGTCTATTTATAGTTCTATTCACAGTTCACTTTCATAGTATCCACATTAAACTTCATACAAGATCGAGAGACACTCAACGAGGACAGGTTCCAGTAAAATGTTTGCTGAAGGCTTTAATATTCAATGATGCCCTGTTTGTTAAACGTGTTTGTGTCACCCCCACGCACGGTCACTGGAGGCTAGAGCGTCCTTCAATGGTCGCTGGACGTGTTTACTTGGGTTTATATATAGAAATTAAGACAACCCCAGTGGCAACAACATCAATGCCGTCACTGATAAGGTAAACAAAGCCCGGAGACGCGTATAAAAACATAAAGCAATTATCGACATTCTCAACCTTCCAGAGAAAGGTATAAACGGGACACTATTGTGAGCCTGAAGGGTCGTGTTCTAAAATAGATAATGGTGTTAATTGTGAATTAAATTTCTTTGTGCAGTTGTACAAATTATTGAACAATAGATGGTTTAATGTGTGGCATGGCAAGGGAGTGGGAGGTAAGGATCGGTGTCACGATTGAGAGGTATTGGGATTTCACCACCGATCTGGCCTTTTATTGTCCTCTGCCAGAAAATGTGGGAGAGACTATTTTGTTTATCCCTTCCGTCAGGTCCATCGGTCCGGCCGTCTCTCTGTTCTTAAGTAAAGTCGTTTGCGTTTATTAACTTGAGAAAGCTGTGTGCGTGTGTAGCTGTGTGTGTGTGTGTCAAACAGCTTAGCTAGAGTATAGTGCATAACTATTTAATATAGAACGAGGATAATGATCTATAAATCAGTTACATACACACTTGTTATGCTGAATTATTTACGTCAGCCAATCATCAATCTCTATCGGTGTGTGGCGTTTATGTACGAGTATATGCATGTTAGTGAGCATTCTGGTGGCGTGAATGAGTGTGTGGGCGAATGCTGCTCTCTGGTAGTTGAATGAGAGTTGGTTGTCAGTTGTTTGTCTGAGAGGTTGGGTATGATGATGTGGCGTGAGGTTTCCTATTCATGTGTTACCCTGTTATGGCAATCGGCATCCCGCGGCACTACTGTGCGGACCTCCCAAATAAATGCACATGTCAGCAGTTTTTCCTTAAAACATCAGCACCAACCAATATTAGAACAATAACACACACACACCCTCTCTCTCTCTCTTAAATCGTATGTCTGGTAATAAAGCTGTCATCGACCAAACTAGCTTTCCCTGAAAACATTTACTATTTTTTTTACTTTGTTTTGCCTCTTCCTGTAGTACCACGTACTTAAAAATCACGAACATGTTAGTTCCTCTCGAACCTCATGTTGATATTACAACTTTGAGTATATGAATATGTCCCTGGTTTACGTAAGTGTAAGTGAGCTGGGACAATTACCATCTCAGAACACATCCATAGAAATCATAGAACAATATACAGGATATACCAAAAATTTGTACACGCACAGGTGGATTTCACGCCTTTCCTTTATTTCAGCAAGCATTTAAATTCTATGCCACTAATTTATTTATAGGTTATTCAGTTCTTGCTTGTAATCCCCTTTCAATGTTTTACTGTCCGTCTGGTTTGATTGTAACGTGCTATTCCTAAAGGGGTTCTTCGGTATATACGACTAACATATACGAACATTTGGGTCACCCTGTTGTGTGTTTCTCGTGTTATTTTTTCACATTACTTGTATCAGCAGAAGCAAAGACTGGGTGAAAATAATCAAATAAAAGCAGCTTCTTATTCATGGCACCGTGCCATTATTTTAATCGAAGTATAATGAAATTGTTGAAAGAAAAACAAAGTGCAGCATGGCGTAGGAGTGTTATATCCTTAACTGGAACTAAAGAACTTAAACCTCTTAACAGGATGGTTGATGCCTGCTAACCCACATCCTCTACATCACATGTAAAATACAATATTTTATGTATTTCAGTAAGCCCCAAGGCAGCGGGACCACGAGAATGTGGTTAAGTAACGCTGAATGAAAATTTTGACGCCTCTGCCTGCTAGTGTTTTAGAGACACGTGTAACTCATCGTTCAGGGAGGAATTTATTTTATTGTTTTCCTAATCAAAAAATAATAATATTGTACGGGGGAAAACATCACAATACGTAACCAAACCAACTCTGATATAACCGTAATCTATCTACCTAACATATTTTATATAGAAAACAAAGATCGAACGGTCAAATAACCGTCATATGAAGCGTCTTAAACGAAATCAACCTAAACTAAACTAACCTAACCTAACCCAACCTAGACGGTAAACTTAGGTTTGACAGCGTGACCTTTCTGTCCAAGTGTCGCGCCCATGATTAGTAAAAAAAATAAAAATAAAATATATAAATCGATTTTAACCGAACATAATAAGTAGATATATATCCCAAGAAGTTCTCAAATGAGTTTGGTAATTAGTCCTAGTTGAGGCGAATGTTCCTTGGAGGTGTGTTGTAAAATGGTTGGAGATACAGTATCGCTAACTTTCAAATTAATGATTAATTTTTTTCTATCCTTGTAAAGTGTAAACTGTACTGTACATGGCTGTGATATTTAAACAGAACTCGCAGGGAAACAAATGTGGTGTTTACTATTCTTACTAACGATGAGAAGGAATATCATACATCTGCTTAAGGATGTCAGCACTTGAACCATGGTATGCGTCTGACGTCAAGTTTGTTTATTAGAAAGGAATTATATTGAGGTAGATATATATTGTCAAGTGTACTATACGTCTAAACCATACAAATAATTTGTTTAACAGCATTTAGATTTTTCAACATTGGAGACTCGAGCTGGAAGCGTATAGTCATAAGCTCCCTCGCAGCTGCTGGCTAACTGAGACCCTCAATTAGTGACGTCTAATAAACAAGTCTGCATTGATAATCATACCAATAAATAATTACGACAACCTAAAATTAAGCAGTACGAAATTTCTACTTCATTACAAAATAAACTTTGCTTCGAGGAGACGCAGCCGATAAATATTTTTTGGTTAGGAGTTATTGTCCTCCGGGAACAGCGAGTAATATAAGTTATGAGGGCATGTGCTAGAGATACCACACGCAAGCTAACCGTTTTCTGGTTGTGTCGTGTTGTGTAACTCTACGGGTGGCGGCGGCGGCCCAGTGCACCAGTGTTGTTCAACCTTAACATTGTGTTCCGCAACCTTACCTCTATTGGTTTCCCTTAACTCAGTTTCATATATATTGCGTAAAGCATTATTACTGCACGAAAACAGAGGATCACGTTATTAAAACTGAAGTAGTATTAAGTAATGTAACAATTTTAAATGATGAAACAAGTCAAGTTTATATATTTTTTTTTTTATTTTAGTGCTTCAAAGATTAAATATTAAACGTGTACAGTACAATTAGTTAATTCATACACCAGACTTCAACATATACCTAAAAGGCAAGAGTTACATTTCTCTTTTTTAGACTGTCATTGTTTTTTGTTTTGTTTTAATGTATTAACAGACTTCAAGCACAAAATACCAGGTCAGAGTCTGCAATAATGTCTGATTACTACTATTATGTATCTCTCTACGGTCAAGTTTAGTTAAGACAATGATTAGCTCTTTTATTACAGGGAAAATTAATTAGTATACAGGTAATTTATTAAACCTGG
Organism: Homarus gammarus; assembly: GCA_958450375.1. Lineage (NCBI taxonomy): Eukaryota > Metazoa > Arthropoda > Malacostraca > Decapoda > Nephropidae > Homarus > Homarus gammarus. Next base: position 1,258,844 of record CAUDMG010001762.1, on the reverse strand, counting down.
AAGTACTGCGCCTCAAATAATTTCCTTGAGTAACTATTTTTGTTTTCACCTTAATTCTTTATGTAACTCACACCTACACCATCACTCATACCTTCACTGTCACTCAAATATTCCACCGTTACTCACACCCCTTCCCGTTACTCACACCCCTTCCCGTTACTCACACCCCTTCCCGTTACTCACACCCCTTCCCGTTACTCACACCCCTTCCCGTTACTCACACCCCTTCCCGTTACTCACACCTCCCCCGTCACTCATGCCTCTCCGTCACTCATGTCTTTCCGTCACTCATGCCTGTCCCCGTCACTCAGACCTCCCCTCATCACTCACACCTCTCCGCATCACTCAGACCTCCCCGTCACTCATGCCTCTCCCCATCACTCACGCCTCCCGCGTCACTCACACCTCCCCCTATACTCAAACATCTCCCCATCGCCCGCACACCTCCCCGTCACTCATACCACCCCGTCACTCATACCTCCCCGTCACTCATGCCTCTCCCCATCACTCACGTCACTCACACCTCCCCCTATACCCAAACTTCTCCCCATCACTCACGCCTCTCCCCATCACTCACGCCTCTCCCCATCACTCACGCCTCCCACGTCACTCACACCTCCCCCTATACTCACACATCTCCCCATCGCCCACACACCTCCCCGTCACTCACACGGTCCTCTCCTGTCACTCACGCGGTCCTCTCCCGTCACTCACACCTCCATCACTCACACCCACCTTCACTCACACCTCCGTCACTCTCACTTCTCGTCACTCACACCTCTACCGGTCACTCTCACCTCTCCCCGTCACTCACCTCTCGCCGTCACTTACAACTCTCCCCTTACTCACATCATGTGATGGGTGACATAACCACAAAATGGTAACTGTATTATGCTGTAACAAGTGAGGCTGGCGTAATAAATAAATTTCTCCTGTCAATAATTGTAATCACAATCTAAGGAGAAACAAAACAATAAAGTTATCGGAAAATGAACGACGTATTTTCTAACTTATCAGTGATGTTAACCTAACACCAGGTGAATGTTCACCCTCTTTCTCGCTTTTCTATAGCTGTTTTATACTTATAGTGTATAAGCTGATTTAGTGTACTTGCTTCAAGACAATAGTTGTTGTTGACACCACTAGATACTGTGTATAATTATAAACTACATCCACCTTCTTGTTAAAAGTGATGTTTTTTCATGTTATTGTAAGGTATATATATAGTAAGGTTAAGTGTTTCTTGATTATGGAGATCATTGGCAAACTATGAGAAGTAATTAAGAAGTTACCAGTTGACTATTTTATAAATGAAATAATAATGTAACCATGCTATATATATATATATATATATATATATATATATATATATATATATATATATATATATATATATATATATATATATATATATATATATTATGGTACACTAGCACAACGTTCGTATACTTGTATCACAGGAAGGGTAGAAGATAATGGAAGTAGGGACACACCCCATGTGCCTCCTGACAGTGGGAGTCACTGCAGGATAATTGTGTTCATTTACTCCCTAGCTGGGGTGCTGCCCACGCCTAACTCTGATTCTGTCATTATGGTGTAGGTGCCGGGTACAGTGGCTGGCGTGTTTTGTGAGATGTGGCACCACTGTTTGTTTATATCGTAGTAAAGTAAGTAGAGTAGGCAGAGCTACCCTCGTTATAGTAACCAGAACAAGGATACTAAATAAGTAGTCCTTCTCTATTTGTGAATGCTCGCATTTCCTGCATACTTTTAGTTTTGATATAGAGTTCCAAGTAGAACGTCATTGGCTCGTATTTGTCGTCTGGTGGGCGGTGGTGCCACATCTCTCATAACACGCCAGGCACTGTACCCGTTATAAATGGAGGCAACTGTATATACCTGCCTGTGTGAAGTATGACCATTGTAAACTTAAATGTTGTGTACAGTTATAGACGTTACATATACCCAAATATATCTGCTCAAACATATCTGAGGTTTACTGGCTTATGAAAAATATAAATCGAAATGCATATGCGGAAAAGAATTTGCAAATAGTTCATCTAAACTTTGCATACTCGTCTTATTGCCAACTCCGCTGTCCAACAATGGGAATACTGAAGCCTCAAAAAAAAAACAATATGATGAAAAACAAAGAAAAAGAGTTAAGTAGTACTTTCGAAAACACTGAAAGCTAAGTGGTCCTCCTCATGTCACAGTCGTGTTTTTTCAGAAATAAAGAAAATGTGGTAATAGGGACGTTAAGATAATGGCCCAGGATAAGGTAGAGTTGGAGTGAGGGATGCGGGACATACTGCTGACATGTGTTGCTGTGGGTGAGTAATACACACTGTGTTTGTTGTTGTGAGGGTGTGTGTTTGTTGTTGTGAGGGTGTGTGTTTGTTGTTGTGAGGGTGTGTGTTTGTTGTTGTGAGGGTGTGTGTTTGTTGTTGTGAGGGTGTGTGTTTGTTGTTGTGATGGTGTGTGTTTGTTGTTGTGAGGGTGTGTGTTTGTTGTTGTGAGGGTGTGTGTTTGTTGTTGTGAGGGTGTGTGTTTGTTGTTGTGAGGGTGTGTTTGTTGTTGTGAGGGTGTGTGTTTGTTGTGGTGAGGGTGTGTGTATGTGTGTGTGTTGCTGTTGTAAGGGTGTGTATGTGTGTGTGTATTGTTGTTAGGGAGTGTATATTGCTGTCATGACTGTATGTTGTGATGCAATAGTCAAGTTAGTAAGGTGTGCTTATAGACGCGTATAGTCAAAAAAGCGACATATATAAGTCACTAGGTGGGGCAGAGGTACGGTTGTAGGGAGGATGATTATGAGTACCATTTTCATGTACAGTGATTTCTCTTGCTTTTGATGAATCTCTTCGTCTCAAAAAATATCTGGAGATTTTTTTTTCTTCATAACCAATCAGTCTCAAAGGATGGTTTTGTGCATGGGTTACCTGTCAATACTGTCTCCCAGCATGCTGATGAAAACTACTATAGAATGCGGTTCAGCAACAACCGGTGGACTCCGACCACAGAGGATGGGAGGAGTTAGTTACTGTGGATAAATAAAGTATTTCAATTTAATGCTAAGCCTTTACATACTACATCAACAAGGTCCTGAAGGTCAGCATACCAATCTAGGTAATGGTTAGCTGGGGTTAGGTTATATTTGATTTAGCTTCAATCTGAGTATTCTGTTTTTACTTTCAGCTTTTGAATATCAACTAATTATTGTTACTTTGGTCATAATCAAGTTCCCCTCTCAGAACAGCTCCAGTTTCTCACCTAATAAAAATAAGTATTGTATAAATAGATTATTTTGCTTGCCTTTGTGGTACAGTATTATTCACGCAACACACGTAGCTAGCAGCCAATTTACATGCTCACCAAATACATTTTCATAATTTTCTCCCCCCTAAATATGCAGTTCAGTGTAATTAATATATCGCACATCACAAATGTCACGTGTATATGTCACACACAGGTGACTTTCAAAACTAACATTAACTTTTCTTAGAGGGGGGGGGGGAGATATTTTAGAATGAACAAAAAATATTTGCTTTTGATGTATGATTAAATGAATAATTAATATCAGTAGTCAGAATCTGGAGGGGTTGATTGACCTGATAATCGTTTATATATTGAGTAGCTCAAAAGTGCATTCTACCAACTGTGGTACAATAATGTGGAGCAGTTCAGAGATGTACCAACTGTGGGACAATAATGTGGAGCGGTTCATAGGTGAACTAGCAGTGGTACAGTAGTGTAAAGGAGTTTTGCTTAAATAATATAGGGAGGCCCAGAGCTACACCAGATCTGAATCAACAAATTTGGAATTGACCAGGAGGTATAAAAGTTTTCGGTTTTACAACAACAATGACAAATTTCTCAAGGAGTGGCTTTAGAGGCGCACCAAAGAAAATGGTGAGAAAATGTGAAGCGGCGGTTTCAGAGTGGGTCATAAATTTTATTTCTAGTATAATGTGGTGAAAATTAAAGCCTGTAAGAACGAAGGGAAGAGCTAGGAGGGGGTGGTAGACTGCAAATACCAGTGCCTCTACATCATATCAAGTATCTGATTACCTGCGTGACATCACAGGGTAGAGAGTGTGCTCGTATTTCAAGTCATGAAGTCCTCCAAAATAATGCTGGGTGCACGACATTCATTCAGTAAAATATAAATGAATGATATTAAGCGAGAAAAAAGGATAATTCATTAATATTGAGCCGTCTATGTATTTTAGTACGAAAGGGGAGGTAGATGTGTGAAGGAATGTATTTAACTTCCTCTCTCCCTTGTCACTCACACGCACGCGCACACACACACACACACACACCTATACACACACACTCACACCTACACACACACACCTACACACCTACACACACACACTCACACCTACACACACACACACACCTACACACACACACACACACCTACACACGCACACCTACACACACCTACACCTACACACACACACCTACACACACACACACACCCCTACACACACACACACACCCCTACACCTACACACACACCCCTACACACACACACCTACACCTACACACACACACCTACACACACACACCTACACCTACACACACACACCTACACCTACACACACACACCTACACACACACACACACACCCCTACACACACACACATACACCCCTACACACACACACACACCCCTATGCATACACACACCCCTATACACACACACACACACACACCTATACACTCACACACACACACACCTATACACACACACTCACACACACACACACACCTACACACACACACACACCTACACACACACACACACCTACACACACACACACACCTACACACACCTACACACACACACACACCTACACACACCTACACCTACACACACACACCTACACACACCCCTACACACACACACACCCCTACACACACACACACACCCCTACACCTACACACACACCCCTACACCTACACACACACACCTACACCTACACACACACACACCTACACCTACACACACACACCTACACCTACACACACACACCTACACACACCCCTACACACACACACATACACCCCTACACACACACACACCCCTATGCACACACACACCCCTATACACACACACCCCTATACACACACACACACACCCCTATACACACACACACACACCCCTATACACACACACACACACCCCTATACACACACACACACACACACCTATACACTCACACACACACACACACCTATACACACACACACACCTATACACACACACACACACCTATACACACACACACACACCTATACACACACACACACACCTATACACACACACACACACACACACCTATACACACACACCTATACACACACACACACACACACCTACACACACACACACACACCTATACACACACACACACACCTATACACACACACCTATACACACACACACACACACCTATACACACACACACACACACCTATACACACACACACACCTATACACACACACACACACCTATACACACACACACACCTATACACACACACACCTATACACACACACACACCTATGCACACACACACACCTATACACACACACACACACACACACACCTAACTACCTATACACAAGCACACACCTACACACACACACACCTATACACACACACACACCTACACACACACAGACACACAGACACACGCACGCACGCACGCAAACAAACAAGCACAGTGAATATATCTCTGTCCTTGGAATCTCAGGATTTTCTAAAAGTCATCATTGATTTTTGATGACGCGTTCGTGGGAAATTAATTTGATACTGATATTTACGGCAGGAAATATAAAGAGAAGTAGGCACTGCGGGAGTGTTTAAGCCAATGAAGAAATTTAAAGTTGCTGTAGTAGAATAAAGCGTCTGGTGAGATGTGTTTCGGGAGAGAGAGAGAGAGAGAGGTAGATTATGGGGAAATTTTCATCGTTGCCCTCGACATCTCCTAAGCATTTAACAGGTTATGACACAAGTCTTTGCTTTCTAAGCTTCCCTCTTGTGGTTTCTCTCCCCCACTTTGTTCTCTAATTTCTAGCTTCCTTGAGAACCGATCCATGGCATTTGTTGTCGAGGGATCGGTCTCTCGCTCTTTCTCTACCAGTAGTGGTGTCCCACACGGTACTGTTCTTTCACCTACTCTCTTCCTTCTTTTTATCAATGATTTACTTCACACTACGACTAATTCTACCCATTCTTACGTTGATGATTCTACTCTTCACTCTTCTTCACATTTTTCCATTCCCTCTAATCCTCAAACTAGATCTGTTTCTAGAACTGATATCATTTCATCTATCAACGCGGATCTGTGCAGCACACCGAATGGGGAGGTAGAAACTTGGTTAAATTCAATAGTAATAAAACACAGATATACCAATTACACTTTCTAAAATAGAATATCTCCCACCAATCACATTTCAGGACGCAATTATTCTGCCAAATTCCAAAATAGATATCCTAGGCCTCACCATTTCCTCTAATATGTCATGGAAGCAACACATCTACAACATTGCTAAAGCCGCCTCCCGAAATTTGGGAATGCTGTACAGATGCCGTAGCTACTTCACTCCCGAGCAGTTGCTTCAATTTTATAAGGGATTCATTCGTCCTAACTTGGAGTACTGCTCTCATATCTGGGGTGGCTCTTCTTGTGTCCAACTGTTAGATAGGGTGGAGTCAAAGGCATTTCGTCTTATTAACTCTCCTCCTTTAGTTGATAATCTCTCTTCGCTTTCTTTTTGCCACAATGTTACTCCATTCTCTCTCTCTTTTGCAGGTACTTTGACGGGCAATGTTCGGTTAATTTGACATCCTGTGCACTGCCGGCAAGGCCGTGGGCTCGTAAAACTCGTCTTGCCCGCGGTGCCCACCGTTTCTGTGTGGATGTCGGTCACAGTAGAATAGCCCGTTATAGTACATCCTTCTTTACTCACACACCCAAACTGTAGAATGCTCTGCCTTCTTCTGTGTTTCCATCCTCATACAATCGGTCTTACTTAAAAAAGATGGTTTTCCGACATATTTGTGGTGTAGAATAATATATATATATATATATATATATATATATATATATATATATATATATATATATATATATATATATATACATATATATATATATTTTATGAAAATCCACAATGAAAACGTGGATAAGATAAATCTTGATAAAATCACACGGGAAAATGGAAACAACGGAGTACCTTAGCTTTCGTCTTTATTCAAGACATCTTCAGAGGCAACTGGATTACATGGACAGAGAGAGGCTTAAATATACAGGGTGACCTGTATCGTAATGAATTTGTCCCGTTAGTTCGGTCCCTCAAGCTTCTAAATATTAATGTTGTTTTCAAGTATGACTCAACCATTACTAATATGTTAATAAGGAATAGCCCAAGTTTGAATGTAAATGGTAGTGTTTATTGTATTCCATGTAGCAAATGTAATTGTAATTATGTAGGTCAGACAGGAAAAACACTGCAGCTTAGAATCAAACAACATAAGTATAATATTAGAACTGCATCTGAAAGCAGTGCCTTGTTCGTTCCTGTTAGGAATAATAATCACCCCATTGCTTGGAAAAAAGCTTAGAAGTTTTCAAATCATCTTGTGTCACAGAAAGACTTCTTGTTGAAGCTAGTTTGATTAAGGAATTAAAATCAATAAACCTTAGTGATGGTCAGTTCAAAACCGATAATATGTTACATAAATTTATTTGTCAGTGGCCCAAGGTTAAAAATGCTTTAAAAACCTTTGTTCTAGATGTATGATAGTTATTTTGTGGGCCCCCTTTTTTCTGACCTGACTTGACTAGTCACGTCACCACCCTTCTCTTAAGCTCCTCTACGTGTGTGTTGGTGAGGGGATTAGTGGATGTCATCATTTTGACCTGACCTCATGTTTTTTAGGTCACCCTGTATATTTAAGCCTCTCTCTGTCCATGTAATCCAGTTGCCTCTGAAGATGTCTTGAATAAAGACGAAAGCTAAGGTACTCCGTTGTTTCCATTTTCCCGTGTGATTTTATCAAGATATATATATATATATATTTGGTGGTTCTCTTGTATTTAATGTATAACTTGCTACAGTTCAGAACACGGCTCCACGTAACACGATACTATCCACTGACAAGTTCTCCACCACCTACTTGTCTTCCACCCACTGACAAGTCTTGTATCCCCTATTTCCTTCCACCCATTAACATATCCTCCACCGCCTACTTCTCTTCCGCCCATTAACATATCCTCCACCACCTACTACTCCTCCGCCCACTTTTCTTCCACCCACTAGCAGTGCGTCCACCACCTCCCCCCTCACCAGGTATGTCACAGGCAGGGGCGGCGTTGTTTATCACAAGTGATCATAATCATCGACCTGTTTGTCAATACCATTCTTCACCTCCAGTAATGACCGGCAAAGTAGACACTTGTGTGTTTTCACCTACTTTCGCCCCTCTCACCACCTCCCTTCGAAGCTTCCCCTATCCACCTCTGCCCTCCTTTCGTCCATTTCCCTCCTCTCCCATCTCCAAATCCCCTCCCTCCCTCCCCCGCACCAGACCGGGCTACTAATCGAGTTAGAACTCCTGCGCCATCTTGAAACATCTTTTTCTTACTTCTCTCCCATATTTACACTGGCCTCTCCTTCCATGTCATCACATACTACCTCTCTCAGCACGTCACTCTCCCACGCACGTCACTCTCCCACTCATTCGGTCCTTTCCTCCCATGACTCCGCACGTTGCCGTTCCACTTAGAATACTGTTTCACGTACTTCCCTCTCCATGCACGTCACCTTAATTCAGGGACTATTGCCCTAAATCACGGCGCTAATTAAAGGTAATATTCCTTGATTTACGGCACTGCACCCTAATTTAAGGTAATGCAACTAGATTCAATGAAAATTAATGTTTATCTAAAGATCTCTGGGTTGAAATAGGTATAAGTATAGAAAGATCCATTAATCCTCATTCAGACGGCCTGAAAGGTTGATTAGAGCGTATCCACACACACACACACACACACACTCTTTCCTCACTTTGTGCTGCAGTTTTGTAATGCAGAGGTTCAGCTACTTAGAAAATCGCCAGTGTAGCATTTTTAATTTCAAATCTGAATCTCTGTTGAAGTTCATTTGTAATTAGTAATTGTAGAATAATGTATAGATTTATTAAATGTTTATCACATATTAGCATAGACAGTACACGTTATATTGGCGACACGCGCATATGCTTCAGTATTTCAGCTTGATATTCAAATTAAAGCAATAAACGTACCGGTAAATTAAAGTCGTGATGAGTTTTTAGAATTCTGAAAAACGGCGACTTTCTATTAATGCAAAATTACTTTAAACAAGGACCATTAATTTAAAAAAAAAGGAATTATTTCCCCTCAATACTTTGTTTTCAGCCAGCTCATCAAGCTGTAATAAATTTTCATTGAGCTAAACTGGAAAAAAAATATACTAAACGTGTACGGTGTCAAGTTAAAGGAGAGCGAAAACGGAAGCAAGTTATCTCTCTCTCTCTCTCTCTCTCTCTCTCTCTCTCTCTCTTACAGGACCCGCTAAAGTGTGAAATATCTTCCTCAAAAGGCTGAATTCATCCTCCTCAAAAGGGTTAAATCCTCATTCTCAAAAGGTTTAATCATCTTCAAAGAGTTGAACCATCTTCCTCAATGGGTTATCGTTCTTAAAGGGCTAAACCATTCTCCTCAAAAGGCTAAGGGTAATCTTGAAGACATCTGGCACTGTGAGCACGTGATACAAACCATTTAATCTGAAAAATAAAACCTCTTCCTCTTCATCCTTGCTTAATTATTCTCACGTTTATTGTATTTTAGGCTTCTCGGGTTCTCCCATACTTCCATTTTTTATTCATTACTCTTGATTATATTTCTTAAGTACATTTTCCTCTTTTATTATCTTATTTTATCGTACAGGTATCGGCTCTGTGTATCGTCTCGTAGCCACATCACTTCTATCTCGCCACTGTATTATTTGTCTTCTCTATATCTCCCTCCATTCTGTCACGTCCAACTCCGCCCACAACAAATTATCATTCATTTTATTATGTTTAAAATTGCATAAAAAAAGTAAGCCAGTAATTACTAGTTCCATTTTATCGTAATTACGTGATCACCAGCCAATTTAAACGGTACACTAATCTTCTTCTGTTTATTAATTTATTTTCATCCGTCAGGAAAAAATTATATGGCCTCTCGTAAAAAACTGTGTTGAAATGTTTCACAGAGTTGTCTTATTTCTCGATTATCTTTGTATTGTTTATCTTTTTTCTTTTTTTTTAGTTTTTCGTCATCGTTGTTTCTCTTATTTTCGTTACACAAATATTTACCTGTTTAATGATATTTTTTTATCGTATTTCGGTAAACATTCAACAATATTATTTTGTATTTGGAGGGTAAAATCTCTTGTCTAGGATTGACCGGCTACTTGTTGTGACACAGGATTTGTTACTGTAAAGGCGACGTGATATCACTACACTAACTCTGGCTCTGGCAGCATCCTCAGTGTTTATTAGTAAACGAGATGTGGACACACTACTATCAGCTTGTGTGGCCCCCGGACACACACACACACACACTCTACTACTACTATGCTGTCACTCGGAATCGAGTATGACGATCATCCAGCTATGATACAGTTATATGAGGTATTAGGGATGCCAACAAAGTTAGTGAGTTTTGAGGTGACGAAAGAGACCGATGCGGGACCCGCAGGGTCGTTCACATTCGTTGCACATGTAGAGGGCTCCATCTCTTGCCGGATGGGCGGTGGCAGCGTCTTTACGGCGTTGGCGCTTGTCTGCCTTGGCCTGCAGTCGGGCTAACTCGAAAGTACCGACACCTCGTTCGGTGCTCCTCCAAGCGCTACGATGTGGAGTAATCGACTCCTAGGTGAGGGGGTCGATTTGGCACTTTTTCAGATTTGTCTAAGGACTATCTTTATACCTTTCCAATTGCCCGCATGCGTTACATTTACTATTTGTTAGGTGACTGTATAGTAGCTGCTTTAGCAGTCTACTGTCGTCCATGCGAGCAACATGGCCAGTCCAAAGCAGCTGTTCTTGTATAATGGTATCCTTGATGCTCCTACAGTTGGTGTCAGCAAGAATACTGGCATTTGTTCTCTTGTCTTCCCAGCCAACTCGGAGGATGGAACGTAGACTACGTTGGTGAAAGTTTTCAAGTGCCTTGAGGTGCCTCCTGTATGTGACCCACGTCTCACTGTCATAAAGCAGGGTGGGGAGGACCACTGCTCGATATACGTGCAGCTTTGTAGATAATTTCAGCTCCCTACAGCAGAAGACACGATTTCAGAGTCTGCCAAAGGCTTGAGATGCACATCTGATCCTATGCTAAATCGCTTCATTGATGTCTGCGGTGGTGGACAGGTGGGAGCAGAGATACCGAAAGTGGGTAGCATTAGAGAGGGTAGTATCGTTAAGGTGGATGGATGGTGGAGGTGTGTGTGAACCAGGGGCAGGTTGAAAGAGAATCTGAGTCTTGCGTACATGCACCGCAAGGCCGAAGTGTGCATACGCGTCTGCATGGGTGTTCAGGAACTCCTGTAGGTCGTGATCAGTGTTAGCAACAACGGTGAGGTCGTCTGCATACTGCTTAGTTCAGTAATGGAAGCTGTCGACACCTTTGTTCTTGCATAGAGTCATCTTAAGTTGAAAAGACTACCCGGCACTTGATGTCCACCCCGCTGGCTAAATTGGCACTGGCACAAGTAAGGATGGCAGCCAAGAAGATGGAAAAGAGAGTTGGTGCCAGTACACTCCCTTGTTTAACCCATGTTTGGATGGGGAAGAACTCTGACTGGGTGTCGTTGTGCAGGACACTGCTGTTCATGCCATCGTGAAGTTGCCTCACAATGGCGATGAATTTTGGTGGACAGCCAAAGCAGCTGTGGGTCCGCCAGAGGGTTTCCCTGTTGACCGAGTCGAAGGCCTTGGTTAGGTTGATGAAAGCCATGTACAGGTCACGACACAGTTCTCTACACTTTTCCTGTAGGTGGCGGGCAGCAAAGATCATATCAGTGGTGCCACGTGATGGTCAAAACCACATTGAGATTCAGGGAGAAAGTTTTCCGCTTCAGGAAAAAATCTGTTTAGGAGGACTCGGGCAATAATCTTGCCAGCTACGGAGAGCAGCGAGATCCCACGTTAGTTGCCACAGTCTGACCGGTCTCCCTTGTTCTTATAAATATTGACAATGGAGACGTCTTTAAGAGCTTGGGGGTTTCTTCCTTTTCCCATATATTTTCCAGGAGAGAGTGGAGACGGCTGGTAAGCAGAGGTCCTCCTGTTTTATGCACCTCGGCTGGAATTCCATCAGGCCCTGAGGCTTTGTTATTTTTCATCTTTGACGGCAGTAGCTACCTCATCCAGGGATGGGGGATAGCTGAGGTGGGTCAGCTCTGGATGCTGATGAACGTGCTGGGTAGTCAGGACATCCACATCTGTGTTTTGGTTGAGCAGTGAATGGTAGTGCTCTTTCCAGTGCTGAAGGGGGCCTTCATCGTCTTTAGTTATGAGGTTACCGTCAGATGAGTTGAGGGGGCTGCGCCACGAATGACTGGCCCATAAAATGTTTTAGTGGAAATGAAAAATTCGCGCATCTTGTGCGAATCTGCAAGTTTTTTTTGCTTCACATGCCTTATTTTTAAGCCAGTCGTTCTATAAATTGCAAAGTTCCCGCTGGGCTGCCGCTTTCTTCTTGCGGAAGGCATCAGCGTTGGTTCGAGACTAAGGGTTGTTCTGCCAGTCAGTAAAAGCAGTATGTCTATCATCGATGAGTACACACACACACACAGTCTCTCTCTCTCTCTCTCTCTCTCTCTCTCTCTCTCTCTCTCTCTCTCTCATTGTCTTTATCAATAGGCCTCACTTCATCTTCGTTGGTCTCGGCCTCTCCTCCTCCTTGCTCACTGAATCTTGAATAATTACGTAGATCAGAGTGAAACACCGATTTGATCCCACCCATTTAGATCATGTGGCAACCGTCTAGGATGATATCGCTGGTGTATGTTAGTGTGAGGGCGGCGGTCAAGGTGGGCGACGGGAGGGAAGAAGTGCCGAGTATTAGAGTCACTGAATAATATAAGGAGCTGATTGGCATTTGAAGTAACCAGTTTGTTTTTATAATGAGGTGCCGGGATACACTTTGATAGTTTTGCTCTGCTCTTACACCTAGCAGAACATTACTATACACGAAGGGAGATCAAAATCTTACTGTCATAATAGTGTCATATACAATCATACCTCGTATTAGGAAGAAAAAAAACACAGCTACTATTTAATTACTGCACGTAGAAATTTTTACACACACCACATAACAAGTAGGCCTACAGACGTTTGTATCGACTCTTAAGCGACATCGTTTAAAGTCTTTAAACAAACGGCAATCAAATGGAAACATTTACACAAACAAAAGAGAAGTAAAAATATTTACACAAACAACAACTAAATGGAAACGTTCACACAAACTCCAGACAAGTGGAAACATTTACACAAACAACAATCAAGTGGAAACTTTCACACAAACACCACTCAAGGGGAAACGTTTACACAAACACAGGAGCTTCACAGAATCAACAGTAATACTCCCACAAACACCACAGAGTTGCATTAAATCAGCTGAGTCAATGTTGACTAACAACCACGACCAGACCTCAGAGGCCGGAGCAGTGCTCTCCTTTCTTTACCCACCCAACCGTTCACTCATTCACCCACCCACCCAACCGTTTACTCATCCACCCACTCATCAATTCACCTAAATATTTACTCATTCACTCACTCACCCGCCCTCATCCATCCATCCACCTCATTCACCAATTCGTCCTTCACAGACTATGATGATGTCAGCAGGAGAAAGTATAGTAGTGTGAAGAAAGTCAATGACAGAGAGAGAGAAAGGAGTTTATGAATAGATATACGTAGGATACAAGGAGACCGAGAACAAGTGAACAACAAGAAGTGGGGTTTTTGTCTCATTTAGGTCTTAAATCTCCCTGCATAGAGAACTTTCCGCCTATAAGAGTTTTTAGTGTGTTTTAATATGGTTCTGGGCATCTCACCTGAACCTCTATAGTAGACAGGCGAATGCTAGTTTTTGATACTAGATTGACAACAACATAATAATTTCCCTCCAGCCAATTTGCACATCAGTTAGTGAGAAGAGTGTGAAACGTATACGCACATACACACACTTACACATGTGCATGCAGATACACTCGTGCATTCACACATTTACATTATTTTAAACCATTTCTGTTACATATTATTTGATTTAACTCCGTAACACGAACCAGATTTCTTCCTGTACGAAGAAACGACACCCCCTTTACTTCACCAGATGAGAGAGAGAGAGAAGAAAAACAAGTGTCCATTTTATTCACTATGTTTTGTGGAGGAGCAATAAATCAGTCGCCCACACACACTGCTGACAGAGCAATTTCCTCTAGTGGAGCAACTCATCAGTAAACATTATCAACTGGTAGACGCCTTTGGGCTTAATTCCTCCAGTATCAACAGGGAGCCTCTGTCAATGAGCTGTCAGTCGCTAGTACACGAAATGCAATTAACAAGTCGGTATTTCAGTCGGATAACCTGAATATTAGGCATCCTAATTTATTTCACCTGATGATTAAGCATCGCAATGCTACCTGGGGGTTTGATTAATTTAGGGTATGTTAGCGTTGGGGTGTTTAATCACCAGGTGAAATAAACTAGGGTCTTTAATCTTTAGCTGATCCTTTGTCATCGTTCAAACTCTGAAAAAAATGTCTAAAACGCCGTATTATCAAGGAAAAATGACACTGTTTCTGTATTGTGGTTAGATCTCGATGAAGTATTGAATGAGGTGTGTTAAGGATGAATAATATTGAAGGGAAATGGACGTGAATTCAAAGTCGACTAGATACTATATTTACAACTTGTGAAATTGTAAAAAAAATTGTTTTATAGCATGTATCTGGGCCCAAATATTTATGTCATGCTTCTGAGCACTTAAATTGATTTTGTATAAAAATCCAGATGTGTTGGAGCTATAAATCTCTTCTCCACTCAATTTTTTCTCACATGTTTTTAAGTGTCAGTTCAGGGGTTCAAAATTGACCTGACATTAATATTTGGACCCAATGACAAACTATAATTTTTTTTGGAAACACACGAAGTCCCCAGACCAATATCAGACAGATTTAAACATATTAAATGCCCCTTTAAAAGAGTATTCGATCAAAGCGAGGGAATATCGTGGACATCACAGTCTGTATTCACAAAGCTGGCAACTCCATGCAGGTTACAGGTTCAGCTGTCTGACTCAAGTAGAGGATACGTGCCTTACAAGACATAAGATATTCACACTTTTCTGAGAGATGAATAGCGTGAAAAAGCACAAGGACTGTGAGTGTATTCTATGAGAGGCAGAGGTCAGTGGTGCCTGGCGGGGCCCTGGTAGGTTAGAGAAGCGGCAGGTGGGGAAAATAGCCTCTTTGTTGACTCGAGCTCGGACCTCGCCCATAAAATAAATCTTGGTTAATACCCCACAGCCTCCTCCTGTCCCCTCTAATCTCCCCTCCCTCGTCCTTCTCCTTCTCTCTCCCTCTTTCTTTCTTTCTCCTTCTTTCTTTCTACCCGTGAAAGGGTCTTGCTATCCATACAGGTGCCTAGAATAGAGTAACAAAAATATAGTAGCATCAATCAGTGTCCCCCGAGGCTGGCCAACTGGTGTCCCCCGCCGCCTTGTTTACACTTCCCATATGTCTACGTTAGAATAGTATTGTGTAGGCTACTGGACCTGCTGCCTAGCCGCCCCCTGGGTGTTGGGAACCTATTTTGTTCTTTCAAATACAGATTTTGTTACTGTGAGGATGTGGCAGCGTCGGTGTCCATCGTGGTGAGGATAGGTTAACGTTGATCTCGGTGACTGTGAGGTTATGGTAAAGGGATCTTGTCACTGAGGATATAACATGGATCTGTCACTGTAAGGATATGGCACCATAGGTGCAAGAATGTGAGGATGTTCAGTAACAATATACATTTGTGGTCTTGTAAGCTTGGTGTCTGCGTGTATTGATCAAAGGTTTATTGTTTCCACAAGAATATATTCCAAAATATAAAATAAAAATAAACACTTTGCCAGAACTTTTCCCTTCGTGTACAGTCGGGATTAATTCTTGTTTTTTATTTTATCAGCGTTCCCTGAATAGGTAATAGGAATGGTAAGTGTGAGAGACTGGTAGGTCACTGACTCACCGACGCTCACTCACACTGGTGAAGTTGTGTCGTTTCCTCCCATCACACCATCCCTTCTGTTACTACCACTGGGTCCACCAACAATATTAATGTCACTACCATTACTGCCGCTGCCACCGTCATCTCCATCACCATACCGGCCTCCATTACTATAGTCAACACCACTACCAACACTGTTATCACCCCACTATCTATACCATCACTACTGTTATCACCTCATCACTACTGTCACTCCACCACTACTATCACCCCACAACTTCTCCCAACCCTACCACAACTTCTCCCAACCCTACCACAACTACCAACCCTACCACAACTACCAACCCTACCACTACTACCAACCCTACCACTACTACCAACCCTACCACTACTACCAACCCTACCACTACTACCAACCCTACCACTACTACCAACTCCACCACTAATTACCATCCCCACCACTAATTACCAACCCTACCACAACTACCACGCCATCCACTAACACCACCCCATCCGCTACTACCACCCCCACCGCTACTACCACCCCCACCGCTACTACCACCCCCACCCCCACTACCACCCCCACCCCCACTACAAACCACCCCCACCACTACCACCACCACCACCGACCTGACCTAGCTTGGAGAAGGACGTGCCCCTAAGTGCTCGTGTTAGTGACCATAGGAAATGGCCGCCGTGGATCGTTGTGTTGTGGGGGAAGAGGGACTATGTGTAAGGAAGGACGACCCCTTGGCCATTCAGTTAAGTCAGCTGGAGTTGCACCATCACCTCTACTCCCACCCTTCCACTACTCCCACCCTTCCACTACTCCCACCCTTCCACTACTCCCACCCTTCCACTACTCTAACCCTACCACTATTATTACCCTTCCACTACTCTAACCCTGCCACTATTACCACTTCACCAGCCTAGATTAAAAAGCACATAAATTGATATGGGTATAAAATGATTCACTATACTGTATACTGTATTTGCAATCATACACCTAACATTCATAAAACGCCGATAATAACACAACTTGAATTACAAAACACTACAAGAAAACCAAAATAAGTGTTTGAGGCTGACAGGTCTTTTTATTAACAAGGAAAAATTCCCTGTGTGTAAAGAGAAGTAGTCCACCACCTGATCCTCGGGTAATGACTTCTGTTAATTGAGATGAAATAGTTCCCTTGAAGTTTGGGCAGGTAATTGAAAAGTTTTTAAGAAAGGAAAATATCAATGTGAATGGAAGATTAACCTTATATCTTGCTGTCAGAATTAAATCAATAGATGGTTTTTTTTCTCTTTTCGTTGTGAGGTTTTAGGAGTAATTTCGAAATAGTAACAATGTCTACATAATGTTCCAAAAACTTAGTTTGGTCTCGATGCAGGGGCTATAATGTAGATAGTCATAATACATTAACCTAACCTAACTAGCCTAATTTTGGTATGGTTGGTTATGTGAACACAGCTTGGTGTTGCAGTATTATATTTAAATTTTCTCGTCGTTTCGCTGGAGGACAGCAGAAAACTAGTAGGAGGGAGAGGAGGGGGTGAGGTGAGCCCAGGCTTAGAAGGGTCCCTTAGTTTACCAGTGCAACAGAGTATTATTCATGCGTTATTTACAAAGTATTGCATCGAAAATTTAAGTTAATAAATTAGAACTACATTGGTCGGTCAAATCGTTCAAATTGACCTCGAAATAGAATGGTAGACGCACAAACGAACACATAATGCACATAGGGGGTCGCCCGGCTAGCAGACGCTATTACACCGGGATCAGCTGACTGGCATAATTTCTTTTTTTTTCCATAATTTACTTAAGTTATTGACCCCATAATGTTAAGCTATGCATTGTGAATGTATGACGTATAGCATAGCATAATAACCTACTAATTTACGATGATTTGACAAGGTAAATGCTAGTGATGTTATTTATACACGGATTTATGTTCTTCATTTTTCACGCTACCCTCTTTATTTTTTGTTACACTTACCGTGCGTTATGTTCCGAAACCCACGACGAAAAATATAGGTAAAATGACAACGAAGCCTCGATGTTCGAGTCTGAATGGGGAAACTGTACCACAATTCTTCGTCATGGATTTCAGGTTTTAAAACATAAGGCACGGAAAGTGTAACACGACTTTTTTTCTTTGACTGTACCTTGGCTTGAATAGGGAAGGGGCCCGGGTTCCAAGTTGTTTTTAATCCATCCCTGGGTGTGCGTCACGCTAAATTTCAAAACGCGATACTTAGAAAAACAGTAAGGTACTATTTACCAACATTGGAATGTAGATATTGCCTTATAATCACAAAAAAATATTACTGCCAATATCAACACAATAGAGGAAATCGTTATCCTGAGTATAGCAAATCATAATAGCATGGCAGAAATAATCGTCGAGGATTCACAAAACAATAAAAATCACTGCCAAAATAAATCTCGCCTTCTTCATATTTAAGAACGCTCCTTCTTAGCAATGTACAACTTTTGCTACTAAATCATCAGGCTGGATGAATGAGTGTGTGGTGCGTGTTTCGAAGCCGGATTTGGTAAAACGTTACTCTGATCACCTAAGCGGCGCGGGTAGTCCCCATTAGAGGTTCACGGTGCCATGAGCTCTTTGAACAGGCTTTGTGTGAAATATAACAGAGTCTAGGACTGTTTTTAGTGTCCTGGTGGCCCAGAGGTAACGTTCCCTGGTCACAGTCATAAGATCGTGGGTTCGAATCCTGGCGGGGTAAGGTGTTGATTATATGTAGAAGTCCGCGTGCTTTATTGGGCTAATGAAATATATACATATATATATATATATATATATATATATATATATATATATATACACTAGCAGAATCGCCGCCCTCCGGGAGGCTCATCCGCTAAGCAACGGTAGGACCCTATCCTCCAGGTGGCTCCACTTTGTCTCACTGTTCAGTCCCAAAAACTTCTTCTTCCATCAATAGATAATTAACTGTATGTAAGTCCTGCCATGTTTTTCACTACAACGGTACAGCAAAGTATATTTTTTTAGCATTAAACTGTTATTATTTTATTGTCTAATCATCACGACATATAACACCACCCATCATCACTACATATAACATCATCCACCATCACTACATATAACACCATCCATCATCACTACATATAACACCACCTATCATCACTCCATATAACAACATCCATCATCACTACATATAACATCATCCATCATCACTACCTATTACATCATTCATCATCACTACATATAGCACCATCCATCATCACTACATATAACACCACCCATCATCACTACATATAACAACATCCATCATCACTACATATAGCACCATCCATCATCACTACATATAACACCATCCATCATCACTACATATAACACCATCCATCATCTCTACATATAACACCTTCCATCATCACTCCAGATCGGTAAAGTAGTTTCCGAGATTCTCGTGCGGACACACAAACACATACATACCTCTTTGTTTTATATATATAATAGATTATCATTATATTTTAGTCCCCCAGGCCCCAATGTGGGTCAGTGACCTGTGATCGGTGGTTTGATCCCTGTAAAAGAAAAATAATAATAATAAAAAAATAATTCTGAAATCCGAAAAATTCCGAAATCCGAAATGCATCTGGGGCCAAAGGATTTCGGATAAGGGATTGTCAACCTGTGTATATAGCCTATATATATATATATATATATATATATATATATATATATATATATATATATTCAGAAATTTCAGAGTAATTTCAAACGCCGCGCCATTGGCGATACTGAGTTTCAAGGTCGTCTGAGGAAAGACAGCGCTCACGCACGTGGTGAGAGTTTCTGGAACTAGGCCTATACGATATTAAATGTAATTTACCGAGTTAATAGGAACGCGAATCATGAAATGAAAGATCAGTCATTAAATTGAAATAATTATAGATCGTTTCTCAGTCTGAAAATGTTCCGTACGTCCTAATTAAGCTCTTAATCGTCTGGTAAATAAATCACTCCTGAAAAGCGTGAATGCGTGAGAACGTGGTTTGGGAAGTCGGAGAGGAGGTGAAGCTAAGTAGGACCACCCCTGCGCTGTACCCAGGAGAGACGGATCGCGTGAACTGGTTCCTTCGTTTATTTAACATCAGTATTAAAAAGCATCTTTTATTCAATCTCAGACAAAGCTAGATAGGGTGGTAGGAACAAACGGTGATGTGAGACAATAGCTAAGAGCCCTGGTTTTTTCAGTATAAAATAAAAATAATCTACAGTATCACGACAACCAATGTGTGATGATATGCTGTAGAATATATCAATGTGTGTATAAAAATCTATTGTGTGTCTATGAAATACCTATTCCTTGTAGGCTTGACACGAAGAATTCTTCATACAATTCTTGAATGTGAAACTGTTACCTCTAATCCCGTAGACTTGCGTGTGTCACTTACAGGATACACAGCTGATACGAAGGTCACGGTGACTGGGTCAATGTCCTCTTGTTTGCCAACGCGACGAAACGATGAGGACAGCATACTGGGACTTACTGTCTGGTGCCTGACACAGGTTCACTGCGTGTCACTGAGTCACAGGGTGCATCCACCACACCATACTTCAGAATGCTGACACAATCTCTACGACCTTGGTGGTCGGGGATGGGAGGTGCTGGGGGGGGGAGGGTGATGGGGCGCTGGTAGCTGGTGGTTATTCTTCACGCCATACGAAACTGCTGACTCACGTCCTGGACGGTGAACGATTCATTTGCAGAACTAATGTTCACTTTAGCTCACAAGAGTGTTGCCATAATACAGCAATTATTAATAACTCAGTAATGGTTATTGATAAAAAAAAATTCATCATCTTGGATGAAAAAATGAGTATCACTCAACATAAAACATTTCGCGATGGTACAGTATATTTCCACGTGCACTACGAAAAAAAATTAACTTCAGGAACAAAAAAAAATCAGTTACTTGGAGTACACTTGACTAACTGTAGCCTGTAGACTGGTCCTTATATGCGTCCGTACATCCGCTGCCACTATGTAACTTTTATAGTTAAATTTTCTTCTGTAACAGCTTTGTAATTAAAACTTCAAGCTAACACAGGAACAGCAGATACAATTACTCGACTTTTACCACCTGTGTATCTGTTGGGTGACCGTTGAATAACAACCACTTTTGAAGCATGTTACCATATATTCTAGACTGAATTAAAATATAGATCAAAGTTTATTGTATTTTCTGTAGAGAAACCCGATATGTTGCTTTCTTCGTTTATTATAATATAGTTTCTATGTACACTAGGGTGCGTCATACGGAGGCGATTTTTTTTCTTTGAGTTTGAAAAATCGGCCTATGGTATTAATGATGTAGTTCTATGTGCAGAATCATGTGATATCTTCAGATTTGAAAAGTTTTCATTTTTTGCTAGGTAAATTTTAACTTGAAATCTTATGAAAATTCAGTATTCCCACCCTTTTACCAACACCACTAAATAGCTTATTTAAAGTAAAGTAAATGTATCAGGTTAATTTATTAGGATGAAAATGATCCAGAATAGTGAAACGAATGATCTTGACACATTTATTAAATTTAATATTCCTTTAGAAAACAAAATCATCAAATACAAAAACCGGTTTTACTACTACGACCCGATGTTGCTGCACACCATAGAGAACATGTCTTTCTTGCTTCTGTTTCTACTCATCACCTCCCTGCTGACCACCTGAGCTCGGATGTAGCCTTCCCTCCTCTCCTGGCTGTACACGTGACTGCTGGCCTCGCTCACTTGCTGTACACAACGCTCTATACTCTGGGTGTGCGAGGGCCAGGCAGGGACAGGCATGGGGTTGTCCAGGAAAGCTCTGACTTGAACATTGGTGAGGCTGCAGGTAAGAGGGGGCTCACTGCCAGCCTGGATGTTATCCAGATCTATGAGATCAGTGAGGGTCTTGGCACCTAGATTGACTTCAGGAGTCTTCCTGACCCTGAAGGAATCGTAACCAACTGATTCGTCATGCCCAGATCCTCTCATAAGTCTCATATCCAAGATCTTTTTGACTGCCACTCTCCTCTCCTCCTCATCCTTACTGCAGAGCATTGTCAGCAGAACTGCCTCGGGATGAGCATACCAGGAAGATCTCCTCACGGTCTGCTCCACAATCTGAACAACCTTCCTTGGCTGACTCCTCAGGAGCTCAAACTGGAAGAGAACATGCCTCGGACCTTCGGAGAACGATGACTTGACCTTGGTGTTGAACCAATTTGGCAAGTAGACACTCAAGATGAATTGGACAATTAAGTCTCAGGTTGTGAAGCTGGTTCCCTTTCAGTTTATGATGAGCGACCCAAATTCTGCAGAACCTGAGAGCCGTTGTGAGCCACCTAGAATGTGAGACTGGACCTATCTGCAGGTAAGCAAGTCTATCAGGCATGACCCCAGTTTTGATGGCACTGCAAATCA
Organism: Homarus gammarus; assembly: GCA_958450375.1. Classification (NCBI taxonomy): domain Eukaryota; kingdom Metazoa; phylum Arthropoda; class Malacostraca; order Decapoda; family Nephropidae; genus Homarus; species Homarus gammarus. The sequence goes on along the minus strand of CAUDMG010001762.1, from coordinate 1,236,077 downwards.
TGTAACCATAGTACTGGTCAGTACTCAGGTCGTCAATGACAGTAGGTGCAAGCTCAACGAGTGGAGGGCCAACTGTGATTTTTTCAAAGCTCGGATTTATTTCTAACTCAGTGGCAGAGTCCAGCATCTTGCCAAGAGGACCAGACCATCTGTTGTTTAAAAGAGTCTTGCCATCCAGCTCCTGGATCAGCTGTCTGAGTGGCAACTCGTTGGTGTGGAGGTCACAAACAATCCAGACCAGCTTCCTCCCAATCTTCCGCTCTATCCACTGTATGACTCCCCCCTTGCCATCCTGTGTTCGTGTTGGTGCTCTCCCCTCCAATGGCCTGCAGGGTCTGGTCTACGTTCCTCTCTCTGAGCCAGTTCACAATGTTAGCTGCCACTATCTCAGCTGGTTTCCTGATGTCATCTTTCTCTGGAGTGAAATGCCACAAATACTTCCCTCCTGGTTCACTGCAGCAGGAGTAGTGTTCCTCCTTCACCATGGCAGGGAACAACTTGTCAGAATCTCCAACTTTCATGAACACTTTAGTGTCATCCCTTCTCCCATCAAAGAACAAACAATTGATTCCATTTTCTCTTATCCCCTTATCAAACTCCTCTTCTAGGTTACTGACAAGTTTCTCCCGAGCTCTCCTTACTTTGTTATGATCTATCACCAGGTGAACATCATCAGGTGTTATCAAACCACCGTCAATCCAGGCAGCTGTTGCTATCTCTGCAGTTTCTCTGAGACCAGTGTGGTGTCGCATGCTGGCCAGAGCTATGCTCGGGATATCTTTCCTATTTCGAATCTTATGCCTGGAAGGTTTGGGATCATTATTTTCTGGGTTAGGGACAAAGTCACCATTCTCCTGGTCAGCACTCGGATCAGCCATGGGGAAGTCATTAAACTCTGAATCAGCTTGACTCCAATCATCGGCCTTTTTTACCTCACCCTGGGCCTTCTCAAGTCTCTTTTCCTCGGCAACTCTTCTCCTCTTCTGTCTCTCTGTGGCAGCCTCCTGTCTCTTGGACTCTGGAATATCTTGGCTAGAAATCATGAGAGCCCCTATACTGCCAGTCTTCTCTCTCTGTGCTTTGACAAATGCCAGTTCGATCACAGGAATCTTCAGTTCACGCTTGCAAATACAGGAGATGTGGGCCTCGGATTTACAGTCACGATCGCATCCAAACTCAGGACAGAACAATTGGGCACTTGCAAGTAATTATGTCAAATAACTGATCCAGTTGCTTGGCAAAGTTGTCCTTAACTGCAAGTTTTCCTCTCCCAAGAGAGATATCTCTTGCCTTTTCCCAACTGGCTAGCAGTCTCTCACTAATCTTCTGACTTGTTATGACTGGAGGCTTGAACTGAGCGTTAGCCAGAGTGTACTGTGCCAAGACAGCTTTGGTCATATCACTGGCAATGTCTTTGTTTGTGTAAGTTCTTTGGTTCTTTTCACTGATTTGCCTGATTAAAACACCGTATCTCAAAGCATCTCTCAATGTTGGCAACTCCGACTTCAGGAGCTCTCTCCCAGACCCAAGATAGTGACTGAGATGGCTGGATTTTTGGTTCCTCGTCCTGACACAAGCAGCCATCGCAAATATTATCAACTTATAAATGCATCAGAATCTGAAACAGAAAAAAATATTGTTAGTTGGGTTGTTAAAGAATGAAGTCAGAAAGCAATGTTCACTATTTAATTGTAATGCACTAATGCAGCTGTACGTTAGATTTTCGATAAATTTCACGCTAAAATTTACCTAGCAAAAGGTTGCAAAATATTGAAACTGAAATTATTTTCTGTTTATATACACTAAAATCTACCAAAAAAGTGATGGGCCATTAGTTTTAGCTGATCTTCCCTCCTATGACACACCTTAAATTGTACACTTTCAATAAGGATTATCACCGTAACTATCTCAACGAGTTATGACTGTTGAATGAGGACGGAGGCTATCTTAGAGTAGCTTTACGAAATACGTCCTATTGATGTGAGACGGAAAGTGAGCAAAGGTCTTCTGGGGATCACTGCTTACACTAGTGCATCCCAGAGGGTGTCTACTCACTATCACTCCCACAGGGGTTAATACAATTCTGCTGTAAACAATGGAAGAAGCATGACAGTATTATTATTTATTCACAGTCCGTCACTGTAGAATGGATGTGTAGAAAGTACATATATTTGTGTTCATCAGGACACAAGGTCATTGATTGATGCTGTACATCAGATCAATGCACCGATGAGAGTCACTTCACTATACGTACGTCTACCACAAAGTCAGGTCACAAGTGTCACTGTGCCAGGTCACTACATCAGTTACCATCTCGCAATAGCTGTGTCAATATTCATCACATTTATAGTTTCAGTACATATAAAATTACCACAAGAGTGTGCGTCACATTTCTATGTAACTTTTGGAAATTTGAACCAAAAAGGATTTGTGCATTGCAGGAAAATCCGTTCTACTTTGCTGGGAGCTCATTGCAGTTAATCCTCCAGAAGCCTTTATTCACTTAGAAGCTTACCAGGAACAGAACGGAACTCAGTGCTGCTCTAGTGCCTCTGAATATCACAATTAATTATCCACAAATTGTTGGAACTCCGCCTTCACCCTTGCACTCATCCTTCCCAGGTGCTGGTGATGGCATAGTCTCTGGCCCAGTGACACATTTGTGGTGGAGAGGTGATGGGGAGGGTATTGAAAGGGGGGGGGGAGGGGGAGAAGAGTAGCGGAGAAGGGTGTTGGGAGGGATGATGATGAGGAACTGTAGAGGTGGTGTTGGGGAATAGTGGAAAGGGGTGGTGGGAAGAAGTGATTTAGAGGGAGGGGTAGCTAGGAGGGGAGAAGGGAGAATTGTGAGGGGAAAATAATCAGGAGAGAGGAGGAGGAGGTGGTGGGGGGATGTTATTTGGTTTTAAGACGGATGATTTTTTGTTTATTTATTTTATTTTATTTTACCCTAAAGTGGAAAACAGCCAATTAAATCTCAGACGAGTAAGGAAAATTATCGCTAGTGCCTAGGCAGGCATATGTACTACTGTACATATGTACTACGTACAATACATCTTTATTTTCAATTAGATATTTTGAAGAACATTATCTTCATCACTGCTACAAAAAATAATCAAGAAACACTATCAATGCAAAGCATAATAAAATGTAAAAAAAAATCTTATTTGAAAAAAACAATTACTTTTCTATGTAAAAAATGGTTACATAAAATGAAAGGATTAACTGTAATTTTAAAGTATGTTGATTTGAAAATATAAAATTAAGATAATAGAACTTAAATAGCGAGAATTATATTTAAAACTTAATAAAATATTAAGAAACTCGAGGGAAATTTTATTAACAAATGTTAATGTACATTAAACCACGAAAGGACCAGTCATGTATTGATATTGGAGAAACCATCAATAAGGTTTAAAGATGTTGTGATGGTTGTAGTTGTGTGTGCTCGCGCGTCAATAAAGGACAGGAATTAATATATATAAAACAGGTCTTAGGACCATCTCTGTGTGTGTATCACTAATTTCGCTGGAACCAGATTTGACCTGATTGCCAGTTAAGAGCGCCTACAGAACACGTCTTATCTTACTGAGGTGTGTGTGTGTGTGTGTGTGTGCTCGCATCTCACACACATCACACCATACATAACACGTACACACACACGCTCACGCACGCACTCACACTCTTTCACTAGATAATCAATACAGCATCATGAGAGCGACCACAGTGCAGGTAAAAGACCAAAATAATAATGTCACCCATTAAGCAGTAACATGAGAGGTTGGTGGTGTTCCCTCGTGTCACCATTTTTAAGGACATTCGTAACGACAGTGAAATTGGCTTGGTTTTGTGCCTCCACCAGACTTTTTGAAACAATCTTAATGATCGCTGCTACATGAACCCTGGCAGTAGCCGCAGTTCAATCTATATTTTACACCATTAGAAGGACGATATTATGTAACGCAATATCTACTAGTATTTACTCCAAGGAAAATCATTAATAGATAACTGAATATGTCGATTTGTTTACAGTATAATTTACTTATCAAATAGTTTAGAAAATTTGGGTGATTGAAAATTATTTTGGCTAGTACACTAGTACAGTATTGTAGAGGTTATTGACCCCAGTAATTGAATCATCCGCATCTTAAGAGATAACAGCGAGTACATTCATGACAGAACCCAGGATATACTGTATTCATATAAACTGTGGATCAACTTCACTGATATGTGACAATATTCCACGCGGTACTCTTGGATGGTGGATCCTTACGAACTCGTCAGTATAGTCACTGTGGTATATGACATATATTCATAAAAAATTTTATTAATTCATTATATAACTATTTTTTTATTTACCAGAATTAACTATAATCAACTGTAATCTATAGTTACGACTCCCCCTTAAATATTGGTTGGTATAATTCATAACCACAACTCTCGCCTAAGGTTGGTCGCCATAATTCAGGCCAGTGATCGTTTGCTCCAGAAATTGGCTTCTCATAGCGAGACCTTCCACTTGCCAGAGTTATGCTAATTGAGTTTTAATGTTGCCAATGTGTAATGTGTTGTAGCGCCGCTGATGATGGCCCAAACTCTATTCTACTTGGGCTGCTGAATCTCGTGGGTGTTTACTGGCTGGCGGTGTTGTGTATGGCTGAGGGTGTTACATGTATGACTGACGGTGTTACGTGTGTAGCTAGCGGTCTTACGTCTAAGAGTCTTAGAGGTTTTACGCAAAATTTTCCTCGTAATTGGATAGATAGATGGGAACTATAAAGGTAATTTCACCATAAGTGCAATATATATATATATATATATATATATATATATATATATATATATATATATATATATATATATATATATATATATATATATATATATATATATATATATATATATATATATATATATATCTTGTTACACAGTGATTCATTTTACTATTTGTGAGGGAGAAGAGTAACTACAGATATTTGAGTCATGACCCAAATTTAGGTGGTGCCAGTGAGTGAAGTTATAAGTGATAATGAAGACTCAAAGTTAATGGTAAAGTAATATCAAATAGACGCTATGCAGATAATACTGCTCTTATCACAGATAGTGAAGAGGCATTAAAAAAACTCGTTAACGACTAGTGGAAAAAGGTGAGAAATGTAGTTTATTTTTTTTAGTTTAACAAATTTATTGACAAAGCTTGGAGTACAGTTTGCCTATTCTGAGTAATTCAGTCAGGTCATGACACTGAGGGTGGTATCACTTCTCACTGCCACGCAGGACAGAAGTTCGTACACAAAGAAATACCTCATATTCATTAACAGTATATATATATATATATCTTGATAAAATCACACGGGAAAATGGAAACAACGGAGTACCTTAGCTTTCGTCTTTATTCAACACATCTTCAGAGGCCTCTGAAGATGTCTTGAATAAAGACGAAAGCTAAGGTACTCCGTTGTTTCCATTTTCCCGTGTGATTTTATCAAGATTTATTTTATCCACGTTTTCATTGTGGATTTACATGAAATATATATATATATATATATATATATATATATATATATATATATATATATATATATATATATATATATATATATATATATATGTAACCGGTCGGAATTTACTGAACTTTATTTTCTCACTTGACTTGGGGTTTATTAAAGATTTTTAGATGGTAATGGCAGTGGAAGCGCCCCTTAGTGAGAAATCCCGAACCAGCACAAGAGCACTTAAATTTACTAACAAAATGAATTGTCCGTGACCCGTGGAAGGATAGCGTCTGTGACTGGGATGAATGAGACACACTGTAAATTTTAGACACTTATATTCCCTCCAACTACAAACAATCAAATAATGGTGCACTAATATGCGCACCTCGTAACTTGAACTTAAAACACTACTCTGAGGAATAAAAGTTATACATGATAATGAAATTATTAGAAACTCAGGCAACAATAAATTTAAAGTATTAAGAAATGTTGCTTGCACACATGAAACAGGCCTTAAGGTTTTTCACTAATATCCACCACTGCAGAAGTGGTACAAAAATAAGAAATTATTAATTCCACCATGAATAGGCCTAAAGGGCACTCAATATAAGTATGTTACACCAACAGATGCAGGCCTTAAGGGTTTTCAACAAAATAATATCAGTCACTGAGGAAATGGTATTAAAAAATAAGAAATTAAATACTCTACAATGAATAGGCCTTAAGGGCACTCAATATAATTATGTTACACCAACAGATGCACACCTCCTAACCTAACTTAAACACTACTCTGGGGAACAAAGGTTATATCTGAGATTGAAACTATAAATAAATTTTAAATGCACACAGCATACATTAGTAACTGAAAAAATAGTATTAACTACACACAAAAATATTGTCACTCTTATAAAGACGTTACTGAGTCCAATACCCGTGAACCATGCTCCCTAACCTAACATACACACAGATTCCACCTGCACTCCGTAGTCGTTTAAGGCACAACCAACAGGCACCCGTAGTTGGAGGCCCAAATCAGCCTTTCTCCAACTTGGAAAGTGTACCTCTAACTCCACTGACTCTTTGCCCCAGTGTGCGGCCCTGTATCACTCAGCTAGCTTCACTTTACCCCCAGTACAACCATGAAGCGGAAGGGAGTGAGCCAATCAGACCTTGTACAGTTGAGAGAAGCTTTAGCTTCCCGTTAGCAAGAGGGTTTCACTGAGCTGCTTGAGATATGTGGTATTGTGAGCCGAGGTAGAGGAGAGCTGATGACCCCAACGACCGTCCCGTCGTCAGCTGGGCACCCAGACGGCTAGATTCCCTCAAGAGATCCTTTGATACCCCACTAAACAGTGACAGGCCTACACTGATTGGTCCAATGGCGACAATCGCCACCCTCAATCATCAACGGCAGTCTCAAACGGCAGTCAATCTCTCGCAGTCAAGTGGGTTCTGGCTGAAAACCTGAAATGAACTCACTGTTAGCTCTAGTTTACTTTATCACTGCTCTATCTAAACCCTGTCTGAGATTGAATGAGACTTACTTGTTATACTGCAATAGCGCAGCACAGGTGACTAAACCACGTGACTATTTCTGTGGACGGACGCGCAGGGATGTCCTGTAGGTCCAATTGCTTTCGCGTGACTGAGGACCAGCCAGCGTCGCGTCTCTCCAAGGCGCTAGCTTAGGCCTACGTGACATATTTTCCGCCTAACTAATAACTCCTTGGGACACCCGTGACATTATTCAGACTGATAAACGATCTATAATAATTTCAAATTCAATAATAGTCCCTTAACTTCATGAATCGCATCATTATTAATTCGGCAAATTACATTTAATATCACTTAGGCCTAGTTCCACAACCTCTCCCTCCGACGACCTTGAAAGCTCAGTATCGCCAATGGCGCGGTGTTTGAAATTACTCTGAAATTTCTGAATAATATATATATATATATATATATATATATATATATATATATATATATATATATATATATATATATATAGTCCGAGTTAATTCTGTAAAGACTAAAGTAATGGTTGTTTTTAAATTGGAAGCAAATCTTAAAATATAAATTATGATAGACAAAAGGAAAAAAAATTGTAAGTAACATTAGCTGTGATGGTAGATGCACGGAAGAAATCAAAACAAGAATAGGGCAAGAAAAAACTTTTTAATAATATAAAAAACTTAATGAAAAGAGACATTAACTTATATTTGAGAGAAGGGCTAATAAAAGGCTTTATATTATGGAAAGGACTGATGTATGGGTCAGAATCATAGACACTTTAAACAGAATACAGAAAGAGAAGTACTTGAAATGTATAGAAAAAGATAAATGAGATACTTTGGTCATATAATTAAGGATGAGGGGAAAATAACAGAAATATTAATGGGCAAAGTTGAGGGTAGGAGGGCCAGGGGAAGACAGAGACTGGTATGGATGAATGAAGTTAAAAACTGGATCCCAGAGAGATAAAACACTTTGGAGAATTGGTTAAAAAACCCGAGAACGTTTAAAGTAGAGGACTGCGGTGGCCAGTCCTCAGATAATTATGAAGACAGTAGTCTGAAGGATTGAAGGAAAGGTTGTAGAGACTTCATGCATAAATAGAATCCCTTTAATGTTGACATATTTTTACCTTCAATGTATAAATAGGTTCATCTACTTGTGACTGGCTCCCGTCGAGGACCTGTTATGGCGAAAGTAAACACAACTCATGAGCTGTGAATACACTGATTATAGAAAGCTCATCACGGGATTATCATGAGATTATAGAAGGAATTTTGTGAGATTTTTTATTCATTAACGTTGGATTATAATCGAATTAAGTGAGTTTTTATTTTACGAAATATGTTGAACTTTTAAAAACTTTTAATAAGAAAAAACTGTAAAAGACTTCCCGCTTAACCAGTTCGTTTTGTTACTATAATCATAAGTTAACACAGCATACAATATGTGCACTAAAGGGCATCAAAATCACACCGACACTCTACCTTAACTACGTCTCAAGGAAAGGTGTCGCATTCTTCCTCTTGAAAGAAATAAAAATACAGTATACACACTCTCCTCTCTCACATAACTCTCCCCTACCATTTTTCTTACATTTTCGGTTGCCGGTATCTGTCTGCCTTGATCCGTCGCTAACGAAAGTGGAGGGAGATGAAAAGTAAAAGGTGGATGAACAATTTTTCATGAGGGAGTTATAAAGTTTTTTTAACGTGATGAAGGTCCTTAAAAATTTAATTATAAATGTGCAACATGGAGTCCTAATGTGAAATCCATCTCTCTCTCTCTCTCTCTCTCTCTCTCTCTCTCTCTCTCTCTCTCTCTATATATATATATATATATATATATTTATATATGTATATATATATATATATATATATCTATGTATTTATATATATATATATATATATATATATATATATCAGGTAATCCTGAAGCCAAAGAGTTAAACAATTTCAACAAATCATTCAGAACAGATAGTGAGGTCCGGGCAGGTAATACTAACCCACTACTAATTAATGCAACTTGCTGAATAATTAATGTTATCAGAACATGAAGCTCCGGCTAATGTAACATGCAAGGTTGTTGCAACACACCAGCATATATCTGTCGTGTTGCACTGATCACAGGAAACCAGAGTTCTTCACCTTCCTTTCCACTCTTCCTCCTCCGTCAGCCCTCCCATATATCCCTCCCTCCCCAACTCCACTCTCCCATCATCGCTCACCCTCCTCCTTCCGCTTCTCTCCCCCTTCCTATACACCAATCTGCCCAACCCCATCTCACAACACCCCCCCCCCTTCCTATACACCCCCCTCCTCTCCACCCTTCCTTCCTCCCCCTTCCCACCCTCCTCTTCCTCCCCCTCCCCATCCTCCTCTTCCTCCCCCTCCCCATCCTCCTCTTCCTCCCCCTCCCCCTCCTCTTCCTCCCCCTCCCCCACTTTTCACTTCCTCCCCCTCCATGTAACACTGTTTCCATGTAACACTGTTTCCATGTAACACTGTCTCCATGTAACAGTCTCCATGTAACACTGCCTCCATGTAACACTGCCTCCATGTAACACTGCCTCCGTGTAAAACCATCTCCATGTAACAGTCTCCATGTAACACTGTCTCCATGTAACACTACTTCCATGTAACACTACACCTATGTAACACTGTCTCCATGTAACACTACCTCCATGTAACACTACCTCCATGTAACACTGTCTCCATGTAACACTACCGCCATGTAACACTGTCTCCATGTAACACTGTTACCATGTAACACTACCTCCATGCAACACTGTCTCAATGCAACACTGTCTCCATGTAACACTGTCTCCATGTAACAGTGTATCTATGTAACACTACCGCCATGTAACACTACACCTATGTAACACTGTCTCCATGTAACACTACCTCCATGTCACACTACCTCCATGTAATACTACCTCCATGTAATACTACCTCCATTTAACACTACCTCCATGTAACACTACCTCCATGTAACACTACCTCCAAGTAACACTTCCTCCATGTAACACTACCTCCAAGTAACACTTCCTCCATGTAACACTGTCTCCATGTAGCACTGTTACCATGTAACACTACCTCCATGTAACACTGTCTCCATATAATACTGCCTCCATGCAACACTGTCTCCATGTAACACTGTCTGCAAGTAACACTACTTCCATTTAACACTATCTCCATGTAACACTACCGCCATGTAACACTGTCTCCAAGTAACACTACCTCCAAGTAACACTACCTCCATGTAACACTGTCTCCAAGTAACACTACCTCTAATATGTCTTAAGTTGGCTGATAGTATCAAAAATTCAAATTTCACGAAACTACAGGTGACTGATGTGATAATGGAAGCCAAACGGACTCTCATACAGGACATCATACAACAAATGAATAAGGAGACCATGAGGAAGCTAGAAGAGGCTGACCGGCGTCTCACTGACCAGCAAAGTGAGATTAAAAGAAGCTTGGAATTCTCGCAAGGGGAAATAAGTGACTTACAAGCAATGTAGAACGTTGAAGCTAAAGAAAACCGAACACTCAAGACCCAAGTTCAACAGCTGAGTGAGGAGAATCCAAACTCAAAACGGAACTAACGACAAGAGCAGAAAGGGTGGATTATGTGGATGACAAAGGGCGGCGAAACAACCTCAGGATTGACGGTATCCCTGAAGACATCCACGAGAGCTGGGAGTCATCCCAACGCAAAATTTCACGCCTGCTGAATGAACATTTTAAACTTCCTGAAGTAAAGTTTGACCGTGTTCAACGCGTCGGGAAACCCAACTCCTCCCGCCCCCGCGACATCGTAACAAAATTCTCATCCCCTTCTGACCGTGACAAAGTGTTTTATTAGCGCAGTAAACTGAAAGGCACCACTATCTTCGTCAAAGAAGATCTCTGCCCAGGTACGACTAAAGTCTATCTACAGCAAATGGACCAGTTTAAAGAAGCCAGGAAACAAGGGAAACACGTGACGTTCAGTCATAAAACCCTTGTTGAGAGGGATCGGGCAAATGGACACCCGCCCACTCACACACCCTCTGTACCAACCCTCCCAAGTCCCTCGAGAATCCCCTCCTCACTGACGGGGAACCAGCCACTGTCGCTATCACCTGAGGAGTTTCCCCCCTGCCGGCCAACTCGAGTTTAATCAGTATCAATGTTCCCACAATGATGATGCTATTGTGGGAACCCATGGTGTCGACACAAAACTCCCTCATATCGATCCTGATGTCTTTCTACAAAACTCACTGGGTTACACCCACCCAAACTGTAACTATGACTGTCTTGACTCCCCCGAGTTTAGTTCTGGTCTCCTACTACCTCATTCCTTCTCCTTGATTAGCCATAACATCAGCAGTATTCCCCTTCATCTAGATACCTTTTTGGATCAGTGTTTATCTTCTATTGCCCACAAATTTTTTGTACTCGGATTCTGTGAGACCAAACTCACTAACGATATTGACCATTTGTATAACATTCCTAATTATAATTGACACTGCCTCAAAACGTCACGACACAGTGGTGGTGTTGCCCTATAAGTTGATATCAAGTATAACACTTCTGTAAGAGATGATGTAAAGGTTCAGGAGGAGTACATGGAGAGTGTTTTCATTGAATTACGTAATGACACACGAAATATCCTAGTAGGAGTAATCTACATAAGACCCCACACTAATGTAAGGAATTTTCTTGATAAATTTTCGGAGCTTATCACTATCATAAGTTCATTGAGGAAACATTGCTACATTACAGGAGATTTCAACCTTGATCTATTAAAATCAGAAACCGACACCTCGGTATTAGACCTTCTTGCTGCCTGTCATTCTAAGCTCTTCTTCAACATTCAACGGTTATAGATCATATCTGGACTAACAACACTCCTAACAATCTTGCAAGAGGAATTATTTATAACAATATCTCAGATCACTTCCCAGTTTTTGTCATGTATAAAACAGCCACAAGACCTGCAAGGTCTAGTAGAGTCTCAATCCAATACAGAGATTACTGCACGGACAACATGCTCCTTTTTTTTAAAACAACCTAATGAATGCTAACTGGGATCTTGTCTATGCCTCCGACAACCCTAACGTGAACAGCTCTAACTTCTCTTGCATCTTCAATGTTTGCTTTGATAAATGCTTCCTGCTCAAGACTAAGTCAGTGAAAACTGTATCCATTTCCAAACCTTGTATCACACGCGAAATTAAGATAATGATAAAAGAAAAACACAAACTCCAAAGGAAATTTGCAAAAAGGCCCATAACTTTCGGTGATGCTTACCGAAGAATCAGAAATTGAGTAACTCAATCAGTTAGAAATGCCTGACGTAACTAGTATACAAATAAGCTCCAGTCAGCATCAGGCGACAGTAAGAAAACATGGAATGTCATAAATTCTATTCAGAACAGGAACACGCAGCCTTCGGCCCCCCACTCAGCTTTTATGATAAATGATTCCGTTATAACGGAACCCTCCCCCATTGCCAACCACTTCAATGAATATATTATTAATGTTGGCAAAAATCTTGCAGAGAGCATCCCTGATCACCATGAGGAATTTAGAGCCTACCTGCAAAACAGACAGCAAAATGAGCTGCTCTTATCCCCTGTCACAGCAGATGAATTACTGGCCATCATAGAAATGACGAAATATGCAGCAGCCCACTTATTACTAACTGTTCTCCTACACATTTGTAACTCCTCCTTCACTAGTGTTGTCTTTCCGGATAAACTGAAAATTGCTAAAGTTCACCCAGCATATCAAAAATATGGGGACAAAGGTCTCTTCAAGAATTACCGCCCCATATCAGTCCTCCCAGCCTTGAGTAAGATACTGGAAAATCTATCATGTAATAGACTAAATTCCTTCTGCAATGCCAATAACATCTTTACAGACTCCCAGTTTGGATTTTGAGCTAGAAGGTCGACTGAGAGTGCTGTGCTATCCTTTACTAATGACAACTTAAATTCCTCTGATGACAGTCAGTTCACAGTCGATATATTCTTGGACCTCTCTAAAGCCTTCGATACTGTCGACCATACCATCCTCCTTCCAAAGCTTGAACATTACGGCGTTAGGGGCCTGTCCCACAATTGGTTTACCTCATATCTGTCCAACAGGATGCAGTATGTCTGCTATAATAATCACCAATCTGACTCCTCGCCAATCATGTATGGTGTCCCCCAAGGTTCCAGTCTCGGTCCAGTACTGTTTTTGTTGAACATAAACGACATATTCCACGCCAGTACACTCATAAAATACAACTTATTTGCAGACGATAGTAATCTCTATGCCAGCAAATCGGACCTCCATTCCTTGATGAGAACTATGAATACTGAATTGACTAAGGTCAGGACCTGGATAATACGTAATAAACTGACCTTAAACCTTGAGAAAACCCACTACACGAGCTTTCACAGAAGGAAAAACTTGCCCCCAGACTTGGACCCCCTGTACCTTGGTAATAAAGTCCTCAAACGCGAACAAAATACTAAATTCCTCGGAGTTATTGTTGATAAGAAACTTAACTGGAGAAGCCACATACAAGCCTTTCACTGTAAAGTCAATAAACAGTGCGGTATCATGTATCACACTCGACAGTCACTCACTCTCACAGTAATGAAAGAAATTTATCATGATCTTGTTTACCAACACATGATACACTGTCACACACTATGGGGGGGCCTCTGGCTCTTCAAAAACACAATCTCTGGTTACTGCACAAAAGAGAGTTGTATGGACAATGACCTACTTGAAAAAACAGATCACACAAACGAAAAAATTGCTATATTGAAAATGTTAAAATTTTAAGATATTAACACCTACTGATGTGCCCTCTTTGTTTACAAATCTATCAATCACTTGCTTGACAGAAATTATTTCTAGTTCCGGAATAATCAGAGATACAACTTAAGGCCCCCAGAGATACTAAGACCACTCCCTATGCGCTCCTCTCAGTCCGAGACCTCCATAAAATATCACAGTGTGAAGGTGTGGAACAACTTACCCCCACCCATCGGAGCAAAGACTATGCTCCCTTCCTTTAAATCATCTCTTAAAAAATATCTATTGTCTAAGTATTAATTTCTTGTAAAGCTTACTATATTTACAGTACCTGCTTTTATTGTACCATCAAAATCGTTTTATCGGAAATTGTCATGTAAATAGATAAGTAATTACCATTGCAATAAACATAATTGCCAACTAGACATAATCCTGACAGCTCTGTCCTCTTGTTCAACCTTATACCTTATTACTGTGCAAACCATGTTGTACTGCTCCCCCATTATACTTATGTTTTCAATTCCATTGTAATTTATGTATATGTAAATAAATAAAAAAGATAAACTAAAAAAAACAATAAATAAATAAAATTAATAAATATTGAAGTGATAACCGTGGTAACATTATGAGATGTTCTTATTACCACCATGCTATTGTACTATTCCAGATGATACTAACTTTTACATATAACTTCCTTGAGATAACTGTATAGTATTTATCAGGTGCATAAAAGAGAGCTCAGGTTCTCAACTGGCTCAGCCATGTTAGTATTGTCATTATTATCCACTCTGTATTTTTCTGGCTAAATAAACTGTTGCAATTCAATTCAATGTAACACAGTCTCCAAGTAACACTACCTCCATGTAACACTGTCTCCATGTAACACTACCTCCTTGTAACACTGTCTCCATGTAACACTGTCACCATGTAACACTACCTCCTTGTAACACTGTCTCCAAGTAACACTACCTCCGTGTAACACTACCTCCATGTAACACTACAACTATGTAACACTACGTCCATGTAACACTACCTCCATATAACACTTTCTCCATGTAACACCCTTCCATGTAACACTGCCAACACTACCTCCATGTAACACGGTCTCCATGTAACACGGTCTCCATGTAACACTGTCTCCATGTAACACTACTCCCATGTAACACTACTCCCATGTAACACTATCTCCATGTAATACTACCATCATATAATACTCCTTCTTGTAACACTATACCCATGTAACAGTCTCCATGTACCACTGTCTCCATGTACCACTGTCTCCATGTAACACTGTCTCCATATAACACTACCTAAATGTAAGACTATACCTATGTAACACCGTTTCCATGTAACACTACCTCCATGTAATACTGTGTCCATGTAACACTACCTTCATGTAACACTTCCTCCATATAAGACTGCGTCGTGAGGTAACGGTGGACAAAGATGATAGTTGTGATCAATGTTGGCTGTGTGGCAGTGGTAGTAGTGATGATAGTACTGGTGATGACGGCATCGTGATGACGGTAGTGGTGGCGGTGATGGTAACGGCGGCGGCAGAGATGGTGATGATGATGATAGTGGAGGTGTTGGTGGTGGTAGTGGTGCCAGCGGAGGAAGGAAGCCGTGACTTAAACAAACTAACTCCCCCGAGTTTTCTTTTGAGGATAAAGTCTGTCCAACTTCAAACAAGACTAATTAACTTAGCCAATTTGTCCAGTGTTAACGGTGGTTGACAGAAATGTTGGAGGAGAGAATGTCTTGTTGACCAGAGATGGAGAACACGTCGTAAACTATGCTTGCTTTGTCGGGGTCATATTAAGTAACTGTGAAGAACGTGTTCTGAAGAAAGCTCATTTTATCAGGCTCGTGTAAAGTTGATATGAACAACGCATGCTGTCGAAAGCTCATTAAAGCAGGGTCATGTTAAGTTGATATGAGCAACGTGTACGGAAGAAAGCTCATTATATCAAAGTCACGTTAATTAGTGACGAACAATACCTGAGAAACAAAAGTTCTTCATTGCTCATACATCGTAGTCTCCAGGCAGCTGAGAAGCGTGACGGCGCCCGACGTGTTATATATTCTAAAACTTCATCTGTAATACGCGGAGTGTTTTCTCAGCTACACGAACAAAATTACCAAAAAGAAACATTAAAAACAACCTTCTCCTGCTGTCTCCGGCGTGGGTCTCCAAGGTCCCTTTCGTCGATATGTTTTAGCTGCCAAAGCCTGATCTATGAATACAAAAACGACTACCTTACTCATCCCCTAAGAGACCTTTATATTTAACGCAAGCTGACATATGTTAAGTTGGTGGCCGTTATTTTAGCTTATTTCTTCTCGCATATATATATATATATATATATATATATATATATATATATATATATATATATATATATATATATATATATATATATATATATATAGCAGTACATTTCTGCAAAAGTAACACCTTATCCATAACATTGTCAAGGTGGGAAGTGCGTGAAAAGACGACTAATATTTTATATAACAAAATGTGGCTCATGTAGGGTCGCAAATGACATCATATTTGCATAAAGTGATTTGGTAAACTTGTGTCATTAAGAAGGTAATTTACATTCTCGAGAACTTTAAATAAAGACCTCTTACCATTATTACATTTAACGAGGTAAATAAGTATTCCCCTCTGACCTTCACTAATATTATTTCCTTCTGTTTTATATGTTAATGTATTTATTAGTCTGTATGTCTGTATATATATTGTGTGGGGGAAACAATGGCCGCTGATCCTCGTTGACATAAGATAAACTGATTTTATTACTAAGTTCATCCTTGATATTTTTAGTTAATTTACTAAGCCACCTTCTCTGTGGCTTAGGAACTGTACTGATTAAACAAATGTGACCCTTATGCCTGAGTGGTAATGAGTGGAATAGAGTGAATCCCTTTAATGATTTTCGCTATAGTTGTTAATGGTGGATTGCTGCAGTGACGACTTTGTGGGTTCCTGCAATGGACTTAACCTGGCATATGAGAGACAGTTCACTGGCTGTTAACAAAGGATCCAAGTAGTTTTTAAAGCAAAATATAATTACGAGAAAAATACTATTCGCTTGCAATAAAAGTTATGTTAAAGCGGGTGCTTGTCGCCCAGTGTTTTCTGAAAAAGAGATCCTTTAATAGGAATATATAAAATCAAAGAATCAAAGCAACATCTTTAGCCGTTTACGGAGAATCAAAACAAAAAAGCCCATTACCACGTAAACATCGCCATCTCTCTTTAGGAAGGAAAACAACCCAATTTCTCCACGAAACTTTTTCATAAAAATGAACTTTTAGATAAAGTCGCAAGCCGCCATCATACCGGCCGCGACATTCTCTGCCAATATGTGGTGGTGAGAGAGTCTGAGGGTCAAAAGGAGACGCGGCTGCTGAGTCCCTGCAACTAACTTAATGCGGGTCTCAGGCCTGGTGTTTTCTGTCCATGTTTGCGAGTCGCCCACACCATACGTTACCCAGCTGAAAATACTACTCCAAATTTCATGATCATTTTCTCTTCTGATTATCAACCATCTTTATAACTTCTATTGATCTCTACGAGAAAATATCAAGAGGCCTTGTCGATACACAGTCAGCACCTGGGCCTTTATGCCAGGTAATATTTAGAAGACAACTGCTCCATCACCCGCACCAATATTACCACCAGATTAAGACTGCCTCACCCCCCTCACCTCACCTGGTAATATTCAGAAGACAACTACTACATCACCTGCACCAATATTACCACAGGTTACGACCGGTTCACTCCTCCTCGTCGGTATTAAGTGCCACTCTGGGTCAGGTTGACAGCTCCGGCCATCAACACATACACTGCTGACTGATGATCACCGATTTAGCTTGTGAAAGCCAGACTGGTGGAGCTCTCAGCTGATTGTTAATGTTGGATATGGCCTTCTAGACTCACCTGTGTCGCACTGGGGAGTGGCGGGTGAGGGGCAGAGGAGGGGAAGTGTAGAGGAGAGAGAGATGGGGAGGAGGGGAGTGTAGAGGAGAGAGAGGGGGAGGTGGGTGTGTTGAGGGGGAGGAGGTGAGGTGTAGAAGAGAGAGAAATGGGGAGGAGGGGAGGTGTAGAGGAGAGAAATGGGGAGGAGGGGGGTGTAGAGGAGAGAGGGAGGGAGGATGGGAGGTGTAGAGGAGAGAGGGGGGGAGGTGTAGAGGAGAGAGGGAGGGAGGGAGGAGGGGAGGTGTAGAGGAGAGAAGGAGGGAGGGAGGAGGGGAGGTGTAGAGGAGAGAAGGAGGGAGGGAGGAGGGGAGGTGTAGAGGAGAGAAGGAGGGAGGGAGGAGGGGAGGTGTAGAGGAGAGAAGGAGGGAGGGAGGAGGGGAGGTGTAGAGGAGAGAGGGAGGGAGGGAGGAGGGGAGGTGTAGAGGAGAGAGGGAGGGAGGAGGGGAGGTGTAGAGGAGAGAGGGAGGGAGGAGGGGAGGGGAGGTGTAGAGGAGAGAAATGGGGAGGAGGGGGTGTAGAGGAGAGAGAGAGGGGGAGGTGTAGAGGAGAGAGGAAGGGAGGATGGGAGGTGTAGAGGAGAGAGGAAGGGAGGAGAGGAGAGAGGAAGGGAGGTGTAGAGGAGAGAGGGAGGGAGGGAGGAGGGGAAGTGTAAAGGAGAGAGGGAGGGAGGAGGGGAGGTGTAGAGGAGAGGGGGGGGAGGGGAGGTGTAGAGGAGAGAGGGAGGGAGGAGGGGTGGTGTAGAGGGGGGAGGAGGGGCGGTGTAGAGGAGAGAGGGAGGGAGGAGGGGAGGTGTAGAGGATAGAGGGGGGAGGAGGGGAGGTGTAGAGGATAGAGGGGGGAGGAGGGGAGGTGTAGAGGAGAGAGGGAGGGAGCAACCCCAGGGAAGCTGTAAGCATTACTGTTGTGAGCAGTCCCAGAGCAGCTGTATGCATTGGTGTTGTGAGCAACCTCGAGGCAGCTGTGTGCATTACTGTTGAGAGCAGCCCAGGGCATCTGTGAGTATTGCTGTTGAGAGCAGTCCCTGGCAGCTGTGAGCATTGCTGTTGTGAGCAGTCCCAGAGCAGCTGTATGCATTGGTGTTGTGAGCAGCCCCTGGGCAGCTGTGAGCTTTGCTGTTGAGAGCAGCCCAGGGCAGATGTGAGCATTGCTCATGTGAGCAGCCCCAAGGCAGCTGTGTACATTGCTGTTGCGAGCAGCCCCAGGGCAGCTGTGAGCATTGCTGTTGTGGGCAGCCCCAGGACAGCTGTGAAAAGCCCCAGGGCAGCTGTGAGCAGCCCCAGGGCAGCTGTGAGCAACCTCTAGGCAGCTGTGTGCATTGCTGTTGTGAGCAGCCCCAGGGCAGCTGTGAGCATTGCTGTTGGGGGCAGCCCCAGGACAGATGTGAGCATTACTGTTGTGAGCAGCCCCAGGACAGCTGTGAGCATTGCTGTTGTGAAGAACCTCTGGATAGATTAGAGCATTGTTGCAGTGAGGAGCACTATTCCAATATATGCTGAAATTGACTATAATAATAATAATAAATAATAATAATAATAATAATAATAATAATAATAAACGGTTTATTGAAAAAGTTTGCAGCCCGAAGGCTGAAAATATACATTGGACATAAATGACTTATTACATACATTGGTGGTCTAACAAAAGCCTTAATTAGAGAAAGGTGAAGGAACATATACAGTGAACATACAGATTAATGTTTACACATGTAGATCCTGTGAGCTGAGGTGTTGAACAGCAGACACGTCGTGTAGTAACTCTCTCACAGATGGCGTTATGAGGGGCATCACGTGGAGTACTAGTTCCCTCACAGGTGGTGTTGTGAGGGGCTTGACGTGGTGTAGTAATTCCCTCACAGATGGTGTTACGAGGGGCCTGATGATGTAGTAGTTCCCTCACAGATGGTGTGTGAGGGGCCTGATGAAGTAGTAATTTCCTCACAGATGGTATTACGAGGGGCATCAAGTGGTGTAGTAATTCCCTCACAGATGGTGTTATGAGGAACTTCACATGATGCTGTAGCAACTCATTCACTACGTGGTGTCGTGCAACATGAGGACACCACGTGATCTGTTGTCACAGGACTTCACTCACTCAAGTGGGTGAGGTGTGGTCCCAGGCCTCCCTATCGTGGAGTCTCAGGGGAATTATCACTGGGTACCTGGGACCTCACTGTGTGAAGGTTAGCTTGGCTCAGACTCAACTGCCGAGTTGTTTTTCACTGACTTAAGCACTGTTCACCACTATTCAACACTGGTTCCAAATGAAATAGTAACTTCTGGCGAGAACTTGTTGATATTCCGGTGGGGAGAAGGGTTCAGGGGAGGAAGTTGGTATGGGCCAACATAACAGTTGACGTGGGTGCTGCTGAGCAGCGCCAGGTGCGTCTGACCCGTCTTGACCCGTCGGTGGTCCTAGGTAAGTGATATGAGGACACTGGTTTTGTTCTTTCTTGTTCTGATTGCATCCTCACACTGACTTTGGTGGAGTCACATGGAACAGGTATTGGGGGAAGCGGCCACGGAATATATTTCATACACACGCGGCACAACACCTGGTCGGATCACCCGGACAGAGGCATTGCCATGAATACCCGAATACACTGAGCTTGTAAAAGGAACAAGGGAGAGTGAGGGTGCTGGAAAGAGGTGAGGCACTTGTTCCAGGAGAAGTAGGAGGTGAAGCACTTTCGGCAAGAGAAATGGGAAGCGAGGCACTTGTAGCAGAAGAGATGGGAAACGAGGCATTTGTTCCAGAAGAGGTGGGAAGCGAGGCACTTGTGGCATGAGAGGTGGGAAGTGAGGTATTTGTGGCATGAGAGGTGGGAAGTGAGGTATTTGTGGCAGGAGAGATGGGAGGTGAAGCAATTGTTCCAGGAGAGGTGAGAAGGAAAGGGCTGGAATGTGAATATATTATTCCAGAGGAAGAGGAACGGAAGGAGGAATTTGAAGGAAGTGCACTCGTTCCAGGAGAGATGGAAGGGAATGAACTGGAAGATGGTTAACTTAACCCAATAGAGATGGAAGGGAGTGAATAGGTGATAAAGATGCGGCGAAAAAGCTGTCGTGGAGAGGAGGAACGATGAGGGACTGAAGGTAAGAGGATGAGGATGAAGTGGTATTGGGTGAAATTGATGGAGGAGACGAAGCTGAAGGAACCTTGTGTAAGGTCTCTTGGGGGATGAATGAAGTAAGTAGAAAAGCTGATCACATTATAGAAATAGACGAGGCTGATGACATGGCTGGATCTGAATTTCTCAAGTGACAAACGTCACTATCGTAAAAGGGGTTCTTGAGAATATTGTGATGCGAGGCACGTATCAAATCCATAAAAGAGGCGATCTTGGTTGATGGCCACTTATTATATACATGGTAAAAATCTCCTTGTCTTTAATATTTGGGCTGATCCCACCTGTTGTAGCTGTGGTGTGTCACTGTGTACACAAGGCAGAGATAGATATTTATAATTAAAGAAAAGTTTGGATAATAAAATTATTTTTCATGACATGACCAGGAATACAATAAAAATTTTCTGTCTACTGATAAATGATGACATTGAAGATGCTTATGTTTAAAATCTGACATCGTTCATCATTCTTCACACTCGGAGAAAGTTATGTGTCTTCAATGATGTTTTATATAAAATTATTGTCAGCTGGACCAAGAAAACAATTTCCTCCGTCGGCATTTTTGTACTCGCACGATATAGTATGAACCACGAGGCCTAGGGTGATTACATTCAGTATTTACAGTATTTTATGGGTGCCAAAATCAAAGTAAAGTAAGAATTGCTCTCACAACGGTCGTCATTTTATGCATGTGTTATCTGGCTCCATAATTTCTCCTGTATGGTCCCCGATTTTCCATAGTGATGCGGTTACTGTTGTTCTATTCAAAGATTGTTACAGAAAAATTACCTTTATAAATGTATTGACTTTCCACCGGGCATTGTTCTTCCTCCTCATATTGTTCTAGTATAAAACTACAGTACACAGGGCCAGCCAACTAACGGGCTGAGTGGCGTAGAGACCTACCTAGACAATAAAAGTCTCCGTATATTACCCGCCACATTTTACTTACTCGCTCGATGTGGCCTCCCTGAGCGGCAGTAAATTTGTGTCTGCGTTAAAGATGTTGTAGCGTAACAGCACCATTATTAACACAGGAAAAGTAATAACTATTAAAGAGCGCTCTAATCTCCTGTTATCTTATACTAAGCCACATAACCGTTTCAGGAAGATGGTTTATACGATAACTTTTTAAAATTAAGGTAATTTATGCTATATTCTTTATTTATTAGAAAATCACAAAAAAAGGGTTCATATGTATGTGTTACCTTTCACTCAGTTCCCTACAATAATTTGAAAGGGAAAGTAACTAGATCCACTAGCCTGTCAAACGGGGATATGTGATCTTATGCAAATAGTAAATATTGCTGTTTCTCAAGATTACTGTGTGTTCCCGGGAAGGAATGTGAGGCGTACTAAGGATGTAGTATATTATTATTATTATTATTATTATTATTAAGAGTGAGGATAAAGTGAAGGATGTAAGCGTGTGGGAAGAGAGAGAGTGAGGTGAGGATTGAATGGGGTGAGAGGGATAAGGAATAAGGGAAGAGAGACGTGAGGGTAGAAATGCATGAGGAGTAACGGAAAAGAGAGAGAAGTGGGATGAGAAGGGGTAAGGAGGGAAGGGAATAAGGGAAGAGAGGGTAAGGGGAGAGAGGTGAAGGATGAGCGTTAAGGAGATAAAGGGGTATGGGAAGAAAGGGGTGAGGGGAGAGAGATGGATGAATGGGGGAGGGTGTAATAATGACCATAATTCTTAGTAAAGTCTCCTTGATTTTTATCCATCCACCCACCTACCCTACACTTCCCTGCTCCTGAAAACACACACACACACAAACACACACACACAAACACACACACAGACACACACATAGACACCCCTGCTCGCTGGAAATATGTCGACGACTCCACCATTGGGATCAGCGTCAACAATTCTGCTCCCGACTATACCGTCCTTCAGGATTTATTGAACAGTCTCCAAAACTGGGCCACCAACAACCATGTCACCATCAACCATACCAAGACCATGGTTATGCACATCAACCTCTCCTCCGACATTGTCCCACCCCCTTCCATTACTTTAGGTCCCAACACACTCCAGGTTGTAGATTCCACGAAGCTCCTCGGCGGCACCATACACAACAAACTAAATAGGAAACCACACGTCAGTGAAGTTGTCAAATCCTCCAGTTTCCGTCTCCACCTCCTCCGCCGACTCAAGTCCCTAGGAGTTCCTGCACCCGAACTCCTCAGTGTTTACTCAACATTCATACGTCCCAAGCTCACCTATGCCTCTCCTACCTGGTCTTCCTCCCTAAATGCCACACAACGTAAACACCTAGAAAAAGTACAAAAGAGGGCATGCAAGATTATTCTCTTCCCTTCCTACTCCACATATCAAGAAGCGCTCAATACACTGAACCTTTCGACTCTCACTGACCATCACCACGACCTCATCTGCAAATTTGGTAAGAAGCTTCTGCACCAGCCTCGACACCGGCTCCTACTTCCACCTGAGATCCCTAGCCCGAGAATTGCTGTTCGACATCACAACCGCATCCAGCCCATACGTGCACGAACTGATCGCTATAAGAACAGCTCAGTCCCAACCATTGTAAAAATTATCAATAGCTTGTAATAAACCAGTGTATTCACTCCCAGTTAATACTACTTCTTGCACTGTCACTATGTTGAAATGCCCTGTAGTTTGAGCTTTTCCCCATCTAGTTATTATATATCTTATTTGTATCTCTTATGTTATTTGTCTATTACTTGTAAATCGAAACCCATTCCCCAATTATGTAACTGTATATTTTCAGCCTTCTGGCTGCCAAGCTCTTTCAATAAACCGTTAATTATTATTATTATTATTATTATTATTATTATTATTATTATTATTATAGACACACACACACACACACACACACACTACTACTACTACTACTACTACTACTACTACTTTGCTGTCACTCGGAATCGAGTATGAACGATCATCCAGCTATGATACAATGATATGAGTTATTAGGGATGTCACCTTCGTTGGTGAGTTTTGAGGTGACTAAAGAGGCCGATACGGAACCGGCAAGATCGTCCACAGATGCTGCACGTGTGGGGGGTTACATCTAGTGCGGGAGGGGCGGTGGCAGCGTCTTTCCGCCGTTGGCGCTTGTCTGACTCGATATACAGTCAGGATAACTCGAAAGTCTTGACGCCTTCTCGTGTGGTGCTCCTCAAAGCGTTACGATGTGGAGTAATCGTCTCCCAGGTGAGTGAGTCGATTTGGCACTTTTTCAGGTTTTTCGTAAGACTATCTTTATACTTTTTAAATTGCCCACCAGCGTTATGTTTACTATTCGTTAGGTGACTGTAAAGTAGTTGCTCTGGCAGTCTACTGTCGTCCATGCGGGTAACATGGACAATTCATTGTTCATGGATAATGGTAGCCTCGATGCTCTTACAGTTGGTGTCAGCAAGAATACTGGCATTTGTTCTCTTGTCTTCCCACCGAACTCGGAGGGCGGAACGTAGTACGTTGGTGAAAGTTTTCAAGTCCCTTGAGGTGCCTCTAATATGTTATCCATGTCTCACTGCCATATAGCGGTAGTTGCCATAGTATGACCGGTCTCTCTTGTTCTTATAAATATTGACTTTAAGAGTATGGGGGAATTCCTCCTTTTCCCATATATTCTCCAGGAGAGAGTGGAGACGACTGGTAAGCAGAGGTTCTCCTCCTTTATGCACCTCAACTGTGATTCCATCAGGCCCTGAGGCTTTGTTATTTTCATCTGTTTGATGGCAGTAGCTACCTCATCCAGGGATGGAGGATAGCTGAAGTGGGTCAGCTCTGCATGCTGAGGGACCTGCTGGGTAGTTAGGATATCCACATTAGTGTTTCGGCTGAGCAGTGAATGGTAGTGCTCTTTCCAGCGCTGAAGGAGGCTTTCATCGTTTTAAATTATGGAGTTACCATTGGATGAGCGGAGAGGGCTGCCCCACGAGTGATTGGCCCATAAAATTTTTTATTGGAATTGAAAAATTCCTGCATCTTGTGCTGATCTGCAGATATTTGTGTTTTTCATGCTTATTTTTAAACCAGTCGTTCCTTAGATTGCGCAGTTCCCGCTGAGGCGCCGCTTTCTTTTTGTGGAAGGTATCAGCTTTGGTCCGAGACTGAGGGTTGTTCTGCAAGTCAGTTAAAGCAGCACGTTTTTCATCGACGAGTATATTGATTGCCGGGTTATTTTCATCAAACCAATCCTGGTGTATTCTTCCAATCTGGCCGAGGGTGTCTCTGCAAGTTTTTGTCATGACATTGTCGAGAATATCCCATTAGGCACTGAGATTTGTGTTGTTTGTCTTCGGGTTGTTTATCAGCCCATGATCGAGCTGCTCTTTGAAAGTATGTGCTACCGCTGGATCATCTAGAGTTCTAGACTCATGGTGTTAAAAACCTCTTTTGAAGGCTAGGTGCCTTCGCCGTTTTGGGGCGACGTGAAGTGAGAGCCTGGCTCTTGACGAGCCATTGATCAGTGTCGCAGGGGTTTGAGCCACGCATGGCACGGGTGATGAGGATATCTCGGCGACCACTTTCTCTGACAATGAAATAGTCAATGAGATACCAGTTTTTAGATCGCAGCTGTTGCCAAGAACCCTTGAACTTGTCGGCCTGCCTAATCAAGGTATTGGTGATAATGAGGTTGTGTGCAGCGCACTTGGGATTACACTTGCCAAATCCATTTCTCCCTATAGTTCCCTGCCAAATGTCAGCATCTCTGCCAACTCTGGCATTGAAATCACCAAGGAGCACAAACCTTATCTTCTCTGGGGATAGAGGTTAGCACTCTGTCGATGTCGGCATAAAAGGCCTCCTTGATGTCATCCTATGCATCCAGTGTTGGGGCGTATGCACTGATGAAAAAAGCATGACGTGAGTGTTTCAGTGGGGCTCGAAGTGTCATGAGGCGCTCGTTGATCCAATAGACATTTCAGATATCCTGTGTAGAATGCGTTGGCGGATGGAAAAGTCATCTCCATAAATGCAGTTTCTCTCCGCAGCAGGCTTACCGTTCCAGAAGAAGGTATAGCCAGAGCCCCGTTCTGTGAGTTGACCCTCGTCTGGGAGCCGGGACTCACTAATGGCTGATATTTCGGTTATACCTAGCCAGGTCTTTTGCCACAAGGGCGATTCTTCTTTCAGGATGCTCATTTGTGCCAATATCCAGAGGGGTTATGACATTCCATGCAGCTACCACAAGTGGTTGTATAATTTGTTTTTGGTTTGATCTGTGATTATGCTTGTGCTTTCCACCGAATAAGGATGTCCTTAATGGGTGTATTGCCCAATCAAGTTTTTTTTTAGGCAGGCTATTTTTAGGGCACCTTTTCTAGCCCCTTCTCTATGTGGTTTGAGCAGAATGGTTCCTCGAATTAGCTGCTCAGTCATACAGACAGGACCGGATTGCACTGCTGCCTAGATCCCAGTGCATAAACGACCATCTTATCAGTGCAGTACATGTGCAGAATTATGCTGCCTGTCCTCATCGCCACTCGTCCGTCGCCATAGGCCTTTTGGGGGTATAGGGGTTTTGATGATGATGAGAGGTATGATGAGCTGGATGATGGTGCATGAGTTGATTTATATAGTGAGGCAGGAGCGCAGGCTGCAACCACACATCTTGACTCTCCCTTTTCCTGATCCTGTGGTGCAAGTGTTGCAACGGCTAACGAGAGAGAGAGTTGCAATGGAGTGCCGATAGCCCAGGTTGTTAGGTTTTGCCTTAGTAGCCTGTCCATCAGGCATTGCCTTCGTTCGCCGGTGTAGTAGTTGGTTTCCTCTCCCACCCATACTGCCATTGGGGTCTTGTTGGAGCTCTGTAAGCATGTCTGCCTGATGCGGGGCTCCAGATTTTTCGTTTGGGGTTTACTCCCGTAGCCTTATACTTACCAAGGTTAATCCGCAAGGCAGTGGTGCAATGGTTGGAAGGCGCCAGGACGTGTCCACATACCAGTGGGCCTATGCCCCAATCTCTCTGGGGCCTTCTGCTATTCCGTGATCCCTTGCTGGTTTAGCCTGAGCCCACGAGGCACCCAGTTACCGTGTGTTGCCACGAGGAGGCACAGCAGGAGCCTTGATGGTGAAGCGGCTGTGTTGGCAGGGGAAGACATGCAAGTTGCTTCCCTGTTCGCCACGAGGGCTTGCCAGCGGTGGAGGGAGCAAAGAGTGCTTGCACCTTAACACTGGCTGTTTGTCTGCCTGTCAGCCCTTGGTCACAGTGGTTAGAGTATTCTATTTTAAATACAATTTCACTTAAAAGTAGAAATTATATTCTCGATTACAAAAAAAAGTATTTAGTTAATTTAGCTTTTATAATTTCACATGTTTGTAAGTATAGTTCAAAATAAGTCTTATGTTTGCGTTTTTACAAATTTTAACTTCAGAAATCAATACAAAATTCTGAGTGTTCTGCGCTGAATAATTATATAATAAACCAAATGCGTTGAGTACGGTGTCATAACTCCCCGAGTACGATGTTTTAACCATTTGACTACGACGACATAACCGCTTTAGTACAGTATCATTGTACTCGTAGATTGGACGTAGTGTTCAAAGGACATAGGCTTATTTTTGCTCTGTTGGCATACTACACATAGGTTAAGGTAGAGAGAGTAAGCTAGAGAGGTTAAGCTATCTCAGTACACTAATTCATTGCACTTAGGGGTATGGCATCACGCTACAGGAGGTGAAAGTCAGAACGTACGAGAGGAATGAATGTGGAAGATTTGAATAGAGATCTTCTCGTATGAAGCAATGTTGGTGTGACCTGATCTCAAGATTCCACTCAACTGCAGACATGGCTTTAAATGAAGTCTTTGTAACTAGATGTTGAGCTTATGGATTCACTATTTATATCGCAAAAACAAGCTGAAGGGGTGTGTGTGTGCGTGTGCGTATGCGTGTGTGTGCACGCGCGCGCATGTGTGTGCGCATGTGTGTGCACGTGTGCGTGTGTGTTTTCTACACTCGTGTTGACAGTCTCCCAATTATCCCCCCCTCCCCTTGATGTTCGTGTATCTCTTGATCTTCCCTACGCAAAGGTGGACAAAGGTTACTGTTCTTTGAACAAAGTTATTGATTGCAACTGCTGAATACAATTAACCTTTACTACACACACACACACACACACACACACATTATACAGTATATACACACACACACATACATAAACATATACATACAAGCACACACACTCCCACGGCCACTCCGCCTCCCCATAGCCCTACAGCCTACCACCACCGACAATCACCCTCTCCCCACCACTCAATACCCATACCCCCCACACCCCTACCCCCACACCTCTACCCCCCACACCCCTACCCCCCACCCCACACCCCCTACCCCACACCCCCTACCCCCCACACCTGTTCCCCTACTCCCCTACCCACAAACCTACCACCTCATATCCCCACCACCTCATACCCCCAACACCCCACCACCTCATACCCCCACCACCTCTATTCCCAACACCCCAACCTGTAATGGCACCTTTGTTTTATATAAATATGCACTCAAATGAATAACACCAAGTTATTCACCAAGTGATTCACCATGTTATTCACGACTCTAGATCACTTAGCTTGCATTTTTCTCATGGGTCGAGCCAGAGTCAGCTGATTTGGCAAAACAACCAGCCAGCTTTATTTCCCCACACCAACGCACACGTTGAGGAGCTTAAGAGAAGGGGGGTGACGTGACTAGTCGGGTCCCTTATATATTTGCAAGTAAATCACTGTAGGTGCGCGTGATCTAGGTATATGCTGATAACCACAAGGAAAGAAGAAAACACGAAGTTCCCAAGCGCTTTCGTGTAATTCACATCTTCAGGGGTGAGTACAGACTGTACTCACCCCTGAAGATGTGAATTACACGAAAGCGCTTGGGAACTTCGTGTTTTCTTCTTTCTTTGTGGTTATCAGCATATATATATATATATATATATATATATATATATATATATATATATATATATATATATATATATATATATATATATAGTAAATAATAAAATAAATAAATATTGAAATGATAACCGTGGTAACATTATGAGATGTTCTTATTACCACCATGCTATTGTACTAGTCCAGATGATACTAAATGTTTCATAATACTTCCTTGAGATAAATGTATAGTATATATCAGGTGCCGCAAAGAGAGCTCAGGTTCTCAACTGGCTCAGCCATGTTAATATTGTTATTATTATCCACTCTGTATCTGTATTTTTCTGGCTAAATACAATGTTTCAATCAGTCAATCAATCAAACAACACAACACTTCCCAAGAGAGTATTCACAATATATTCTCTCAGAATGTACCTGTGTATATACCTGCATATCGGCAATAAAACAGAAAATGTCAAGAAGTGTTTACATCAAGCCCTGCCACTTAATAGTTTCTAAACATAACTAAAACAATAGTGTGATACCAAAACAGTCATCACACTTGGTGGCAGCGGTGAGATGTATACTGTAGACCCTTTCCACACTAAGCTGGCCCGTAAGCCACACCTCTTGTATATGGTTACAAACAGCTGATTGGTTCCCCTGAGTGATTTACCTTCCTCTCGACTGCGAGTGTATTAGCGCATATTTATATCGACTTTTTATGATAAGTATTTAACATTTTCTAATATCCTCTTTAAAGTGCTAGTGCATTGAAATCATCTGTATTTTGATAGTTCAAATATTTAACAATAATTTAGATTATAACAGGTCTGCTTACCAAATACAAAGACATTTAGCTTGATTTTTTTATGAACCAAACAGCTACTAGTATATAAGAGGGGCGTGGCATATGGGCCAGGTTAGCGTGGAAATACTGTAGTGCAGTACCCAAACAAATATTGATGACCCAAGTGACACAAGTGGCAAAACATTTCTAAAAAAATAAGTAGACATTGTTATAAATACGTGGACAGTGTTATATACACTTGCAAAACGTGTACACATAAATCCAGCGCTAGCAAGCACAATATAAAGACTTGATGACATAGCAGTCAACCACCCAGCACCAGCACAGACAAGCTCTTGGTGACCCGAGCGGAGTCGACACCAGCCGAGCCTACCCAAGTGTTGTCTTAGTGTCCCAGCCAGTTAATGGCCAGCCAACCAGAACAGCCAGCCAACCAATAGCCAGCACCACAACAACCTCTTCCGTAAACAATCAAGCCTCTCCAGTGCGCAAGAAAGGTCAACCCCAGGTTGATCCCTGCAAGAAAGGTCAGCCCCAGGTTGAATGCTGCAAGAAAGGTCAGCCCCCAGATTGATCACCGCAAGACGTGTGACGTTATCCTTCCCAGAGTAGGATGTCATCGACTTTTGACGTCACCAGTTGTCGTCGAAACTCTACGGATTCTACAATGACAAACAATGATTATTTTACAGACTAAAAATCACAAGTGAACTTCCAGAAGTCTTCACACGTAGTCAATATAAAATAAACCATTTGCATAATGGTCTAAAAACAAAATTAAATAAACACATTTATAAAAGTAAGAGAGAACTTAAATAAAGTACAATACATATACTTTTAATTATCTTTCTTTTCATTTCTGTAACTCATAAATACTTTTGCTTTATTCCTTGAGCGGGCCACTTAGTGTGTGTAATGCTGAAATCCACTGCCTTATACCCCCACTCCAGCATCCCATCACCCCACACCACCACCCAACCACCACCCAACCCCCACCACCAGCCCACACCCCCACCACCATCCCACGCCCCTAACCCAACCATCCCACAGCCCTACAGCCCCCACCACCACTCCACACCCCCACCTACCACACCACACCCCCACCTACCACACCACACCCCCACCTACCACACCACCCCCACCCAACACACCACACCCCCACCCAACACACCACACCCCCACTACCACCTCACCGCCTTACACCCCTACCCCACCACCCTACCACCCCACCACCCAACCGCCCCACACCCCTATCCCACCACCCAACCGCCCCACACCCCTATCCCACCATCCCACAGCCCTGTAACCCCACCACCTCCCCACACCAAACCACCACCCCAGTGTCGTACACCCCTACTTCACCATCCCCCGCCCTACACCCCTACCCCACTGCCCCACACCCCTACCCCACCGCCCCACACCCCTACCCCTAACCCACCAGGGCACAGGTCAATGACCCACATCAGGGCCTGGGGGCGAAAATATAATAATAATAATAATAATAATAATATAAATAAAAAAAACAAATAAAAAATATTGAATAAAAATATAATAATAATAATAATAATTATGATAATTATAATAATAATTATGATAATAATTATAATAATAATAATAGTGAGAAACGATACATGTATGTTGTGTTGTCAGTCAGATAAACAATTGAGACCCTGCAATTATGTGTAAATGAGGCAGCAAGTCAGATCAGCAACCTTGGACTTGGTCTACCATTAGACAATACATTATGCTTCCAATGTCTTCAGAGGCTGTAGTAACTCCGTTTGATATCTGCCTACTACCTGCGTAGTACTACAATATAGTATATAATGCTGTGACATTAACTGGTTTTAGCGCTATGGGTTTTATATGTATTCCTGATAATTTCTGTGGTTACTACACATGATATAAGGAATAACAGGACATTAGTTTTACAGTGATCATACAATCGGAGATATACCAACCATACCAATACATGGCTTCAGTCTCGCAGTGCTCGCTGTGAGAGCTATCGCACACCAGGAGTGCAGAATAATTTTTTGCTGACTGTACATTTTGCATCTGAGAGTCAAATTTCATTGCGTTAATTTTATGAAATTCTGTTGCAGATTGCAGACGTTCCAAAATACATTGAGTGTTCATCTCCCATAGCTGACATTTCCACCGGCAGTGTGGTCCGTGTTATTATATTTAACAAAACAGGACACTATTTATTTCAGGGCCTTCACCGAATGAAAAATATTAAAAAAATAATAATTCGGGGCATTTAAAAAACATGAAAATGTTGCAGAATGTGTTGAATAAATCCTCGTATTTTTAGTGTAAGTGCTATAGGAAGGAGCACCCATAACACGACATGGGATGATGTACACTATTTAATATAAACTGTGGAACAGGTAGAACGTGTGAGGCGACAGATGGAAGTGTGTGAGGTGACAGAGAGGAGTGTGTGAAATGACATGGAGGAGTGTGTGACGTGACAGGGAGGAGTGAGTGACGTGTCAGGAGTGAGTGACGTGTCAGAGAGGAGTGAGTGACGTGTCAGAGAGGAGTGAGTGACGTGTCAGAGAGGAGTGTGTGACGTGTCAGAGAGGAGTGTGTGACGTGTCAGAGAGGAGTGTGTGACGTGTCAGAGAGGAGTGTGTGACGCGTCAGAGAGGAGTGTGTGCCGCGTCAGAGAGGAGTGTGTGACGTGACAGAGGGGAGGGTGTGACGTGACAGAGGGGAGGGTGTGACGTGACAGAGGGGAAGGCGTGACGTGACACAGGCGGGGGTGTGACGTGAATATTATGGTGTGGTCAGCGAAGCTGACGTGTACACTTAGCAACTGTAGACACTATGCTCATGGATTCGCACTGTACTTAGACTATTTTAAAAATGGAAAAGTGCTTCAGAATCATCGATTTAGCCCCTCTCTCTCTCTCTCTCTCTCTCTCTCTCTCTCTCTCTCTCTCTCTCTCTCTCTCTCTCTCTCTCTGTATTGTGCGTGCATGCGTGTGTCTGCATGGATTTGAGTGTTTGTGTGTGCCTCTGCATGTGTGTATTTGTCTGCATAAATGTGTGCGCGCGCGCGTGTGTGTGTGTGTGTTAAGATAATTGTGTAGTTCAGTGCCTTAATTTATATATTTTAATATGTACGTGTGCTCGATTGCATGTCTCTTTGATGGCGTGTCTTTGCATAAAAGTGTGTTCATATGACCGTGTCTTTGTGCATGAATATGTATGTTTAGGTCCGTCATGTTGAGTACTTTGACCTGCTGTGGCGTAATGTATATCACTTACCAACTTACAAGTCATGAAAATACATCAAACGCTATCGACATCAAGGTAAGAGTTGAACCATTCATACAAGAGGTTTGTCTGGCTTTAAAGACTTGGATCATCTCCTTGACATGGTTGCTGCCAACCAGGATGGTCTAATGTTGTGTGGAGGAGATGAAGGCCTGTATTCACAGACGTTTCTACATTCAATGCTGTTCGTAATTAAAGATGTAAGAATACACTTACCTCGTTGACTAAACACAAAAATAGCATTCAAAAACAGTGTCCAAATATTACAATAGGACTATCATTACTAATTGTGTTCACTTAGCGTCAGCTAGGAGACAATTTAAGATGCAGCAGCTTTTCCACCAGATCTTCATTCTCGTCTGGTATTAAGTTTGCCGTGGCCGAGTGGATACAGTGCTCGCCTTTTGACCTGAGGGTTGTTGCTCCGAACCCAGGGACCGCCATTCAACCAAGCTGTTAATGAGTACCTAACTATACAGTAGCGACCTGTGGTGTAATAGTCAGCATGCTCGCCTAGCAAACGAGCGGACCCGGGTTTGATCCCGGGCAAGGTGAATCTATGGGCAAGTTTCTTTACGACGTTAGCTTATGTCTACCCAGCAGTAATTGGGAACCTGGATGCTAATCGATTTGCTGATCATGTTCCGGAGTAATTGTTAGCCAGTGAAGTTGGCGAGTTGTCCGGCCTTCTCGGACTATTCCTTGACACTGGGCAATGCAACTCGTTAATTTATTGTGTGGTTTTTGTGTTGGCGACAGCTTCTACACCTTAAATTCACGCCTAGGTGGCCGTTGGCCCGGCCATACTCGTTATACGAGGGGCAACCATAATTATTATTATTATAACTATACAGTTGATGAAATGAAGGTGTTCGACTGCGGTACTGTTCACACTAACTCTTCATGTATCGAGAAAAGACTCGGTCTACAGTTAACTGTATCTCCACTATCATGTGGAACCCATTTTTGAGTTCATGTAAATGTATTTAGTTGATAGACGCTAGTCTCAGCGCAATGCATTTTTTTCGTGTTATTCGTGTGCCTTAGCTAGAATCATTTAGTTGTTTTTTTTTAAGATATTTGTCTTTATCTATGAGCATCATATGAACTTTTGCAGTTCCTGGTCCGGGACCTTGACCCGATCTTCTCTAAAACAACAAGGTGAAGCAGTTTACTCTCACCTAATATCCTAGATAACCCCGACTTGAAGGACCTTATAATGAGTGACTTTTGACCATCCACTACCCGACTCACCATAATCATAATTAATGACAATGACAAATTACATTAATTAAAAATTTGGTAACTAAGGCCTCGTACGGTGGTATATTACAGCACAGATAATCGTAACCCTGCTGGGTGGAAAAGACGTATTTTTTAAAGAAATTTTAGGCTATTTTAAACATCAGAATTCTGTTGATGGCCATAAACCACCATGAAGGCCAGAAAAATATATGTAAAGGAATAGTTTCATAACAAATATAACCTAACCTAACCGAATCTACTTTAGGTCAGTAAAGGACTCCTTAATGAAATAGAATCAAATTTACCTTATACGAATTAATTTCCTTAAGTTTTAGTTATAAAAAAGGTATCCCTATTTAACAAAAACTTCAATTGCTTTTTAGGGCCTATTCAACAATTATCCCTATTTAGTATAACAAACACACAGGAAAAAGGGAAACACTGGAGCACCTTAGCTTTATCTTACCCACGTTTCCATGCAGTGATGATGGATGGTGTTATATGTAGTGATGATGATGGATGGTGTTATATGTAGTGATGATGATGGATGGTGTTATATGTAGTGATGACGGATGATGTTAATGTAGTGATGATGGATGTTGTTATATGTAGTGATGATGGGTGGTGTTATATGTAGTGATGATTAGACAATAAAATAATAACATTTTAATTCCCAAAAAATAAACTTTGCTGTACCGTTGTAGTGGAACTTACATACACCGTTAATGAATTATTGATGGAAGAAGAAGTTTTGGGGACTGAACAGTGAGACAATGTGGAGCCTCCCGGAGGGTGGCGTCCTGCCGTGGCCTAGCGAATGAGCCGCCCGGATCAAACATGGCATGGATAGCAAGTGTCATGTGGGGATCTAAAAAAAACTCCAACCAACCCGATCGGACACACCCGACCCGACCTGACCCGTTAACCACACAGAGGTGTTAATTTTTCTCAGAAGCCTCTGATGCGGTACTCTGTCAAATGCTTTGCTAAAGTCTAAGTAAATAACATCGTAATTTTCGTCATCATCTACTACCTCGAAGACTTTCCTCAAAAAAGTCAGCAGATTTGTTAGACTAGATTTTCCCTTTGTAAACTCATGTTGAGAGTCGTAGATTAATTTGCTTTTCTCTAGATGCGATCGGATGCTATCTGCTATAATTGATTCAAGAAATTTCCCCACTACTGACGTCAAACTGATCGGCCGGTAATTTGACGTTGATGCTCTGTCTCCCTTTTTGAATATGGGTACTACATTTGCCTGTTTCCACATGTCTGGCACAACTCCGGTGTCTAATGATTTTGTAAATAAGTTTACGAGGGGTCCGCTAATCTGTTCCCTACACTCTTTCAAGACTCGAGGGAAAATTTCATCCGGCCCTGGGGATTTTGTTTTCTTTAGTTTATTTATCTTCTTAAGAACATCCTCTTTTCTGATAGTGATATTCTTTAATTTCTCTTCTTCCTTTCCCTTAAATATCAGTTCCACCTCAGGAATTTCATCGCAAATTTCTTCTGTGAAAACTGATAAGAAGTAGCTGTTCAATGCTTTGCTTATTTCTTCACTGTCATTTATCACTTCTCCCCTCCCTGACTTTAAAGGCCCAACTTAGTCCTTGACCTTTGTCCTATATACCTGGAAAAATCCCTTGGGATTCGCCTTGGATTCTCTTGCTATTTTGATTTCATAGTCTCTCTTTGCTTTCCGTACATTTTTCTTAACATTCCTAGATAGTTCATTATACCTAATTCTGAGCTGCTCCTCTCCTCCCTTTAATTTCTTATATATTCCTTTCTTTATTCCTATGTCATGTTTAAGTTTTCTGGTCATCCACCTTGGCTCATTCTTATTTGGCCTAATTTTTCTGTGTGGTATATTTTGTTCGTGTGCTTTATTTAGTATACTAGTGAATATATTATAGTCATGATCAATTGTTGTGTCATCTATGACCTCACCCCTTCCTACTGGGAACTGAAGTGACTGTTCCCAGGTGACCTCACCTAGGTACCTTCTTAATCCCTGATAATCCGCCAACCGAAAGTTTGGGACTCTGACCATATTGTCATTGTTTTTCGTTTCCCAATTTAGGGTGAACCTGATTTCTCTGTGATCACTGTTACCTAGTTCTTCCCCTACTGTGATATATCTGATAATATTTTCTTTATTTGTTAATACTAGGTCTAATATATTGTCACCTCTAGTAGGTTCTGTAATTAGTTGTTTCAAAAAATTGTCCTGTACTGCGTCTAGGAAGTCTTCAGATTCATAGTCGCCTACAATGTTGTCCCAGTCAATATTTCTGAATTTGAAATCCCCCATAATGCATAGGTTGTTATATTTTGCTGCCCTACTCATTTCCTGCCATATGGGCTGAGCTGCTTCTTTGCCAAGACTTGGGGGGCCTGTAAATCACTCCCATAATTAGTTTTTCTCTTCCTTCCGTGATTTCTACCCACACAGACTCGGTTCCTATTTCACCCTTTATTGAATTATTAGTACAACATTTTAATGTAGCCTTGACGAAGAGTGCGACCCCTCCCCCCTTCCTACCTACCCTGTCCTTGTGAAAAAGGTTGTACCCTTCTATGTGGTACTCTGATAAAAAAATTTTGTTCGCCAGATTCATCCAAGTTTCGGTGATTGCTATGACGTCTACATTCTCGGTACATACAACCGCTCTCAGCAAGTCTATTTTATTTCTAACGCTCCTACTGTTTGTATAGTATACATTTAAACCTACTCTTCCCTGGTCCTGTTTTGCCCCTTGTCCTGAGCAACTAATTTTACTTCCCAGGACCTGCTTGTTTTTTGACTCCCACTTTCCCCGACCCCTCTCTACTGGCGAAACCCCCCCTTCGGAGTGACAATTTCACGCTCCAGGGATGCAGACAACGTCTTTACCCCCTCACGAGACAAGTGTACTCCGTCGCGACAGTACAGGTAGTCCTTGCCACAAAATCGTTGCCAGTTATCAATGAATGCCCAACCATTGTTTGCATAATGTTTTTCCAGTCGGCAATTTATAGCAATTGCCCTGGACAGCCATTCACGACCAACCCCTCTTCTAGGCAAGACACCACATACTATCGGGATCCCTCCCCTATCTCTAATCTTCCCCAGCGCCTCCCTATACCTCTTGAAAAGTTCCTCACTCCTAACCTTACCTATGTCGTTTCCTCCCACACTAAGACACACTACTGGATTGGTGCCCTCCCCTGACAAAACCCTGTCTAACCTCTCGGCTACATGGCCTATCCCAGCCCCAGGAAAACACACCCTAGTCCTACGTCCTACGATTTAAATACTGGGATCAGCAGTGACATAAGCAAGTTTGCGGATGCCACCAAAATAGGGCTGCAAATTTATTCAGGGCAGGATGCAAATGTATTACAGGAGGATCTAAATAAACTGCAGGGGTGGTCTGAAAAATGGCAAATGAAATTCAACACCAGCAAGTGCAGCGTACTTAATATTGGAAGAACAAATACTTATAATGTATACAGCCTTAACAACATCAACCTAGAGAAGTCGACTTGTGAAAGAGACCTAGGGGTACTTGTAAGCCCGGACCTACGGCCTAGAAAACAGTGCGTTAATGTTCGAAATAAGGCAAACAGAGTATTGGGTTTTATATCTAGAAGTGTAAGTAACAAGAGTGCAGAGGTCTTATTGCAACTATATCTTGCGCTAGTTAGGCCGCACCTCGATTATGCGGTTCAGTTCTGGTGCCCCTATTATAGAATGGATATAAATTCACTAGAGTCGGTGCAGCGAATAATGAGAAAAATGATTCCGGGACTTAGAAACCTTCCATATCAGGATAGGTTAAAGAAACTTAACTTGCATTCCCTAGAAAGACGAAGAGTGCGGGGAGATATGATAGAAGTATTTAAGTGGGTGAAAGGAATCAATAAAGGGGATATAGATAAAGTTCTTATAATATCCGAGCAGGATAGGACTTGGAGCAACGGATTCAAGTTGGATAAGTTTAGGTTTAGGAGGGAGATAGGAAAAAACTGGTTCACAAATAGGGTGGTGGACGAGTGGAATAAGCTTAGCAACTTTGTAGTAAGTGCGGGAACTCTGGAAAGTTTCAAAAGGAGGCTAGATAGATTCATGGATGATAGAGAGTGGTAGTAACTCTCGACAGGAGCTGCCATGCACAGGCCAACCGGCCTATTGCAGACTCCTTATGCTCTTATGTTTCGTCACGTCACGCTAGGTCAAAAATAAGGCACCCACTAAATAACTATCCTACATCTAGATCAAAGGTCTTCAGAGCATTTTTAACCATGGGCCACTGACAAATACATTTATGTAACATATTATCAGTTTTCAACTGACCATCACTAAGGTTTATTGATTTTAATTCCTTAATCAAACTAGCTTCAACCAGACGTCTTTCAGTGACACAAGATGATTTAAATACTTCTAAGCTTTTTTCCCAAGCAATGGCATGATTATTATTCCTAATATGAACGAACAGGGCACTGCTTTCAGATGCTGTTCTGATATTGTACTAATGTTGTTTGATTCTGAGGGACCGAACTACCGGGACAAATTCATTGCGATAGGGCAGTCAAAATATTCTTAAGTGTAGGAATTTGCCTGGTTTGAGAGGAATGAAAGGATTTTTTAGCTCTTTTAAAACAACGATCAACAAACACAGAAGGGTACTCGAGTTTTTGTGCAATGGAACGAATGTGTTTCAATT
Organism: Homarus gammarus; assembly: GCA_958450375.1. NCBI lineage: Eukaryota > Metazoa > Arthropoda > Malacostraca > Decapoda > Nephropidae > Homarus > Homarus gammarus. The sequence continues at coordinate 1,197,215 of CAUDMG010001762.1, read as the reverse complement.
CATCGTCAATAAATTCAGAGTCACAAAGACGCAGACATCTTAAGAACATAGCAGAAAAAACTGACATTTTGGTAGACTCCAGGTGATTCGATAAAAAGTGTATGAAACTATCTACCTGTGTGGGCTTTCTGTATACCTTAAATTTGTAGTTTTTGCCATTTCTCATGATAAGCATATCAAGGAATGGAAGGGATCCATTTATTTCTCTTTCAATTTTGAGTGTGATACTTGGGACAATGTCATTAAGCTTGTCTAAAAATTCCAATAGGTCACTGTTTCTAGGCCAAAGACAAAGAACATCATCTACATATCTATACCATGGAGGAATAAAGTCCACTATATTGGGTAGTAATCTAGACTCAAAAAACTCCATATAAATACTGGCTAGAGGAGCAGAAAGACAATTACCCATGCTCATGCCAAATATTTGCTTGTAGAATTTCCTATTTGCTCTAAACACATTGTCAGTTACGCATAACTCTATCAATTTGAGGAAAATATCATGTTCAATAGTTAAATCTAACAGTTGTAATTTATCTTTAAGAAATGAAAGTAGGTCTTTCACAGGTACTCTAGTGAACAGTGAATTTACATCAAAACTTATTAATTCGTAAGGTTCATTTTGTTTCTTGAGTTTATTAATTAAATCACTGCTATTGTGTATATGTGAATTAGATATTTGGCCTGTAAGAGGGGATAGCATCTTAACCAGCCACTTGGATAATTTGTAAGTAACAGAACCCACAGATATATATATATATATATATATATATATATATATATATATATATATATATATATATATATATATATATATATATACATATATATATATATATATATATGTAATATTCAGGAATTTCAGAGTAATTTCGAATGCCCCGCCATTAGCGATACTGAGCGTTCAAGGTCGTCTGAGGGAAGAGAGCGCTCCCCGCACATAGTGGGAGTTTGTGGAACTAGGCCTATATGATATTTAATGTAATTTGCCGAATTAATAATGATGTGATTCATGAAGTTAAGGGACTATTATTGAATTTGAAATTATTATAGATCGTTTAGCAGTCTGAATGATGTTACGGGTGTCCCAAGGAGTTATTAGTTAGGCGGAAAATAAGTCACGTAGGCCTAAGCTCACGCCTTGAGAGAACGCGACGAGGCCTCTCTCTCAGTCCCGGATAGCACTCACACAAACAAGACGTCTCTGCGCGTCTGTCCCAGAAATAGTCACGTGGCCTAGTCACCTGTGCTGAAATATTGCAGTATAACAAGTAAGTCTCATTCGATCTCAGACAGGGTTAGATAGGGCAGTGATAAAGTAAACTAGAGCTAACAGTGAGTTCATTTCAGGGTTTCCGTGAGAACCCACTTGACTGAAGTTGACTGGAGTTGACCTGAGATTGACTGCCGTTTGAGACTGCCGTTGAGGATTGAGGGTGGCGATTGTCGCCATTGGACCGATCAAAGTAGGCCTGTCACTGTTTAGCGGGGTAGCAAAGGATCTCTTGAGTGAACGAGTGCTCCCGACAACTAAACGACACGGGACGCTAAAGCTTCTCTCAACTGTACAAGGTCTGATTGGCTCACTCCCGTCCGCCTTATGGACGCACTGGGAGTACACTGAGGCTATCTGAGTAGACTAATGGTCACACACTGAGACCGTGAGTCTAGGTCTCTAGGAGATACCTGGAGGAACATTTTCCCTCCCTTATTACGGGTGTAATTTAATAGTTTCTAGATAATTTTGATAATATTGTTTTGAATGTTTGTGCCATCAAGTGGAACCAGAGTGATACTGTGATTTGATTCTTTTAATGCCTCTGATTGTTGCCTGAGGTTCTAATAATTTTTATATCATGTATAACTTTTATTCCCCAGAGTAGTGTTTTAAGTTCAAGTTAAGAGGTGCGCATATTGGTGTACCATTATTGGATTGTGTTTGTAGTGTTGGAGGGAATATAAGTGTCTAAATGTAACAGTGTGTCTCATTCATCCCAGTCACAGATGCTATCCTTCCACGGGTCACGGACAATTTATTTTGTTTAGTAGTTTTAAGTGTTCTTGTGCTGGTTCGGGATTTTTCTCAAAGGGGCGCTTCCACTGCCATTACCATCTATTAATTTTAAATAAACCCCAAGTCAAGTGAGAAATTAAAGTCCAGTAAATTCCGACCGGTTACATATATATATATATATATATATATATATATATATATATATATATATATATATATATATATATATATATATATATATATATGAGAGAGAGAGAGAGACTGTTTCTCCTTGGGAGGTGTAAAAAGCTTATTAGCGGCTGCTTCCTGAAAAGACATGTTGAGTTTTGAGCTTGAGGTGACGCTCGAAGCTCGAGACACTCAATAAAATATGTCAACATCCTCCTGCTGCCATTCGGAGTCCTTCACAAAATTGATACTTATCACCGCCAGATCCTTAGCTCGTTGCCAATTGAGTAAAATTGCATGTGTATCATATTAGGTGAATATTTGATACCTGGAATTTTATCTTATATTCGTTCCAAATGAAAAATATAAAGTATCTCACTCTCCTCTACTGTATATATTAGCCTTGTCAAGTATTTCTCCTTAGTCCGAAGATGTGAATTACACGAAAGCGCTTGGGAACTTCGTGTTTTCTTGTTTCCTTGTGGTTATCAGCATAATGTATGTATATATATATATATATATATATATATATTTCATTAGCCCAATAAAGCACGCGGACGTCTACATATAATCAACACCTTACCCCGCCAGGATTCGAACCCACGATCGTATAATTGTGACCGAAGAACGCTACCTCTGGACCACCAGGACACTAAAAGCAATACGAGACTCTGTTATATTTCACACAAAGCCTGTTCAACGAGCTTATGGCGCTGTGAACCTCAAATGGGGACCACCCGTGCCTCTTAGGTGATCAGAGCAACGCTTTACCAAATCCGGGTTCGAAACACGAGGACTATTCCAGACTCTGTCAAAGTCGATGGTTGTGGTATTTGTATAGATATGGAAATACCAAGATATGTGAACACGCCTGACGGCAAGACTCTGTTACCATTCATTGTACCATTTATTCACATGTCTGTATTACTATATATTATTATAGCATGTCTGATATCTATGCTTATGTCTAATGCCTATGCCAACTTACTATGTCCCGATGTACTATGGCTGTACCGCGCTAGTCAAGTAACTAGAAGACCTCATTTATTGTCCTAGTAATGTCTAGCAACTCTCCTTGCCTAGCTAGCTAACTTCCCTCAGATCGGCCCAGGCCTGGTTACGACGAGGAGTTCCTTGTGCTGGTTCCTGTTTTGTATCGGTTGGTTATCCTGCCAAGTCTTGTACTTCTTATGGAATATATCTACTGCTCGTGATCTGGAGTTTGAAGAACCTTGTTTCGGATTGCATCCCATCACAGTGTTCAGTTGTCAATTTCAAGTGTCACACTCAGAATACAGTTATAGAGCCAGGAGGCTCCTGTGTGTACTCTCTGCCCATCGACAGCCCGGTGATACAATGTAGCCATAGCTGTACCTGTACATGACTCGGTCAGCCTCAGGTAGTCTCATGTCTACGATGTCTACTCAGCTGTATATTATTTCGTATTATGTCGTGAGCATCTATATTTAGGTGCTTGAAGGAATTTTTATGGCGAAAGTATGCCTTTTTTTTTTAATTCAAAGCTCTACCTCCAAAAATCTTTGGTGAATATTTTTCGTATTTTGTTGCATTCTTGGAAAAAAATTCCCTGTTAGTGTTGGCAATTGCGACCGGAATATTTGAGTCATGTAAACACTTCCCGCTGGACATCTGGGTATATTTCCCGACAAGTTCGGATACCAAACTATTTCGAAATTAAAATAATCCCTTTGTTATAAAATTTTGTTTCCATTTTTTTTATTGAGATATTAATATCCAGTGAACTTGCTTTCATGCTATGTGGATTCTCTTTATTTAGTATTAATGTTCCGGATATATACGTTGTATAATATGTTTACACAATATACTGTCCTTTCCTCCCTCCTTTCCCTTCCTTCCTCCCTCTTTCCATCCCTATTTCCCCCTTTCTCTCCCTTCTTTCCCCTTCCTTCCCATTTCCACTCTTTCTTCTTCTTTCCCTTCCCTTCTTCCCCCTTTCCCTCCCTTGATCTCTTCCTCCAATCACCCCCTACCTCCCTGTACCCCCTTACTCTCTCCACCCCCTTCGCCTGTATCCCTCCTTATTGGTGATTCTGAGAGCCTGTACACCTGCCCTACCCTCCTTCACTGTCCTTCTTTGTCATCCCTCTAGATCTTACTCTCCCACTGGTGACTTCTATCTCTGACCCCTACCTAATGACCTTATTGCTGACCCCTCTCTCTCTGACCCCTTATCTCTGACCCCCTATCTCTGACCCCCTATCTCTGACCCCCCTACCTCTGACACCTAACTAATTACCCCTTATCTCTGACACCTAACTAATTACCCCTTATCTCTGACACCTAACTAATTATCCCTTATCTCTGACTCCTTAGCTAATGGCCCCTTATCTCTTACCCTTAGCTAATGGCTCCTTATCTCTGACCCCTAACTAATATACTCCTTATGTGACCCCCTATCTATGACCCCCTAACTAATGGCACCTTATATCTGATCCCTAATTATAATGACCCTCTTATCTGTGACCCCCTAACTAATGATGGCCCCTCATATCTGACCCCCAACAAGAAACAAATATACTGCTAATTAATGCAGCTGAACAGGTAGTTTTCCATCAACCTTTATCAATAGTCCATCAGGTGAGCGTCATACCCACCTCACCTGAACCTCACCTGATGACTTTATTACAACACGTGATCCCTGCTACAAGTTGCCAAACCTGGATAGTATTATGTTGCCTCAAACAAACAGTCAGCTTTTATCTTCTAGACCCTTATTGTATGTTTCTCAACCAGGGATCCGCGGACGACAAGGGGGCAGCAGAGGAACCGTCATGGGAAAATGCGATTCCTTTATATTTGTTAACTGGAATTTCTTTTGTTATTCTGGAAGTTTCAAAGGAGGTTTCAAAGATGCCAAAGAATCAATTGTTTTGTCTATAATTATAATTAGGGTTTTTGGACAGCTGTCTCTGGCGAATTGTCGGAAGGGAAGGCAAACTTTTGATGCCGCTGAAAATAAATGGAGATTCGAGGTAATTATTGGTTCATTTATAAGAACATAAGGAGTCTGCAATAGGCCGGTTGGCCTGTGCATGGCAGCTCCTGTCTAGAGTTACTACCACTCTCTGTCATCCATGAATCTATCTAGCCTCCTTTTGAAACTTTCCAGAGTTCCCGCACTTACTACAAAGTTGCTAAGCTTGTTCCACTCGTCCACCACTCTATTTGTGAAACAGTTTCTTCCTATCTCCCTCCTAAACCTAAACTTATCCAACTTGAATCCGTTGCTCCGAGTCCTATCCTGCTCGGATATTATAAGAACTTTATCTATATCCCCTATATTGATTCCTTTCACCCACTTAAATACTTCTATCATATCTCCCCGCACTCTTCGTCTTTCTAGGGAATGCAAGTTCAGTTTCATTAACCTATCCTGATATGGAAGGTTTCTAAGTCCCGGAATCATTTTTGTCATTCTTCGCTGCACCGACTCTAGTGAATTTATATCCAATCTATAATAGGGGCACCAGAGCTGAACCGCATAATCGAGGTGCGGCCTGACTAGCGCAAGATATAGTTGCAATAAGACTTCTGTACTCTTGTTACTTACACTTCTAGATATAAAACCCAATACTCTGTTTGCCTTATTTCGAACATTAACGCACTGTTTTCTAGGCTGTAGGTCCGGGCTTACAAGTACCCCTAGGTCTCTTTCACAAGTCGACTTCTCTAGGTTGATGTTGTTAAGGCTGTATACATTATAAGTATTTGTTCTTCCAATATTAAGTACGCTGCACTTGCTGGTGTTGAATTTCATTTGCCATTTTTCAGACCACCCCTGCAGTTTATTTAGATCCTCCTGTAATGCATTTGCATCCTGCCCTGAATTAATTTGCCGCCCTATTTTGGTGTCATCCGCAAACTTGCTTATGTCACTGCTGATCCCAGTATCTAAATCGTTTATGTAGATTATGAACAAGAGTGGGCCAAGTACTGACCCCTGGGGAACCCCACTAGTTACACGGCCCCACTCAGATTTAACACCATCGACGTTGACCCTCTGCGTTCTATCGGTGAGCCATGAATTTATCCAATTTAAAACTTTCCCCTCGATACCATGAGCCTTAATTTTTCTCAGAAGCCTCTGATGCGGTACTCTGTCAAATGCTTTGCTAAAGTCTAAGTAAATAACATCGTAATTTTCGTCATTATCTACTACCTCGAAGACTTTCCTAAAAAACTTTAGCAGATTTGATAGACAAGATTTTCCCTTTGTAAACCCATGTTCAGAGTCGTAGATTAATTTGCTTTTCTCTAGATGCAATCGGATGCTATCTGCTATAATTGATTCAAGAAATTTCCCCACTACTGACGTCAAACTGATCGGCGGGTAATTTGACGCTGATGCTCTGTCTCCCTTTTTGAATATGGGTACTACATTTGCCTGTTTCCACAAGTCTGGCACAACTCCAGTGTCTAATGATTTTGTAAATAAGTTTACGAGGGGTCTGCTAATCTGTTCCCTACACTCTTTCAAGACTCAGGGAAAATTTCATCCGGCCCTGGGGGATTTGGCTTTTCTTTAGTTTAAATATCTTCTTAAGAACATCCTCTTTTCTGATAGTGATATTCTTTAATTTCTCTTCTTCCTTTCCCTTAAATATCAGTTCCACCTCTGGAATTTCATCGCAAATTTCTTCTGTGAAAACTGATAAGAAGTAGCTGTTCAATGCTTTGCTTATTTCCTCACTGCCATTTATCACTTCTCCCCTCCCTGACTTTAAAGGCCCAGCTTTGTCCTTGACCTTTGTCCTATATACCTAGAAAAATCCCTTGGGATTCGCCTTGGATTTCTCTTGCTATTTTGATTTCATAGTCTCTTTGCTTTCCTTACATTTTTCTTAACATTCTTAGATAGTTCATTATACCTAATTCTGAACTGCTCCTCTCCTCCCTTTAATTTCTTGTATATTCCTTTCTTTATTCGTATTATCATGTTTAAGTTTTCTGGTCATCCACCTTGGCTCATTCTTATTTGACCTAATTTTTCTGTGTGGTATATTTTGGTCTTGTGCTTTATGTAGTATACTAGTGAATATATTATAGTCATGATCAATTGTTGTGTCATCTATGACCTCACCCCTTCCTACTGGGAACTGACGTGACTGTTCCCAGGTGACCTCACCTAGGTACCTTCTTAACCCCTGATAATCCGCCAACCGAAAGTTTGGGACTCTGACCATATTGTCATTGTTTTTCGTTTCCCAATTTAGGGTGAACCTGATTTCTCTGATCACTGTTACCTAGTTCTTCCCCTCCTGTGATATCTCTGATAATATTTTCTTTATTTGTTAATACTATGTCTAATATATTGTCACCTCTAGTAGGTTCTGTAATTAGTTGTTTCAAAAAATTGTCCTGTACTGCGTCTAGGAAGTCTTCAGATTCATAGTCGCCTACAATGTTGTCCCAGTCAATATTTCTGAAGTTGGAATCCCTCATAATGCATAGGTTGTTATATTTTGCTGCCCTACTCATTTCCTGCCATATGGGCTGAGCTGCTTCTTTGCCAAGACTTGGGGGCCTGTAAATCACTCCCATAATTAGTTTTTCTCTTCCTTCCGTGATTTCTACCCACACAGACTCGGTTCCTATTTCACCCCTTATTGAATTATTAGTACAACATTTTAATGTATCCTTGACGAAGAGTGCGACCCCTCCCCCCTTCCTACCTTCCCTGTCCTTGTGAAAAAGGTTGTACCCTTCTATGTGGTACTCTGATAAAAAAAATTTTGCTCGCCAGATTCATCCAAGTTTCGGTGATTGCTTTGACGTCTACATTCTCGGTACATACAACCGCTCTCAGCAAGTCTATTTTATTTCTAACGCTCCTACTGTTTGTATAGTATACATTTAAACCTACCCTTAATGCGTTAATGTTCGAAATAAGGCAAACAGAGTATTGGGTTTTATATCTAGAAGTGTAAGTAACAAGAGTGCAGAGGTCTTATTGCAACTATATCTTGCGCTAGTCAGGCCGCACCTCGATTATGCGGTTCAGTTCTGGTGCCCCTATTATAGAATGGATATAGATTCACTAGAGTCGGTGCAGCGAATAATGACAAAAATGATTCCGGGACTTAGAAACCTTCCATATCAGGATTGGTTAAAGAAACTTAACTTGCATTCCCTAGAAAGACGAAGAGTGCGGGGAGATATGATAGAAGTATTTAAGTGGGTGAAAGGAATTAATAAAGGGGATATAGATAAAGTTCTTATAATATCCGAGCAGGATAGGACTCGGAGCACCGGATTCAAGTTGGATAAGTCTAAGTTTAGGAGGGAGATAGGAAGAAACTGGTTCACAAATAGGGTGGTGGACGAGTGGAACAAGCTTAGCAACTTTGTAGTAAGTGCGGGAACTCTGGAAAGTTTCAAAAGGAGGCTAGATAGATTCATGGATGATAGAGAGTGGTAGTAACTCTCGACAGGAGCTGCCATGCACAGGCCAACCGGCCTATTGCAGACTCCATATTTTCTTATGTTCTTCCCTGGTCCTGTTTTACCCCTTGTCCTGAGCAACTAATTTTACTTCCCAGGACCTGCTTGTTTGTTGACTCCCACTTTCCCCGACCCCTCTCTACTGGCGAAACCCCCCCCCCCCCCCTTCGGAGTGACAATTTCACGCTCCAGGGATGCAGACAACGTCTTTACCCCGTCACGAGACAAGTGTACTCCGTCGCGATAGTACAGGTAGTCGTTGCCAGTTATCAATGAATGCCCAACCATTGTTTGCACGATGTTTTTCCAGTCGGCAATTTATAGCAATTGCCCTGGACAGCCATTCTCGACCAACCCCTCTTCTAGGCAAGTCACCACATACTATAGGGATCCCTCCCCTGTCTCTAATCTTCCCCAGCGCCTCCCTATACCTCTTGAAAAGTTCCTCACTCCTAACCTTACCTATGTCGTTTCCTCCCACACTAAGACACACTACTGGATTGGTACCCTCCCCTGACAAAACCCTGTCTAACCTCTCGGCTACATGCCCTATCCCAGCACCAGGAAAACTCACCCTAGTCCTACGTTTCCTATCTCTCGCACAAAAAGCCCAATCTCCAAACCTCACCTGGCTGTCACCAACTACCACGACCTTACCTGTGGGCAGGGTTTGTACAACTGCCCTTTCCTCTCCTTCGTCCATACCGTCCTGCCTCTTCTCTTCCTCGCCAGCTTCCTGCAGCACCAGGTAAGGGTTACTACACTCCACACCCTGGTCAGCTTTCCTGAGCCTGACCCTAGTCCCCTTGGAGACAACCACTCTCCACGCCTGCTCCTCCTTCGCAGGTGTCCTGCTAGGCAGGACACCTACCTGAAGGAGTTCCGTCCTGAGGGCTTCATTTTCCCCCTTTAGAGTGTCAACCTCACTCCTCAACTGCCCCAGCTGCCTTAACAGAGTGGCAAGGAGGTCGTCTTTCCCCACACTCCCCTCCTCTTCCCCCACGACACAGCGATCCAAGGCGGCCATTTTCCTTGGTCTCTAACGGGAGCACTATCGGGCACGACCTTCTCCAAGCTGGGTCAGAGGTCAACTGAGCTGGGTCAGAGGTTGTGGCGAGATTCCTGGTCACAGTGACTTTGAACCAGAATTCTTGAGGGTCTGGTCTATGTCAAGCTGACTCGCCATATATTCATAGAATCATCACAAACTCTTGTGTGGATAAAGTAGGATAGCTGTGGATATCTGGCTGTGTCACCAGTCATTCAGACGCAGTAGATATTTGGCCGTGATTAATGGTCAATATCAGTCCATGGTGTTATTCTGCCATGAGTCATGGTCATATAAACTCCAAAAGTGCACCGCCGCCTATTTACCGGCTTAAACTTAGAGAAAAAAATATATTAGAAGTGGTTGTTGCCTACTATCCACTTCTATTATATGCTTCTACAACGTCAAACTTTAAGTCCGAGTGAAAATTCCACTGAAAAAAAATAAATTTAAGAAGGCCGTGCTGTGCTTCTCGAATTTTACTGACTTTGATTTTGACTGTGCCTTAATGGCCCTTGTATTTTCTTACTGTTCCAGAGTGCGCCAGAATCGGAACCAAATTTTATTTCTGGCCAGCAACGAAGAAAACAACAATTTATTACTAGCCCATCCTCGTAAAAACAAGAGAGTCAATCGAAACCCGCAGATTGGGGTGTTAGAATCTTCAGATGATGTGACCCAGGTCACAGCGGTTGAGAGTAAGAGAAGGAAAAGCTCACCTGATGCTAGGCCGGAGAGTAGAGGCGCTGCTCAACCACAGTGTGTGTGCTGTCAAGTGCTGTCCAATAGCATTTTCAGGCGAAACCTGGCAAATACAAGGATAAGTCAGGAGTACTTTTTTGAGAGCAAGGTAAAAGAACTGGGTGGTAAACAAGCGGATTTGAAGGTGAGTACTGCAGTGAATAAAAAGTTAACTAAAATGGGAAGGGGAAATGTATGGGGAAGAGAAGACCCAATTCACTGGCGAAAAACCGATGTAGAATGAAACTGTGAAACGCCGCATCATATCTCCGTCTGAGGACATAGGGATACAGTGTGATGCACGTATCCGTGACAATGACTTCGCCATCCAATTGGATGAGTCGACAGACGTGTCCATAATGTGACTCCTACTGGGGTATGTGCACTGAACGGGAGAAAGAGATAAGAGAGGACTTTTTGTTTTGCAAAGATTTGAGGACGAAAACGATGGCCAAGTAAGTTTTTGAAACGCTGGATGATTTCATGAGAATAATGGCATCAGCTGTACAAACTGCATCGGAGTATGTACGGGAACTCCAGATTGTTCACTGCATTCTGTGAGGAAGTAGGCGCTGACCACCACTCCTTGCTCTTACAAACAGAGATGAGATCCTTGTCACGCGGGTGGATGCCCACACGCTTATTCAGCCTTAAGGAGGAGATGTGTACATTCCTCTCGGAGAAGAAGCCTAATCGTGAATGATGAGAAATGGCTCGATCAACTTGGCTATCTTGCAGACGTCTTCAATGAAATAAACAAACCTAAAAAGATGCAGGGTGCAATCACAAACCGCATTACCCAGCATGAACGTGTTGGGGCATTCAAAATAAAATTAAAATTTTGTAAAATTCGTGCTTCGTCAGGAACCACTGATATGTTTTAGCAGATATATGTATTCACTCCGGAGAGAAACGTTAATTTTATTGTCATCAATCGTCAAATAACAGAACACCTGTCAGGGATGCTGGACAAAATCAGCGGTCATTTTTCTGAACTAACAGAGGAACAAGCTACTTCTTACTAGTGGATTGCAAACTCCTTTAATGAGGATATTGAGACAAATTTTCCATCTACCTCACCATCCAAACTCTTCGAAGAACTCGTTGACTTATCATCTGATGGCACCCTTAGAGATCGTTTCAATAGAGTGCCACTGGAAACATTCTGGGATCAGTGTGGTGATGAGTTCCAGGTATGTCAAGATGCAACAGTGACGGTGTTAATATCATTCAGCACCACCTACCTGTATGAGGCTGGCTTTTCAGCCATGACTGCACATTGAAGATGACATACGTGTCTGCTTATCAAAGGTCTCCTCATACATTGACAGTATTATTGCTCGGCACCAGCAGCAGGCCTTACATTAAGTTGAGCATTAGCATTTAGGCCACAATGATAAAAATCCACAGTGATTATAAGTAAAGCTTTTATTAGGTTCAGGGGGCCACAGAGGCAAAACGGTTAAGAACCACAGAAATAGATCATAAACTTAATGTATCACGTGTTGAAGTATATCATAAACGTAATGTAACTCTTTTTTAAAGATACATGTATCATGAATGATTGTATCACGTTTTCAGATCAATCAAACCTAAAGGAACATCGATTGTGTACAGAGTATTGACAGCATGGTGTAGTTATCGATGCATTTGGGGGAGGCCTTTATTGACAGGGTTATCTGAGACGTATTGAGAGAGAGAGAGAGAGAGAGAGAGAGATCTTAAAAGTTAAGGAAACCAGACCTCCTGCCAACAAGGGAACATTCTACAATCCCTCACAAACGGTACCAATGAAATATTTCAAATATTTAATATACAGCTCAGCCAAAGGGATGGTATATCTATGGTGTATTTCCTTTGATGTTATATGGAAAGTTGTATCTACCCAGTGTACAGCGTGCGTGCGTGTGTGTGTGTGTGTGTTAGCCAGCTCTCCCTTCCTCATCTATCAACTTTAATATACAACCTGGTTTAATTGTCCCTTGACTGCTGTGTACACCTATATGTAGCTTTTATGATACATTTAGTTAGATTGAAGGAAGACAGATTTCCAAACATCAGCCTTGATCTAAACACAGCTGAAGTCATCATAACATTGTGTTAGCGACAAGAAGCTATAAGTCTCACATTAAGAGGCGAGTTCTTAACATGTATACAAATCATTAATACTTAAAATTGTTTCTGTAAATAAACACATATGACTGTCTGTAAACTAAAATATGCACATACTTGCAACTGTAAACCTAGATATATATATATTCATCTTTAAGAATATGTTGCGGCTAGCACGGGTCTGTAAGATAAAACTGACACCAGTATCTAGATTCAAGACGGAAACAGAAACACAAGGCTACGTTGCTTCTCTCTCCCTCCAAACATGACTTAGCTCCTTGGCAGGGAAGGTTGTAGGTATCCGCGCACCTCCCAACGTGAACTGTGTTAGAAACTAATGCATAATTTATATCAAAGTATTTATCTGATTTGGGACATCAGTTTGTTAGTTGGAGCGAAGAAAGCCATTTAAAGAATGGTTCCCCCTGGCTGTGTACTTTAGTAATGCATCTTTCTTATGTTACTAATTATTTCTTTCATGGTGACCAGTGCACCTGAGCCCAGTAAAACATTCAGTGCTAGTTTTACAGATTCTGATGATTAGGTATCAACAACATGTAAAATGACACTAGGAACAGTCATGTGGTCCTCAGACTTAAAAGGTGCTCATCCTAACCTAACTTAAATTTATTCAATCAAACCATTACGATTGAGACCGAGCCCTAATGAGCCTCAGCCCTAAAGGGTTCCAATTATAATGATCCTCAATTAATGTTTGCTTGGACATTTTAGGGCTGGGGCCCATTTAGCACGAAAGCAATCTACTTTATAATTTTCCACAACAGATGAATCACACCAAGACTTACAGCGCTGACCTCCTGTCTAAGGGATTACTAGTACGAGCCGAGCCGCCACCATTCCACTTAATGGATGCCAAACTTGACAGTTGAAGAAGTATTGGCGATCGAATGCAGTGCCGGCTATGTTCCTTAGTATAATTACAGTGTTTTGTATCCACTCTGTTCCTAATGGGTGTGAGGCTTGTGGATCCACTCTCTAATGTGATACGTTTTTGGTCACACACGTGTGTTTTTAAAATCTAACCAGCGACATTTACCCAGGCTTTCGGATTTTAAGCTTAGAATAATGAATTATTGGTTTTGCTGTTTTTGCTCTGCCTAAGATACACGTATGCACGCACACTCGCTCACTCACTCACTTACTTTTCATTTTTAACGCTACTTTTTCTCTTCTTTGCTTTTAGTGTTTCACTACTTGTACCATTTTTCTGCTGTTGCAAGGTTGGTTGTTAGATTGTTGTTGTCTAACTAGAGACCCAACCATTGTTCATCTGGGAAGGACAACAGGTGACAGTTTCGTTCATCTGGGGAGGACAACAGGTGGCAGTTTCGCTCATCTGGGAGGACAACAGGTGACAGTTTTTTTCATCTGGGAGGACAACAGGTGACAGTTTTTTTCATCTGGGGAGGACAACAGGTGACAGTTTCGTTCACCTGGGGAAGACAACAGGTAACAGTTTCGTTCATCTGGGGAGGACAACAGGTGACAATTTTGCTCATCTGGGGAGGACAACAGGTGACAGTTTTGTTGATCTGGGAAGGACAACAGGTGACAGTTTTGTTCATCTGGGGAGGACAAGTGACAGTTTTGTTCATCTGGGGAGGACAACAGGTGACAGTTTTGTTCATCTGGGGAGGACAACAGGTGACAGTTTTGTTCGTCTGGGGAGGACAACAGGTGACAGTTTTGTTCTTCTGGGGAGAACAACAGGTGACAGTTTTGTTCATCTGGGGAGGACAGTCGGTGAAAGTTTTGTTCATCTGGGGAGGACAACAGGTAGCAGACTTGTTCAACTGGGGAGCACAACACGTGGCAGTTTTGTTCATCTGGGGAGGACAACTGGTGACAGTTTCGTTCACCTGGGGAAGACAACAGGTAACAGTTTCGTTCATCTGGGGAGGACAACAGGTGACAATTTTGCTCATCTGGGGAGGACAACAGGTGACAGTTTTGTTCATCTGGGGAGGACAACAGGTGACAGTTTTGTTGATCTGGGGAGGACAACAGGTGACAGTTTTGTTGATCTGGGGAGGACAACAGGTGACAGTTTTGTTGATTTGGGGAGGACAAGTGACAGTTTTGTTGATCTGGGGAGGACAACAGGTGACAGTTTTGTTCGTCTGGGGAGGACAACAGGTGACAGTTTTGTTCATCTGGGGAGGACAGTCGGTGAAAGTTTTGTTCATCTGGGGAGGACAACAGGTAGCAGACTTGTTCAACTGGGGTGGACAACAGGTGACAGTTGTGTTCATCTGGGGAGGATAGCAGGTGAAAGTTTTGTTCATCTGGGGTGGACAACAGGTGACAGTTGTGTTCATCTGGGGAGGACAACAAGTGACAGACTTGCTCACCTGGGTAGGATAACAGGTGACAGACTTGATCACCTAGGGAGGACAACAGGTATTTACGCCCCAATTTTATCACCACAAAGGTGACTTGGGTTATACAGTATTAACATTTACAATTCTTCCTCACATAACAGTGTTACGCTGTCTCTTAATTTACTTTAATATCCAGGTTCTAGGCGTAACCAAACAAAAAGAAAAGTGAAGTAAATCAAAAGGGAATACAAAATAAAGTAAACCTTTAAGAATTTAATTTAATTAAATATTAACACAATGAAGAGCCTCGTAGGCTGTTACAATAAATTGATTCACCATCGAAACTCTTAAGACACAAATGATACTAAAACATCGAAACATCAAAAGAATATAAATAAAGCACTGGATTACGTTAACACTGCATAAACATATAAAAACTAACACTGAAATTAACTATCGTGAAACAACACTGAATTACTTAAATGTTACTAAGCAAACACTGATGCACACTTAAGAGTTAAATAGGTGCTCACATACGTAGATATACCACATTGGTGGCGACAGGAACAACACAGTAATAAAATGAAATATAAGTAACAGGTGACGGGTGTCACTCAAAAGAACGTGAAATGAATGACAAGAGGACTGGACTGAGCTCCGTTTACTGGTGCCTACTATTTATAGGGTCAGCTCCCGCCAATGCGACCAGCCGGTGAAACATGGGTCGTTTAACGATGCAGATGGTTGTTAGAGAAACAAAGAATGCTTGTTACAATACTAAATGAAGAAATAAGATGGGCTTGAACAAATAATAACAGTTAAAACCTTAACAGCACAGGGTAAGGTGACTAGAGTATATAATAGTAAATATAACACATCATTACAGGAATAATGTTGAACAACATGGAAGCATGTTATATATATATATAAAATAGAAAAGTACGACACGGTCGTAACAAAAGTCATTAGTCACATTATCGTGAGGGAAATGTATAAAATTCTACGTCTAGGACTCAAGATGTAAGCACCAAGAAGCAGGAAGTAAAAAAAAAAAGTCTCCGGATCCATTTGGAAATTGGATGTCAGCACCATGTTGGCCACGGTGGCAAAGTGCTAAAAGGTTGTCGCTTCCTTATGTTCCAATAACACGACCATATACCACCTGCCCATTCTGACTGTCTTCCCTTCCTCCTCCTCCTTCACCACCACCACACACCCTCTTCCAACAAATCGTCCTCTTCTTCTTCCCCCCTCCTCCTTCTTCTTTCCCCCCCTCCTCCTTCTTCTTTCCCCCCTCCACCTTCATCTTTCCCCCCTCCTCCTTCTCCCTCCCCCTCCTCCTCCCCCCCCCTCCTCCTCCTCCTCCTCCTCCTCCTTCTCCACCACCAACACCTCATACTGTACTCTCCTCCTTACGGACTACATCATCACCTTCACATCTATGCTAATCTTTCCTCCTCTCTTCTGCTCTCTAATCCTCTTCCTTTGTATATTTTATTCTTCTCCCCTCTTCCCAGTAACCCTCACCCACGTTACAACGTCACCTTCTCCCCTCGTCCCAGTAACCCTCACCCACGTCACATAGTCACCTTCTCCCCTCATCCCAATAATTCTCCCACGTCACATCGTCACCTAATATTCTTACGTCACTCTCGTCTTACCTCTAACACTCTCCTTCCTCTTCCTCCATTAACACCACAAACAACTTTATAAAATGTTCACTAATAAAGTTATAAGTTAATTTACCTGGAGAGCAAATAGGAGTTGTGTAAACAAGAGGGGAGGGAAGTAGTGGTGGCGGCGGTGGTGGTGGTGATGGTGGTTGTGGGTGTTGGTAGTGGTGATGGTGGTGGTATTAGCGGTGGTGGCGGTGGTGATGATGGAAGCAGTGGTGGTGTTGGTGGTGGCGGTATTGGTGGTGACGGTATTGGCGGCGGTGATGGTGATGATGATGATGGTGGCGGTGGTGGTGGTGGCGGTAATGGTGTTGGTGGTGGCGGTAATGGTGTTGGTGACGATGATGGCGGTGGTGGCGGTGATGATGATGATGGCGGCGGTGGCGGCGGACTCATAATACTACTCCACCCAGATATCTCAAAAGACAAAGTAGAACAAACAAGGAACACAAGGAGATGATAATGTTGTAGGTAGAAGAGGTCTTGGAGGTATTAGTCGACGTTGTTTTTTATTAATTGTGGTGATGGTAATTGTGATGGGGTGGTGGGAGGTGTTGGTCGACGTAGTGGTGGTAGTTGTGGTAGTGGTGGTCCCCATCATTGTTTTGGTAATGGTGGTGTTGGTCTGTTGGTCGACGTAATGGTGGTAGTTGTGGCAGTGGTGATGGTGTTGGTTCGGCGTTGTGGTGGTAGCTATGGTAGTAGTGGTCGTTGTAGTAGTGGTAGTTGTGGTGGGGTTGGTCATCGTAGTTGTGGTAGAGATGATGGATGTTGTGGTGGTGGTGGTTGCCGTCGTTATAGTGGTGATTGGAGGTGGTGTTAGTGGTTGTAATAGTCATAGTTGTGGTAGTGTCTGTATAACACATTAAGCCACCCTGACAACGGTAAAATGGTGGTGACAACACTAACATGTAGTAAGGAGAGAGAGAGAGAGAGAGAGAGCAATTTTTTGTCCTTTTAGGAAACTCTCCAGCACATCCCTCCCTGACCCATCCCACGTAGTGTGTCGTGTCTCGCTCCCTGGTTTTTGGATGGGGAGTGAGGTGTGTGTGTGTGGGCGGGGAGTGAGGTGTGTTTGGAAGGGGAGTGAGGGGGGGGGGGGCATGTGGGCGGAGCGTGCGTGAGTTATAAATACATATGCTTGTGTTCACGAATGCACGATAACATTTCAGCATATTTCTTCCTGTTTTTCCAAATATTTTATTCCTTCACTGAACATTTCCCACCTCACTGAATCTCGTACCATTTTTCCTTCTCCTCCTCACTTTGTAAACAAACATTAGATGAGTCATTTACACCCTCCACTACCCCAATCTCCTACCCCCCACTACCTCACTTCCCTCCCCCCCCCCACTACCTCACTTCCCTCCCCCCCCACTACCTCACTTCCCTCCCCCCCCCACTACCTCACTTCCCTCCCCCCCCACTACCTCACTTCCCTTCCCCCCCACTACCTCACTTCCCTTCCCCCTCCACTAACCTCACTCCCCTTCCCCCTCCACTAACCTCACTCCCCTTCCCCCCACTACCTCACTCCCCTTCCCCCCACTACCTTACTCCCCTTCCCCCCGACTACCTCACTCCCCAGTACTGCCCAGACCAAGTAAATCTAAGAGAGATGGAGCGTTGTTGTGCACTAAGTCAGTATACAGCGTCTACACCCCCTGGCAAGATAGACCGATGTTGATGATTCATTTCTTTGCCGCTTAGCGAGAAATTGCAGAGTATTTTCAGCTTTCATTTGGGTGTCTCTCTCTCCTGTTTATTTTTGCTGCTGTTGATAAAATCGTTCCGAATCGAAAACCAACAGTACCAGGAATCATGATGGAGAATAGGGTGCAGTAGCGAGAGGAAACCTTTTATCACACACTCTCTCATACATACACGTCAGCCAGTTCACTCCCATATTATCTTGGGGGGAGAAAAACAAGTGTAATTTGGTTAAAAACACTCGGCAAGGAGAGGCAGCGACCATCGCGCTGCTCTGGCTAATAATGTACATACTGTGATGATTGAGTACTTGATGACAGGAGGCTGATGACTCTTTCTTGACGATTTGAGAGCAGCTATTTGGTGATACCTGCCTGACCTACTTCAGCTGTCGATTAAAACTCTCCTGTAACTTCAGTTGTTGATTATAACTCCTGTAACTTCATCTATTCAATCTCCCTGCAACTACAGCTCTATATCTTTTCTGCCATTCAATCTCTATAACTCTCCTGTAACTTAAGGTACATAACTCCTGTAATTCTCTTAAAACTTCAGCTACACAGCTTCCCTGTCACTTCATCTATAAATCAAATCTCCCGTCACCACAACCCTTGTCTTTCCAATCAGAAGGTGTAAGGATGGAGCCAGTATATACTGTATATGAGGTGTGTATGTGTGTGGCATATGCGTGCCTGCGTGCGTGCCTGCGTGCGTAATTGTATATCAGCAAAATTACTTGTTGTACACCTCTTGTTAAACTTTCAACCTCCCTCACGTCTTCTCTCTTCCTCACACTGATCTGCATTATCACTATTTCTTCTCTCATCCTCCGGTAGATTACGAAGCTTCTCTCTTATATCCTCTCCCCTCATCTTCACTGGCCGATGTCAGAGAAGTTGTCTCACTTTTCTTGTACAGTTACTAGATGAAAATGAGTATCGGTGGAACCCAGAAACCCAATTTTCTTGTGTCCTCTTGAGACCCCAAGTGTTGACGGTGTCCCGGAGCCCTGACAACTCCCTGACTTCTGCGTCTCTTTGGTAGCGGCAAAACTTTAACACGATTCATAAATAACAGATGACTGGCACATAACTATCCTAAAAGATACTCAAGCTAGAACACCCAGACGCGTCATGACAGATATATAGTGACTGACACACCACCACTTCTGGTATATATTTGCCTCCACATCCACACATCTGGGAGACAACTGTTTATTCACTGAAGGAAATCACAGCCATCATGACAGTCATCGCCAGGCACTCACAGGAACCATCTCAGCCTTGCCACTATCCCAGCCTCGCCACCATCCCAGTCTCGCCACCATCCCAGCCTCGCCCCCAGCAACCTTCGCTAGCACCCGTGATCCTCTCCACTCACTGTTGTTCTTAGCCTGCTGCATCCTGTCTCTTACTGAACTACTTCCCACGACACTCCATCTACCACCTCCAAACAGTCACTTAACTCTACACTGTCTCTACACCAGGTACTTTCGTATCCAATCTCCCTCAGATCAAAGGGGGCATGAAGTAACACAGTGTTTATTGAGGCAAAAACTTACAGGATGCTTTCGTAAAATAGGCAATATTTTGAAAACCATTGAAATGTGTTCTGTAGACAGAAATAGTGCCGGTAGTGGAAGAGGTTAACCTGGGCAGTGTATCAAACCTGACAGCATTGATAAGTTAGCTTCCGTGAGTATGATGGGGGTTACACTTGATTGATTTCTTAAACGATTTAGTTGGAAAATCAGAGGGAGGGAGAGTGAAGAGATTAGTTAAGTAGATGCTACTATTGAGTATGAAAAGGACTAAAATCATTGTCTAAAGCTACGAGAACCGTTTCGAAGGTGAGAGAGGTTGATGGAAGGAGCTGTACTGGAATAATGAATGAATTGATTTGTTCACTTCGAGTTGCTATTCAGCCCACACAATAGTAAGTCAGTGTAGCGTGGCTGGAATGAGTGTTGAACACCTCCAACACACGTGACTGAAATACAGTGGTCATTCCTCCCTATCACGCCAGACTGTGTCTAGTCCCTAAGATCGTCTTGGTAAAGTGTCAGCAGGTGTCCTGGTGTAAACCAAAACATACCAGAGGCTGAAAGTGTTCACAGGTGTCAGGAGGTGTCCTGACATAAGTCACAACTTACCAGGAGCTAAAAGTGTCAGTAGGCGTCATGACATAAACCACATCGAGGTTGTTATTCCTGTAAGAGTCGCACGTTCTCTAGAAGTTGTGTTGTATCTTCATCACTTTTTCCTGGATCTGTGAGTGTTGAGGGTCACCCACCATCTCGTACTTATTCATCCTCTTCCCGCGGCCTTCACCAAATCAAGATTGAAACCACATATGAAACAAAAAACATTTCTCCTATGTGACTAATTATCAGCATACACGTGGATTACGCGCACCTATAGTGATTTGTTTGGAGAGAGAGAGAGAGAGAGAGAGAGAGAGAGAGAGAGAGAGAGAGAGAGAGAGAGAGAGAGAGATTATTTATCAAACCTGGCTTTTCTTTTGTGAGGAACAGAGTGAAAAAATTTGTTTTTGTTATCTCACTGAAATGTTACTTTGTCTATGTTGAGGTTCAAAAAGTTATAATAACTTCAAATTATAGAAAAAACACGTACTTGTAATTCTGATTGAAAATATTTCCTCTATTCTGTACACACATCTGACGGTTATCTAATAAAGATATTTGTAAGTTTCAGGAGTTCGGGTCACAAACCTGCAGTAGTCAATACATTGTTTCATTTGGTTTATTGCAGTACTTGTATCTTTACTGCAGCTTGCCAGTAGAACATTATCTTCTAAAGGGACTTAACGAGTGACCTATGAGATCCAAACAGTAAGAACTCGTGGTGCAGATCTCGCCAAACGCCCTGGGGGCATATTATACATAGCAGAATACACTATGTATTCATATATGTTAATACTGTTAGCCAGAAGCAAAATAATCTTCTCGCCCCAAATATCCGACGTTAGCCAGATCTACAGGTGGTTACCAGAGCCTGTGAGGATTAATATGAGCAGTGTTGAGGTACAGCTTGCTTCATCCTGCAACACCCGATATTAAACACTTGTCTTCTAAATCACCGAAACGTCTATTTTTCCCGATATCTTGGGGATCTGGTGAAGCGATATGTATTCTTGTTAATCTTATTATATATTACTTTCTACCAGTGTTTGCCACCCTACCTGTATCATCGCTCTCGTTTGTTTGCGTTTTATGTCAATGATTCACCTTTTTTTTCTGTCAGCTCCGTTATGCTATCTTGTATACAACCCCATTGAAATACTGAAGGGTTATTTCCACCATCTCTAGGTTATTCTAGGCTCCCATGTACCCTTAGCTCATCTGTTCCATATTCTATGAGAAGGAAACACACGACACACCAGTTCAGTCTCCCAGCATACTGTTACTGCGCTACCTCAGTCAGCTTGGGATATGACACCTGCCATTCACATGAATATTAAACAGCCAAGATACTTCACTTGATTTAAAACCCTCACGCTACTAGTGGGGGGAGGGGGGGAGGTTTAGTTAGATTAATTAGGCTAAGTTAGGTGAGGCTTACGTTAGAGTGTTTAATCATCAGGTAAAATAAGCTGTGGTACCTAATCTTTACCTGCTCCTCTCGTGCATTTAAATCCCTCAAAGATGTTTTGCTAGACGACGTTTGTAGAATATTTTGAGGTACTTAACCTTGGTAATTACTAAGGATAATGACCCTTATACCAGTAGCTATCGCATTACATATAGTACATCCATCTTGACCTCTGATGCCACGAACCCGATAAATTACCAAGATGATTCTGATTATTTTCAGTACTGCTCGAAAATAATTTGTCCTGACACACATCTTCCCAACTTAGTTAGGCTATTTTTTTTTGTACCGCTCTGCAATGTTTATACGAAGTTAACAGGATTTTAAAGGTCAGGAACGATACAGAATATTTTAAATTAATCATTTAGAAGCTTTAAGTATGCCCAGCTCATTTAGAAAAAGCGGGCCCGGTTATGTTGCTGGATTAGTTGCGTACTGTGAGCGAGGAAGGTCACACTGCGGACTGCCCATATACTGTAGTCTACTAGAACTTGCACCAATTGGAGCGACCCCGGACATTTTCGATAAGATTATTTTTAATTGCTCTCAGGGGTCCTAGTAATTCACAAAAAGTGGGAAAATAATATGAGCAAAAATTCAAAATGGAACGCTCTTTTGGGTATATATTTATTCAATATCACAGAAAACCCTTATTTCAAGTTCTTTCCCTTTGTTTGGGGGCCAAGGGATCTATTTAAAGTAATGTCAGTGATACTCGCCTTCTTAGATATCAAGGTGGCTGCCATATATGATAGATTTTCGTGTATATTGTTCAGATTTCGTCACTGTTATAAACAAAAGGGAAAAAAGACATGGAAAGGAAGGGAAGAAATAAATGGGAGAGAGAGAGAGAGAGAGAGAACAGGAATGTGAGAGGGGAGAGAGAGGAGTCAAAAATAGTGCAGTGAGAGTGAGAGCAGAAAAATTCACGTACTGGTAACTTGTAAGTGAGGGGAAACAGGTGAGGGTGAGGGGAGAGAGAGGGAAGATGAGGGGATGAGAGAGATAGGGAAGGTGAGGGGATGGGAGAGATAGGGAAGGTGAAGGGAGGGGAAGTGTCATGTTATGAGAGGGAAGGTATCGGATGAGGGGAAAGGAATGTGTATGCGACAGGCATGGGAGGGGAGAGAAGACGTCAGAGGAGAGATGCTGGTTGAGGGGAAAAGAGTGGAGAGTG
Source organism: Homarus gammarus (assembly GCA_958450375.1). NCBI lineage: Eukaryota > Metazoa > Arthropoda > Malacostraca > Decapoda > Nephropidae > Homarus > Homarus gammarus. The sequence goes on along the minus strand of CAUDMG010001762.1, from coordinate 1,174,133 downwards.
CTTAGTGAGAGGAGGCTGGTTAAATTAAAGGAACAGGGATGATGTCAAGTGAGGGAGAGATGATGTCAAGTGAGGGAGAGATGATGTCTAGTGAGGGAGAGATGATGTCTAGTGAGGGAGAGATGATGTCAAGTGAGGGAGAGATGATGTCAAGTGAGGGGGACATGGTGTCACGTAAGGGGGACATGGTGTCAAGTGAGGGAGAGATGATGTCAAGTGAGGGAGAGATGATGTCAAGTGAGGGAGAGATGATGTCAAGTGAGGGAGAGATGATGTCTAGTGAGGGAGAGATGATGTCTAGTGAGGGAGAGATGATGTCAAGTGAGGGAGAGATGATGTCACGTAAGGGGGACATGGTGTCACGTAAGGGGAACATGGTGTCAAGTGAGGGAGAGATGATGTCTAGTGAGGGTGAGATGATGTCAAGTGAGGGTGAGATGATGTCAAGTGAGGGAGAGATGATGTCAAGTGAGGGAGAGATGGTGTCAAGTGAGGGAGAGATGGTGTCAAGTGAGGGAGAGATGGTGTCAAGTGAGGGGGACATGGTGTCAAGTGAGGGGGAGATGATGTCAAGTGAGGGAGAGATGATGTCAAGTGAGGGAGAGATGGTGTCAAGTGAGGGAGAGATGATGTCAAGTGAGGTGAGAGATGATGTCAAGTGAGGGAGAGTTGGTGTCAATTGAGGGAGAGATGGTGTCAAGTGAGGGAGAGATGGTGTCAAGTGAGGGAGAGATGGTGTCAAGTGAGGGAGAGATGATGTCAAGTGAGGGAGAGATGATGTCAAGTGAGGGAGAGATGGTGTCAAGTGAGGGAGAGATGATGTCAATTGAGGGAGAGATGTGTTTTAATGTAGATCTTAGTTGATAATATAATAACATGTTATCGTGGGGTTCTTTTTTTTAACATGTTCCTCAGCACTGTGAACATAAAAGAGGGAGCGAGTGTGTGTTTCCTCGCCTGCTATGGGCCCGGAGTGGTCGTCTCTCTTTACACCTTTAGACAGGAGGACGGAGGATAAAAGGGGGGACACATAACCCTCATTGCCAAGCTTACCAGTTTTACACTCACACATCCACCACACACCCATGCACACACACACACACACTCACACACACACACACACTCACACACACACACACTACACATTTCACACACCCACACATATATCACACACCCACACACGTATATCACACACCCACACACGTATATCACACACCCACATATCACACACCCACATGCACCACACACCCACATACACACATCACACACACATCACACCACACCACACCACACAACACACACCCCACGCAAACACACACACACACGACACACACACACACGACACACACACACACACACACGACACACACACACACACGACACACACACACACACACACACACACACACACAAACCACACACCCACATGCACCACGCCCACATACACACACACACACCTCACACACATAGACACATCACACACACACACACGACGACACACACACAAACCACACACCCACAAACCACACACCCGCATGCACCACACACCCACATGCACCACACACCCACACACACACACACCTCACACACACACACACACACACCACACACACACACACACACACCTCACACACACACACACACCACACACACACACACACCCACATACACACACACCCACATACACACACACACCCACATACACACACACACCCACATACACACACACACCCACATACACACACACCCACATACACCCACATACACACACACCCACATACACTCACACACAATCACACACAGACACATACACCACACACACACACACACACACACACACACACACTTATTACTCTACTGTCATTCGGAATCGAGTATGACGATCATCCAGCTATGATACAATGATATGAGTTACCATGGATATCACCTTCTTTGGTGAGTTTTAAGGTGACTAAAGAGGCCGATACGGGATCGGTAGAGTCGTTCACAGATGTTGCACATGTGGATGGCTCCATCTCGTGCGGGAGGGGCGGCAGCAGCGTTATTCTGGCGTTGGTGCTTGTCTGCCTCGGTATGCAGTCGGGTTAACTGGAAAGTATTGACACCTTCTTGCGTGGTGCTCCTCCAAGCGTTACGATGAGGAGAAATCATCTCACAGGTGAGGGGGTCGATTTTGCACCTTTTCAGGTTTGTCTTAAGACTATCCTTATACCTTTTCAATTGCCCGCCGGCGTTACGCTTATTATTCGTTTTGTGACTATAAAGTAGCTGCTTTGGCAGTCTGCTGTCGTCCATGCGGGTAATATGGCCAGTCGAACGTAATTGTTCATGGGTAATGGTAGCCTCGATGCTTTTACATTTGGTGTCGGCAAGAATTCTCGCATTTGTTTCCTTGTCTTCTCAGCGATCTCGGAGGATGGAACGTAGACTACGTTGGTGAAAGTTTTGAAGTGCCTTGTATGTGGCCCATGTCTCAACGCCATATCGTAGGGTGGGCAGGACCACTGCTCGATATACGTGCAGCTTTGTGGATAATTTCAGCTCCCTACAGCTGAAGACACGATTTCTGAGTCTGCCCAAGGCTTCAGATGCACATCTGATCCAATGATGAATCTCGTCATCCATGTTTGCGGTGGTGGACAGGTGGGAGCCGAGTTACTGAAAGTGGTCAACATTAGAGATGGTAGTACCGTTAAGCTGGATGGATGGTGGAGGTGTTCCTGAACCAGGGGCAGGTTGAAAGAATCTGAGTCTTACGTACATCCACCTCAACGCCTTAGTGTGCATTCGCGTCTGTATAGGTGTTCAGGATCTCCTGTAGGTCGTGTTCAGTGTGAGCAACAAGGGTGAGGTCGTCTGCATACTGAAGGTCAGTAATGGAAGATGACGACACTTTGTTCTTGCCTGGAGTCGTCTTATGTTGAAAAGACCCCCCTTCATCTGGTTCTCAATGTTCACCCCGCTGGCTAAATTGGCACTGGCACGAGTAAGGAAGGCAGCCGAGAAGATGGAAAGGTGAGTTGGTGCCAGTACACACCCTTGTTTAACTCCTGTTTGAATGGGAAAGAACTCTGACTGGGTGCCATCGTGGAGTTGCCTCACAATTGCGATGAATTTTGGTGGACAGCGAAACGGCTAAGTGTCCACCAGGGGGCCTCCCTGTTGACCGTGTCGAAGGCCTTGGTTAGGTCGATGAAATCCATGTACAGATCACGACGCGGTTCTTTGCACTTTTCCTGTATCTGGCGGGCAGCAAAAACCATGTCAGTGGTGTCACGTGATGATCTAAAACCCACAAGGGCAGTTCTTTTTTCAGGACGTGCATTTGTTCCAGCATCCAGAAGGGTCCTGACAGTCCATGCAGTGACCATCAGAGGTTGTATGGTTTGTTTTTGTTTGGATCTGTGATTTTGATTGTGTTTTCGACCACTTAAGGATGACCTTACTGGTTGCGGTTGCCCAGTCAGGTTGGGTTTTAGGCAGGCTATGTTTTGTGCACCTTTTCTAGCCCCCCTCTCCGTGGAGGATGATTATAGTGGCTCCTCGTAAGGGCTGCTCATTCACACAGACAGAACCGGATTCCACTGCAGCGTAGATCCCAGTGCATAAACGACCATCTTATCTGTGCTGCCCATGTGCAGAGTTGTGACTAGACTCCCGGCAGCCATCTCTGCCTGTCCCCGTCGCCATTCGTCCATCGCCATGGGACTTTTGGGGGGTATAGTGGGCCTTGATGATGATGAGAGGTGTGGTGAGCTGGGTGATGGCTGCGCGTGAGTTGATTTATGTGGTGAAGCAGGAGCGTAGGCTGCAACCACACATCTTAGCTCTTCCTTTTCCTGAACCAGTGGTGCAAGTGTTGCAACGACTGGGAGAGGGAGAGTTGCAATGGACTGCCGATAGCCCAGTTTGTTGGGTTTCGCATTGGTAGCCTATCCATCAGCCATTGCCTTCATCCGCCGGTGCAATCGTTTGGTTTCCAAGGTGGTCACCTCTTCCGCCTACACCGCCGTTGGGAGTCTTGTTGGAGCTCTATAAGCATGTCTGCCTGATGCTGCGCTCCACCTCTGATTTTTCGTTTGGGGTTTACTCCCGTAGATGTATACCTACCAAGGTTAATCTGCAAGACAGCGGGGCGGTGTCCACATGCCAGTGAGCCTATGCGCCATCCCTCTGGGGCCCACTGCTACTCCGAGATCCCCTGCTGATCTAGCCTGGGCCCACGTGGCACCCAGTTACCGTGTGTTGCTACGAGGAGGCACAGCAGGAGTCTTGATGGCGAGGAGGCTGTGTACTGGCAAGGGAAGATTTTTTTACAGTAAGTCGCTTCTTTGTTTGCCACGAGCGGCAACTGAAAGCGAGAGGTAGCAAGCAGTGCTTGCACCTCAACACTAACATAATGCTGCCACACTAGACGCTTATCACCACCCTGTGTAGTGTGTATCTGCACACTACCACGCACACAAGCCTACTTACACACACACGCTATATATATATATATATATATGTATATATATATATATATATATATATATATATATATCTATATATATATCCTGTTTGTTTGTTGCCTCAGACAGTATGTTAAGGCACCCGATCACCAGAGGAGAGTTACCTCAGTCTCCCCATTGCGCAAATATGTGTTTGATTTACCTCTTGACGACTGACTGGTCAAGGAACGTGACTCCTTCTCTTTCTTTCTTCACGACCAGCTGCTCCTCCTCCCTCTCGTTGTATGGCAGTAACAACGTAATAAACCGGGGAAATTGAAAGTTGACTCCATCATCAGTGGACAAAGTTACTTAAACAATGGCGTCATCAACTAGGTGTAATAGGGGATTTTAACCATTACCTATAAGGACTCGTGTGATTTTAACCATTACCTATAAGGACTCGTGTCAGTGAATGGCAGTGAGAGAAAGTGAGAAAGATATTGAGTAAAATGAAAGCCAGAGATGAGAAAGTTTGAGAATGAGAAAATTAAAAAAAAAATTAAATGTAGAAAAAAGGGGAGATGTGGGAAAGGCAGAAACATAAGGAGGGTGAGAGAGAGAGAGAGAGAGAGAGAGAGAGAGAGAGAGAGAGAGACTAATAAATGGAGAGAAAGAAAAAAGTGATGTGTATCTTATCAAGACAGCATCACAGAGCACGTAAACAACTTCTTCCAACTCTTGACATAAATCTTGCCACACGACGAATATTGAAAACGTGTACAAGGGCTGCCGGAGAGAAAGGGAAACTGAAGACTAATGGTGTGTGTGGGTAATATTGTGAATTATTGCACTAGTATGACACACACACACACACACACACACACACACACACGCGCGCGCGCACACACACTCTCTGATGACCGTAGTGAGTTTTGATTTGTTTTTACTCTACAGAAATAGTAAACTCACTTCTGCATTGTTGATCTACGATAGTGATTTTTCCCAGTGAGGGTAATTCTGTATACTGGTGGCTACCCCGGTAAATTGGCCAGGAAATGATTGCACTTACAAGGGGTTCCTGTTTGCTGATGTTAGGCTAAATGATCTCGCTTAAAGTTTAAAGGCTCATACTTTCCTTCTGCAGTAGATGTGCATCATTGTTATTTTCACTCTTCTTGATTGTCGACTAGTAACTGTACCAGGAAGTGATTGTGTTTACTAAGAATTGCTCTTTGCTAACTGAAAAAAAGAGGACACAGGAGAGGATGTGATTTAAGGAGGCTGTGATTCTCAAGGGTTGGGTAATCAAGTTGGTAGCTGCAGGTAAACATAAGTATTTCTTATGGGATTTACTTACCCCGATGATGAAACAAATGACATTCTGAGGAAATTCAATATCTGGCCTACTGTAGCACTTTTCTATGTATTTCGTCAAAAAAAGAAATACATACACAGAACAACACAAGGCTTGTTGACCTTCCTGTAATCAGTTTAGCTCGCACACGACAACACCGCGGATAGTCCCTCGAGTGGTCGCTTGGTGCCACTGGGTAAAGGAGGAACACGCTGGCTCTCTTACCTACATAGAGAAAGGTGTTCTTTGAAGTAGAAATCTTTGAAGATTTTCCTTTGGATTATATACGAACTTGTTTTAGAGTGTCTAATGTTCGAGAGTGGAACGCGGATATTTTTTTTCCAAAACAATAGATAATTGTCTACCAACGTGAAAGAAAATCATCTCATATTTTCATTTAGATGAGATGCTGAATGCAGTAATGGATGTTATACATGATAGTTTCCAAATTAGCTACTTAATGTAATATGCATATAAACTAAAAATGACTCTGCGTCATTCAACGATTGTCTGTAATACTGTACTCCGACTAGCTCTAAACCCATTATTCTCATCCTGGGCCGAAGACATTCCATATAATTTCTGGAGCTGGAATAGCGTGTTCCAATGAATCTTGCGCTTTAGGACTTTTTGGTGTTATTCATCTTTGAGGGCGATGGTTTAATTGGGTTCATTCTTAAACCTTTTAATGAAGACGGTGAAAATTACTTTCATCCAGAAATAAATCCATCGTCCTCAAAAGCTTCAACTTCGTCACTAAATAGCCAAAACATCATCAGTAATTAATTAAATTATTATTCTGAAGGTGTAAAACCATCGTATATATCAAACTATCACTCAGAACATGTTAAACCATCGTCTTCGATGGGTTATGATCAATAAATTGAAACAAGTCTTCTACTTAACATTACATTCTTTCTTACATAAGAGAATTGAATTATTTGAATTGCTGATGTTTTTCTCTCATTAAATTGAGTCTGTTAAATTTGACTATTTGGAGTTGGTGAAATCATTCCAGGGTGCAGGTAATCATATTAAGTGTTGAGTACTCCCGTCAGGTCACATTTTATCTCGAAGTAATGTGTGTTTTACTTTCGTTAACATTTCAGTCTCGAGCATTTCTGATATATTTAAATTATAAAATAAATTTGATTGTATATTAACACGGTGTCCATAAATGATTACCTTAAAAACAGTGGTAGACCATTCTTTAATCAGGACAATCGTTTATGGACACCCTGTATATTCATAAACATTAATTTAATCAAATCTTCATTTTATATTTTACAAATTAATTCAGTAATATAAGTAATGCTCTTAGCTGTCATGTTGTGAAATATTTTATTTAAAGAAGACCAACATTGCTGGTGAAATATTTATGTACATTATTGATACCAAACAAGCCATTTTTCTCGGCTGGGTAAGTCCGAGTACTAGAACACAATGGTCTGTCTGAATAATTCACTTCATTGCTGCTGTGACACTTCTTATACAACTACAATTATGATTATTTTTTGTTTATATAATTTTCAAACACTGACAAAGGGAAGTGTATGAGTTTATTATTTGCACGTGTGTGTGTGTGTGTGTGATTGTGTGTGTGTGTGTGTGTGTGTGTGTGTGTGTGTGTGAGCGCGAGAGCGTGCGTGCGTGCGTGCGTGCGTGAATTTATTTTATAATGCTGGAATGAATATAAGCTTATAATGCGCGACATGACGTTACTCAATTTGATAAACTGACAACTATCCAATGTAACAATTAGAAGCAGTGCTGATACATTGCACTGAAAAGTCTTCTGTTCACAAGGAGGAGGTGTGGCTGGCACTGCATTCGGCTGCATTCATTTCCTAAGCTGTAAAGTGAGGTGCTCATATACAACTGGGTAGGATGGGGATGAACCAGGTACGAACCAGTGACCCTTAGGGCAATAGATGATCGCTCTGGCCACACTGCCGCCGTACCCCGTCAGAGACAAGAAGGAAACACACACAGTATTGGGACAGCTGACGAATCATCCGCCCATCTCAAGTTTAATAACTAAAAACTTACTTGATGAATCTGGATGAATTTGGTTTAAAGTTCTAAACTGTTAATTATTAAATTTTTTTATCAGTTTTCAATCGGTATTTAATACCATGTTGACCTTTCGTGAAATTGTATGAATTTTGGCAATGACTTATAATGATTACAAAGAAAGAAAAATATTCGATATAGAGCAACAGATACCTCAGATATTGTGAGTGCGTTATATAAACAAGGTTTTCCTTTCGAATCTGAAAATTTGTGGTACGTGTTAGAGCAAGAGGTACAGGGGTGTTGTGACGACCTACTCAATCACGGCAGGGACACAGCACTCGCTGAACGTTTAATCTCATTTACAATTCATTGTTCACCAAATACAAGATCGCACACACACACACACACACCCGAGCTCCTCAGTGTTACTCAACATTTATACTTCCCAAGCTCACCTATGCCCTCCCCTACCTGGTCTTCCTCCCTAAATGCCACACAACGTAAACACCTAGAAAAAATGCAAAAGAGGGTATGCAAGATTATTCTCTCCCCTTCCTACTCCACATATCAAGAAGCGCTCAACACACTGAACCTTTCGACTCTCACTGACCATCACCACGACCTCATCTGCAAATTTGGTAAGAAGCTTCTGCACCATCCTCGACACCGGCTCCTACTACCACCTGAGATCCCTAGCCCGAGAATTGCTGTTCGACACCACAACTGCATCCAGCCCATACGTGCACGAACTGATCGCTATAAGAACAGCCCAGTCCCAACCATTGTAAAAATTATCAATAACTTGTAATAAACCAGTGTATTCACTCCCAGTAAATCCTACTTCTTGCACTGTCACTATGTTGAAATGCTCTGTAGTTTGAGCTTTTCCCCATCTGGTTATTATATATCTTATTTGTATCACTTACGTAATTTGTATATTATTTGTAAATCGAAACCCATTCCCCAATTATGTAACTGGTTTTTTCAGCCTTCTGGCTGCTATGCTCTTTCAATTAACCGTTAATTATTATTATTTATTATTACACACACACACACACACACACACACACTACTACTACTACTACTACTACTACTACTACTACTACTACTACTACTACTTTGAGATTGGCCTCCAGCCTCCCCCAATAGCCACACCTTCGCCGCCATTTTATTACCTTAATATTAAATATCCTAATACAAGAGTAGCTATCCTATCTGTGTTGAATTAGTTGAGCCGCAGATCTGTGCGGCATTCAGTGACTGTAGCCTCATAGTCAAAATCTGCAACTGTTGTCGGCATTGGGGCAAAAGCTCTCGTTCCCCTGAGGCAGAGCAAAGCCGACTGAAGGAGAGAGAAGGACAGTTGCCATCTCATCCAGGCTGTAACATAACTTCTGGGCTGCTGCTTCTGTTTGGAGATCACCTCCGCGAGTCTGGCGTAGTAACATCTTGCACTTGGTCCCATCCCACCAGAGGTTGTGAACACTAGAGGAGTGAAGCCGCCTTGATCAGCGTTTTGAATTCTCTCCCCATATGCCCTTATCTTGTCGTTCTCTTTCCTCCAGTGTGCAGCATCGAGAGCTAGGTTACGGTGACATGCGGCCATGGGATCAAAAATCCTGATGTCGAAGAAAGCTCGCTGTCCCCGCGTCCAGAATCCTCGAGCACTGACGTCCACACGGGCTTCGTTAGATGTGTTTGAAGTCCTGTGTTGGAAGATCTCGCCATCCAGTGGAAGGAGCGTCGGTTCTACCATGACGTCCCGGCAGATTTCCTTCACCGTGTTTGCTGTGAGATCCCTTACCTCGTCATGCCTCATGCATATGAAGCCCCCCTTCTTGCAGACCATGGCGTGATCGCCATCATAGGAAGAGCCACACACGCATTGGGAGGGCAAACCATCTACTGGCCAACCGTACCTTAGAGCAATGGCATCTGTAAATTCTTGTTTGTTAAGGCTGAAACCATTTGCCCTTATCGGTAACGTAGTTAACCAGTTCGAGGCGCCCACCTCCTGCGCTATAGCTACTTTTTTTGTCAAATTTTCTGGAACCTGCAGCAATAGTTGCTGCAACATGTCATTTTGGCAGTGCTGCCGATCTGTTGTAATGGACCTACGGATCTTATTAACTTCGCTGGTGTCCACTTCCCCTGTTGCATTCTGGGCTATTATGTGGTCAGTGAGGGCTGCCGTGAGCTTAAGTGAATTTTGATGTTCAGAGTCAGCAATCTCCTCTGGATTAGTTAGTCCCATCCCTCCCAGTCTTGGTGGAAGTGCAAGAAGTGTTCTTTCTGCTAGGGTTAAGTCAGGGTGTTTCACTAGTTTGGGAATGAACTTGACACTGATTGCTTCTTCCACAGGGTGGAGGAGGGGTCCGATCTACTACTACTAGTACTACTACTTTTTCAGATTTGGCTTCCATCCTTCCATACCTTCGCCGCCATTTTATTACCTTAAAATTAAATATCCTTATACATAAGTAGCTATCCTAGCTGTGTTGAGTTAGTTTAGCTGCAGATCTATGCAGCATTCAGTGACTGTTGTCTCATTGTCAATATCTGCAACTGCTGTCGGCTTTGGGGCCGATGCTCTCGTTCCCCTGAGGCAGAGCAAAGCCGACCTAAGGAGAGAGAAGGACAGTCGGCATCTCACCCAGGGTGAATACTACTACTACTACTACTACTTTTTTTAACTACTATTACTACCACTACTTTGCTGTCACTCGGAATCAAGTATGACGATCATCCAGCTGTGATTCAAAGATACGAGTTATTAGGGATGTCACCTAGGTTGGTGAGTTTTGAGGTGACGAAAGAGGCCGATACGGGGCCCGCAGGGTCGTCCACATTTGTTGCGCATGTGGAGGGCTGCATCTAGTGCGGGAGGGGCGGTGGCGGCGTCTTTCCGGCGTTGGCGCTTGTCTGCTTCGGTTTGCAGTCGGGCTAACTCGAAAGTATTGACACCTTCTCGTGTGGTGTTCCTCCAAGCGTTAAGATGTGTAGTAATCGACTCCCAGGTCAGGGGGTCGACTTGGCACTTTTTCAAGTTTGTCTTGGGACTACTCTTATACCTATTCAGTTGCCCGTCGGCGTTACGTTTACTATTCTCTAGGTGACTGTAAAGTAGCTCTTTGGCAGTCTACTGTCGTCCATGCGGGTAACATGGCCAATTCCAGCGTAGCTGTTCATGGATAATGGTAGCCTCGATGCTCCTACAGTTGGTGTCAGCAAGAATACTACCATGTGTTCTCTTATCTTCCCAGCAAACTCGGAGGATGGAACGTAGACTACGTTGGTGAAAGTTTCAAGTGCCTTGAGGTGCTTCCTGTATGTGACCCATGTCTCACTGCCATATGGCAGCGTGGGAAGAACCACTGCTTGATACACATGCAGCTTTGTAGATAATTTCAGCTCCCTACAGCTGAGGACACGGATTCGGTGTCCTCCAAAGGCTTGAGATGCACATCTGATCTGGTACTGAATCTCTTCATCGATGTCCACGGTGGTGGACAGGTGGGAGCCGAGATACCGAAAGTGGGTAACATAGAGAAGATACTACCGTTAAGCTGGATGGATGGTGGAGGTGTGTTTGAACCTGGCCGAAATGTGCATACACATCTGCATAGGTGTTTAGGATCTCCCGTGGGTCGTGTTCGGTATGAGCAACAAGGGTGAGGTCGACTGCATGCTGAAATTCACTAATGGAAACTGCCGACATCTTTGTTCTTGCCTGGAGTCGTCTTATGTTGAAAAGACCCCACTTCACCCAGTACTCGATGTCCAACCCGCCGGCAAAATTGGCACTGGCACAAGTAAGGAAGGAAGCCAAGAATATGGAAAAGAGAGTTGGTGCCAGTACACATCCTTGTTTTACCCCTGTTTGGATGGGAAAGAACTCAGACTTTGTGCCGTTGTGCAGGACACTGCCGTTCATGCCAACGTGGAGTTGCCTCACAATTGCGATGAATTTTGGTGGGCAGCCAAAACGGCTGAGGGTCCACCAGAGGGCTTCCCAGTTGACCGAGTCGAAGGCCTTGGTTAGGTCGATGAAAGCCATGTACAGGTCACGACACTGTTCTCTGCACTTGTCCTGTATCTGGCGGGCAGCAAAGATCATGTCAGTGGTGCCACGTGATGGTCTAAAACCACATTGAGATTTTGGGAGGAACTTTTCCGCCTCGAAGGAGTCTATTTAGGAGGACTCGGGCGATAATCTTGACAGCTACAGAGAGCAGCGAGATCCTACGGTAGTTCCCACAGTCGGACCGGTCTCCCTTGTTCTTATAGATATTGACAATGGAAGCGTCTTTAAGAGCTTGGGGGATTTCCTGTTTTTCCAAATGATGTAGTCTATGAGATGTCAGTGTTTGGATCGTAGGTGTTGCCACGAACCATTGAACTTGTCGGCCGACCGAAACAAGGTATTGGTGATAGTGAGGCTGTGTGCAGCACACTTGCTGAGGAGGAGTAGGCCGTTACACTTGCCAAGTCCATTTCTCCCTATGGTTCCCTGCCAAATGCTAGCATTTCTGCTAACTCTAGCATTGAAGTTGCCGAGGAGCACAACCTTGTCTTCTCTGGGGATAGAGGTTAGCACTCTGTCAAGGTCGGCATAAAAAGCCTCCTTGATGTCATCCTCTGCTTCCAGTGTTGGGGCGTATGCACTGATGAAAAAAGCATGACGTGAGTGATTCAGTGGGACTCGGAGCGTCATGAGGCGCTCGTTGATCCCAATTTGCATTTCAGTTAGTCTGTGTACGATGTGTTGGCGGATGGCAAAGCCAACTCCATAAATGCAGTTTCTCTCCAAAGCAGGCTTATCTTTTCAGTAGAAGGTATAGCCAGATCCCTGTTTTGTGAGTTGACCCTCATCTGGGAGCCGCGATTCACTGATGGCTGCAATGTTGATGTTATACCTAGCCAGCTCTTTTGCCACAAGGGCAGTTCTTCTCCAGGACGCACATTTGTGCCAGTATCCAAAAGGGTCCTGACATTTCATGCAGTGACCATAAGAGATTGTAGAGTTTGTTTTTGTTTGGATCTGTAATTTTGATTGTGTTTTCGACCGCATAAGGATGTCCTTACATGGTGCGGTTGCCCAATCAGGTTGTTTCATTAGGCAGGTTATGTTTAGGGCACCTTTTCTAGCCCCCTCCCCATGTGAAGTGAGCAGAGTGGTTCCTCAAAAGGGATGCTCAGTCGCACAGACAGGACTGGATTGCACTGCTGCCTAGATCCCAGTGCACAAACGCCCATCTTATCTGTGCCACCTATGTGCACAGTTGTGACTAGAGACTCCCGACAGTCATCTTTGCCTGTCCCCATCGCCACTCGTCCGTCGCCATAGGATTTTTGGGGGTATAGGGGTTTTGATGATGATGAGAGGTATGATGAACTGGATGACGACTGCGCGTGAGTTGATTTATGTTGTGAGGCAGGAGCGCAGGCTGCAACCACACATCTTGGCTCTCCCTTTTCCTGATCCAGTGGTGCAAGTGTTGTAATGACTGGGGAGAGGGCAAGTTGCAATGGACTGCCGATAGCCCAGTTTGATTGGTTTTGCCTCGGTAGCTTGTCCATCAGGCATTGCCTGATGGACAGGTGTAGTCGTTGGGTTCCCATGGTGGTCACCTCTTCCGCCGATACCGCCGTTGGGGGCTTGTTGGAGCTCTGTAAGCATGTCTGCCTGGTGCAGGGCTCCACCACACATTCTTCGTTTGGGGTTTACTCCCGTAGCCTTATACTGACCAAGGTTTGGCTGCAATGCAGCGGGGCAATAGCTGGTAGGCGCCAGAACGTATCCACATTCCAGTAGGCCTATGTGCAATTCCTCTGGGGCCCGCTGCTACTTCGAGATCCCCTGCTGGTCTAGCCTGGGTCCACAGGGCACCCAGTTACTCTGTGTTGCCACGAGGAGGCACAGCAGGAGTCTTGATAGTGAAGAGGCTGTGTACTAGCCGGAGAAGACTTATGCAAGTTGCTTCACTGTTCGCCACGAGGGCTAGCCAGCGGCGGCAGCTGAAAGCGACAGGGAGCAAGCAGTGCTTGCACCTTAACACTAACGTAGTGCTGCCACACTAGACGCATTTCTCCACCCTGTGTGCGAACATACACACACACACACACACACACATACGCGCGCAATTTCACAGGGTGATGATCCATTTTAGACGTCACCAATTATATTTTTATATTTCATATCAGTTTTTATATACAAAAATTAGATAATTGAAAAGATTGAGCCATTCATTATATTAATCTACAGGACGATCGGGAAGTCTCTGTGTACCAGTATTATTTGAAAATATAGTAGTTACCATATTCTACTTACAACAATGTAGGTATAACATATACCAAATATAATATAAATTATTGCAGGTGTATAGGGACTTTTCGATCACATTATTATATAAATAAGAGATGTTAGACATGGCTCGTCACCAGGGTGATAGAGGACGGTGAATGAGCTGTGCTTTATCTCACTGGCTATGTTGATGTTAGCATTAAATTACCTCGGAGGAAATATATACGTGGGTGTATATATTTTTCTGTGATGTATTAAGGAAATGATGTTCAGTTACTTTACTTTTTCCCCTAAATTCGATGATGTTTACAGTATTGTTGTCATAAGGTTTTATTTTTAGGTTCACCAATCATAGGGAAATACTTGCTCTTCAATTATTTTTGTATGCATTTGCACACACTACTGAAAACTGATACTTAGATTCTATTTTAGAGGACTTTATTCTTCAGCCAACAAGTATTCATCATGTTTTTGATTGAACTCGTCTGTTTCCGAAGATGACAAAGAACCGTTATCGCAACCCAAATGTTAGGGAAGTCGTTAGGGAAGACGAAGAGTGCGGGGAGATATGATAGAAGTATTTAAGTGGGTGAAAGGAATCAATAAAGGGGATATAGATAAAGTTCTTATAATATCCGAGCAGGACAGGACTCGGAGCAACGGATTGAAGTTGGATAAGTTTAGGTTTAGGAGGGAGATAGGAAGAAACTGGTTCACAAATAGGGTGGTGGACGAGTGGAACAAGCTTAGCAACTTTGTAGTAAGTGCGGGAACTCTGGAAAGTTTCAAAAGGAGGCTAGATAGATTCATGGATGATAGAGAGTGGTAGTAACTCTCGACAGGAGCTGCCATGCACAGGCCAACCGGCCTATTGCAGACTCCATATTTTCTTATGTTATGTTCTTATGTGTTAAATTTATGCGTTTAACCTTAATTAAAAAGAAGACCATTTGTATCCATTCTCTAACTGTATTTAAATATAGATTTGTTTCATTTAGTGATATACAAGGTGATTCTTTTATTCGAGATCCTTAAATATTTTTCATACACTAAAAACTATATGAGTTAGGAACTTAATAATGTGTGTAAATGTAGCCTAATACTACAGAAAGACGTAACATGATCCTGAGAGTTTCAGGTATCACGTGATTTATCACGTGACACGTCAGTGACGTTTGACGGTTTTCATTGTCATGCCATGGCGGCCACTGTGTATGTGTTTGTTGTTTGTGCTTGTGTGTTGTTTGTGGGTTGTTTGTGTGTGTTGTGAGCGCAATGGCGTGAATGAGTGAAAACCGTTAAACGCCACTGACGTGTTACGTGATAAATCACGTGATACCTGAAACTCTCAGGATAATGTTACGTCTTTCTGTAACATTAGGCTACATTTACACATATTATTAGGTTCCTAACTCATATAGTTTTTAGTGTATGTGAATTATTTAGGGAACTCAAATAAAAGAATCACCCTGTATAAGTATTGTTGATTTTGTATACTATTACTGTCTTGTGATATAAGATGAATAAGTATGTCAATGGACTGGTGAGTTGTCATTCAATTATGTGGTTGATACTTAAAATTCTGTTATTGGATGATGTTTGTAATAACAAGTAAAAAGAAAAACTAATTTTCTGCCACAGTGGAACAAAATTAGTAATTAGATAAGTCATCGAGTATGAAATGACTTTACAAATAAAAAATGCTCAACTATAAAGTTTTATAAAATAGCTATCAAAATTAGAGAATTTTAGTTTTTTATGTCTACAAATCGACAAACACTTACAATCCGAGCAGTGGTGAACATATTATCTGCTCCAGTTTTATCCTTTCACTTCAAAACGGAAATTATAATGGTTGAAGTTTTTAAAATACCATGAGGTCCTGGCTTACCTGCAAGAAATAATGCCTTTCCTCCTGCAATATAAAAGCAAAAACAACAAAAGCTTCGATGGTGAAGCAGACAATAATAAAAGAATTTGTCACCGAGTGTGGCTGCGACCTTCAGGAAGACTTGACCCAAAGGTTAAGTCGCGGCGGTGTATTCATCGGGACGCCGACTTGTTCCCATGACAACAATAGGAAAGGGCAATGAACCTTTGTTGGCTGGTAGTGGCAGCAGCTTAACAATAGAACCTGACTAGAGTTTACGTATTCATGATTATCCAGCTTTATTACTCACATCATAGAACCGCCTGCTGTCGATACTTAATATCAGTGTTGTGAAGGAAAGTAACCTTTGAGGGCCAGTCGCTGTTGTTAAAGGTCGACACTCTTCCAAACCCATGTAAAGAATTGTATTTTTATCTAAGTTATTTTGTGATGCTGTTTCTATCGTTATATGTGACCCCAAACGTGCCCTTATTTACTGTATGCTAGAATTATGAAGAACGCCCATACGTTCAGTTATGCTTCCTACCCTATCTTATTAAAAGGAACAATAAAAAGTATCCACAGTAGAAACATGACATTATGTAGGTTTCAGTAAACCAGTTCTAAGATGACCTGATTGGATTGTCATACTATTTCGTCTATCTTTGTAATCTCTTATATAATTTAATCTCCCCAAGGGTTTTGGATTACGATATACAAGGTGTCTCAAAAAAATGTATAGCCGCTACCTGACAAGCTCATAGAGATCATGTGAATGCGTGTATTACAACAGCAGCATTATCCTCCTCACTTGTCGAAGACCTCGCACATCAACAAGCAAAGACAATGTATTATGGTCACTGGGGAGATCATAATGTTTTGGTTTATTTAACGAGACAAACTTTTGCTTCATAAGGTAATCGAAACTAATCGTTTGTCTTCATGGTAGCCGTGTTTTAAATGTCATTTGATTAATTCTTTGATTATACAGGGTGTCCCACATATCATGACACCATAGAAATAGGCTCTGTATGTATTGTTAGGATTGTTGAAAATGCATCAAATTGCAAAAAAATATAAAAAATTCTATGGAAATTTAAATTACTTCTGTTGAAAATGATACTCTTAAGATGGTGCCCTCCAGAACCACAGCACTCGCGGCATCGAGCCTGTACATTATTCACGACAGCTCGGAGGGTGTCTGCTGGGTTTCCATTAATGTACTGGCAAATGTTCGTTCTTAGCTCCACCAAGTCTGTGGTAGTAGACTTTACTTTTCAGGTACTATACCCCTAGAGGAAAAAATCAGTTGTCGTTAAATCAGGGGACTGTGCTGGCCATGCGAGCTGTTATGAACTGTGTACAGGCTCGATGCCGCTAGTGCTCTGGTTACTAAAACATTCACTACTGGCCGCCGCTACCGAAGCTCCAGGTCGCATTAATATTCTTGACTGGCACTTTTAAATCTTCAGTGATGGGCAAGAACGAATTGTGGTTGTCTTTATTAAGTAAAATGCTTTAAAAAACATGTACCTTATATAGCTACGATGTTATTGACCAGTGTACACAATAAGTTTAGTGTAGATTTGACGACTCTTCATTTTATTTGTAGCTTGTTGCCTTGAGGTGAACTATTTACTGTATTCCTCACTTGTGTACTTCTCTCCAATAGCTTTAATTAACAAAATCGTGTGATTTCCGAGTGGACCAGTCTCCGTCATATGCTGAGAGAAATCACGAAATATTGTAACTTGATGACACTGAATGAATAATTTTTGAATACTGTATGTATATTATGTATGCTGGATTATATATCATGTATGTATATTATGTATGTGCTCCATTTATGTATTATTTATTCAGCCTAGCTAGCAGCGTGTGGCAATGTTATTACCATATCCCACACGCTTAATTAATGTGCCTGGCGACGTATGGAAGCTGCTAATGTATCACTTGCCATACGTCGCCTATAGCAGTTGACAAAGGAGCCTAGCCAGGGAGACCGCTGCTCTCCTCTGTGTACATACTCTTATCCAGTAAACCGAACCTACAAAACTATACAGGTGTTTGTGTTCTCTCCTGTATATAGAACTTATTATTCAGAACCTAACAAATACCCTATTCTGGATGAAGAAACACACAATTCTTTAACTTGGGATACTTTTTCTCTGATCATAATTCTCACAAAAAAAACTCGTATGTTAATCACATCTTCATATGGAAAAAAAAAGCCCCTTGGTTTTAAATTTATCAAATAAAGCATCGAGCTTTTAGATGAAGCTAATGCAATACTGAAAAACTTCAAAATGTAGAAATTCTCTTAATATAAATATTACAAAGACAACTAAATATGCAACAATATTGTTTAAACACAGAGCATTAGGAATGTAAATATATTCATTAACATCATCTGTTGAAATTGGCACATAACCATCACAGATCATTTTATTTTTCGCTAAAGTTACATTGATAGCCTGAGTTTGAAGGAGTATCTGTCGCTGCGTTCGATACATAGCTGCTGGACACTTTTAGTGTGGGGACTGATTCTAATGGCTAACAGTTACCACAGAGTATAAGACATCATGTATGTTAAATTGATATGCACAAACAATTTCTTATATGCAGGAGAGAATTGTCTGGACGTTGAATTGTTATTGCAATATTCCATTCGTCTCACTTTGCCTAAAAATAATTCAATGTGATCTTGACTTATTTTGAATGTCATCATAAAACTTAAATGAGGATCAGGGCATGTAATTAATTGGGCATACAGATTCAGAAGGCTCTGAATGCACAGAATAAAACCCAGAAAGCCAGTTTTGCCTCCCGGAATGTTTTGTCAGTATCAACATGGTCGCCGTAGGATTCATTATCTGCGATTGACGCCGTGTCCTCTAATAAAACCTCCTTGGTCACCACAGATATTGCACGCACGCACACACGCACGCCCTTCTCTCTCTCTCTCTCTCTCTCTCTCTCTCTCTCTCTCTCTCTCTCTCTCTCACAGAAAAAACGGTGTAAAACATACCACAATCTGCCTTTCAGAAAAACGCTGATGAAAACCAAATACGAGAGAAATAATTCCAGAAATAATCGCAAACTGCATCAGGTTCCTGGTTCACCATTGAGCGAGATGTCGATTTTAATGTTGTAAAAGCAACAGCCGATACCGAAATAATCTTACTGACTTTGGCGTGAAAGGTAAATCTATTTTCTCTTTGTAAAAAAAATAAATATGCATTAGCTCTAGATATATTGGAGAAGTGAATATTCTTGTTGAGGATTATAAAGGTTGCGTTTTAGTGTGGTAAACAGCTGCTGGCGCGAAGAATTTCAGCTGGAAGTGACGGGTTACTCACGGCCATTACTACGAGCACGCCAGGAGGGAGTTTGAGGGTGTGGCTGTCAAGAGGCAAAGGATGTGTCGTTCTGAATGTGTTATCAACCTCTCAGATAAAGTACTAGATGAGGACCCTCTCCAAGCCTCACCTTATGTTGTTCGTGTGTGTTCATTGGAAAAAGATGGATCTTGTTTAACTAAGGAACATCTTTGTTCCTGATCGAAAAGAAACAATAGTTAAAGCAGTGACTTATTATGTGGTATAGTGTATAGTGGTTTGTTTAAAGAGAAGATAAGAACACTTGTTCTCTGTATTTTTTTCAGGGATTTTCAGAATTTGGAAAAGGATGAAAATATTCAATAAACAAAAAATTATAAAAAACAAATCATGAGACAATGAGTAATTCACACACTACTACTACTACTACTACTATTACTTTGCTGTCACTCTGAATCGAGTATGACGATCATCCAGCTAAGATACAAAGGTATGAGTCATTAAGGATGTCACCTAGGTTGGTGAGGTCTGAGGTGACTAAAGAGGCAGATACGTGACCGGCAGGACCGTTAATAGATGTTGCACATGTTGGGGGCTACTTCTAGTGCGGGAGGGGCGGCAGCAGCGTCTTTCCGGAGTTGGAGCTTGTCTGCCTCGTTATGCAGTTGGGCTAACTCGAAGGTATTAACACCTTTTTGTATGGTGCTCCTCCAAGTGTTACGGTGTGGAGTAATCGTCTCCCAGGTGAGTGGGCCGATTTGGCACTTTTTCAGGTTTGTCTTAAGACTATCCTTATACCTTTTCAGTTGCCTGCCAGCGTTACGTTTACTATTCATTAGGAGACTGTAAAGTAGCTGCTTTGGCAGTTTACTGTCGTCCATGCGGGTAACATGGCCAGTCCAACGTACAGTAGTTGAATTGAATTGAAACAGTTTATTTAGCCAGAAAAACACAGTTACAGAGTGGATAATAAAAAGAATACTAACATGGCTGAGCCGGTTGAGAGCCTGAGCTCTCTTGTAGGCACCTGATATATACTTTACATTTATCTCAAGGAAGTATTATGTAACATTTAGTATCATCTGGAATAGTACACATAGCATGGTGGTAATAAGTACATATGAGACATTTTTTATTTATTTTAGTTATTTCTTAATTTTTATTATTATTTTATTTTTTAATTTATATTAAAAGTATATACATACATTAGTGAAATTGAAAAAAACACAAATATAATGGGGAAGCAGTACAACATGGGTTGTACAGTAATAAGGTTGAACAAGAGGACAGAGCTCTCAGGATTATGTCTAGTTGGCAAATATATTTATTGCAATTATAATTTCTTACCTATTTACATGATAATTTCTGATAAAACGGTTTTGATGGCACAATAAAAGCAGGTATATATACTGTAGTAGGTATTACACGAAATGTTAATACTTAGACAATACATATTTTTTTAGAGATGATGGGTGGACTTAAGTTGTTCCATACCTTCACACAGTGATATTTTATGGAGGTTTAGGACTGAGAGGAGCGCATGGAGGGTGGTCTAAGTAGCTCTTGGTGCCTTAAGTTGTTCATAGTTCTCATCAAGGAATGGAGGTCTGAGTTGCTGGCATAGAGATTACTATCGTCTGCAAATAAGTTGTATTTTATGAGTGTGCTGGCGTGGACTATGTCGTTTATGTACAACGAAAACAGTACTGGACCGAGAATGGATCCTTGGGGGACGCCATACAAGATTGGCGAGGAATCAGATTGGTGATTATTATAGCAGACATACTGCATCCTGTTGGACAGTTATGAGGTAAACCAATTGTGGGACAGGCCCCTAACGCCGTAATGTTCAAGCTTTGAAAGGAGGATGGTATGGTCGACATATCGAAGGCTTTAGAGAGGTCCAAGAATATACCGATTGTGAACTGACTGTCATCAAAGGAATTTAAGATGTCATTAGTAAAGGATAGCAGAGCACTCTCAGTCGACCTTCTAGCTCTAAATCCAAACTGGGAGTCTGTAAAGATGTTATTGGCATTGCAGAAGGAATTAAGTCTACTACATGCTAGCTTCTCCAGTATCTTACTCAAGGCTGGGAGGACTGGTTTGGGGAGGTAATTCTTGAAGAGCCCTTTGTCCCCAGATTTTGTATATGCTGGGTGAACTTTAGCGGTTTTCAGTTTATCAGGAAAGACACCACTAGTGAAGGAGGAGTTACAAATGTGTAGGAGAACAGGTAGTAAAAAGTGGGCTGCTTTCTTAAGGATGCTTATTGGTACTGTATATTGTCTTCGCCTGTTGCTCTAAATTCTTCATGGTGATCAGGGATGCTATCTGCAAGATTTTTGCCAACATTAATAAAATATTCATTGAAGTGGTTGGCAATGAGGGAGGGTTCCGTTACAACTGAATCATGTATCATAAAATCTGAGTAGGGGGCCGAAGGCTGAGTGTTCCTATTCTGAATGGAATTTATGACATTCCAGGTTTTTTTACCGTCTCCTGATGCTAACTGGAGCTTATTTGTATAATAGCTACGTCTGGCATTACTAACTGCTTGAGTTATTCTATTTCTGATTATTCGGTAAGCCTCACCGAAAGTTATGGGTCTTTTTGCAAAGTTCCTTTGGAGTTTGTGTTTTTCTTTTATCATTATCTTAATTTCGCTTGTGATACAGGGTTTGGAAATGAATACAGTTTTCACTGACTTAGTCTTGAGGGGGAAGCATTTATCAAAGCAAACATTGAAGATGCAAGAGAAGTTGCAGCTGTTCACGTTAGGGTTGTCGGAGGCGTAGACAAGATTCCACTTAGCATTTATTAAGTTGCTTTCAAAAAGGAGCATGTTCTCGGAGCAGTAGTTTCTGTATTGTATTGAGACTCTGCTAGACCTTTCAGGTCTTGTGGCCGTTTTATACATGGCAAAAACTGGGAAGTGATCTGAGATATTGTTATAAATAATTCCACTTGCTTGGTTGTTAGGAGGGTTGTTAGTCCAGATATGATCTATCACAGTGGCAGAGGTGGCAGTTACTCTAGTCTAGTGGGTTTGATTTTTGTGTCGAAGAAGATCTTAAAATGACAGGTAGCAAGAAGGTCTAATACTGAGGTGTCGGTTTCTGATTCTAATAGATCAAGGTTGAAATCTCCTGTAATGTAGCAATGTTTCCTCAATGAACTTATGATAGTGATAAGCTCCGAAAATTTATTAAGAAAATTCCTTACATTAGTGTGGGGTCTTCTGTAGATTACTCCTACTAGGATATTTCGTGTGTCGTTACGTAATTCAGTGAAAACACTCTCCATGTACTCCTCCTGAACCTTTAAATCATCTCTTACAGAAGTGTTATACTTAATATCAACATATAGGGTGACATTACCACTGTGTCTATTATAATTAGGAATGCTATACAAATGTTCAGTATCGTTAGTGAGTTTGGTCTCGCAGAACCCAAGTACATCAAATTTGTAGGCAATAGAAGATAAACACTCATCTAAAATGGTATCTAGATGAAGAGGAATACAGCTGATGTTATGGTTCTTTTAAGGAGAAGGAATGAGGTAGAAGAACTAAACTCGGGGGAGTCAGGAAAGTAATAGTTACAGTTTGGGTTGGTGTAACTCAGCGAGTTTTATAGAAAGGCATCAGGATCGATATGAGGGAGTATTGTGTCGACACCATGGGTAAAGGGGTGTAACTCTTACGGTCTAGCACATCTAAGGGAATGATACTAGGCTCATCATTGTAGGAACATTGATACAAATTAAGGTACAGTAAAAACTCAGGGTCATTGAGGTGTGAAAAAGGAAGATCTAACAAGTTATGAAAGTAGTGTCGATGCTCCTACAGTTGGTGTCAGCAAGAATACTGGCATTTGTTTTCTTGTCTTTCCAGCGAACTCGGAGGATGGAACGTAGACTACGTTGGTGAAAGTTTTCAAGTGCCTTCAGGTGCCTCCTGTATGTGACCCATGTATCACTGCCATATATTAGGGTAGGGAGCACCACCGCTCGATATACGTGTAACTTTATAAATAAATTCAGCTCCCTAAAGCTGAAGACACGGCTTCGGATTCTGCAAAAAACTTGAGATGCACATCCAATCCGATGCTGAATCTCTTCATCGATGTCCGTGGTGGTTGACAGGTGGGGGGTGAGATACTGAAAGTGGGTAACATTAGAGAGGGTAGTACCGTTAAACTGGATGGATGGTGGAGGTGTGTCTGAACTAGGAGCAGGCTGAAAGAGAATCTGAGTTTTATGCAAATTCACCTCAAGGTCGAAATGTGCATACGCATCTCAATTGGTGTTCAGGATTTCCTGTACGTAGCGTTCAGTGTCGGCGACAAGGGTAAGGTCGTCTGCATACTGAAGTTCAATAATGGAAGCTGTCGACACCTTTGTTCCTGTCTAAATTAGCACTGGCATGAGTAAGGATGGCGGGCAAGAAAATGGAAAAGAAAGTTGGTGCCAGTACACACCCTTGTTTAACCCCGGTTTGATGGGGAAGAGCTCAGACTGGGTGCCATTGTGCAGGACACTGCCGTTCA
This sequence comes from Homarus gammarus, assembly GCA_958450375.1. Classification (NCBI taxonomy): domain Eukaryota; kingdom Metazoa; phylum Arthropoda; class Malacostraca; order Decapoda; family Nephropidae; genus Homarus; species Homarus gammarus. Next base: position 1,150,268 of record CAUDMG010001762.1, on the reverse strand, counting down.
TGCCATCGTTGAGTTGCCTCACAATGGCGATGAATTTTGTTGGGTAGCCAAAACCACTGACGGTCCACCAGACTGCTCCCCCTGTTGACCGAGTTGAAGGCCTTGGTTAGGTCGACGAAAACCGTTTACAGGTAACGACGCTGTTCTCTGCACTTTTCTTGTATCTGACAGGCAGCAAAGATCATGTCAGTGGTGCCACGTGATGGGCTAAAATCACATTGAGATTCTGGGAGGAATTATTCCTCCTCAGAAAATAGTCTGTTTAGGAGAACTCGGGCGATAATCTTGCCAGTTACGGAGAGCAGCAAGATCCCACGATAGTTGTCACAGTCTGACCGGTCTCCTTTGTTCTTGTAAATATTGACGATGGAGGCGTCTTTAAGAGCTTGGGGGATTTCTTCCAGGAGAGAGAGAGTGGTGACGGCTGGTAAGCAGAGGTCCTCCTGCTTTATACACCTGGGCTGGGATTCTATCAGGCCCTAAGGATTTGTTATTTTCCATCCATTTGTTGACAGTAGCTACCTCATTCAGAGATGGAGGATAGCTGAGGTGGGTCATCTCTGGATGCTGAGGGACCTGCTGGGTAGTCAAGACATTCACATCGGTGTATCGGTTGAGCAGTGAATGGTAGTGCTCCTTCAAGTGCTGAAGGATGCCTTCATCGTCTTTAATAAGGGAGTTCTCGTCGGATGATAAGAAGGGGCTGCACCACAAATGATTGGCCCATAAAATGTTTTAGTGCAATTGGAAAATTCGCACAGCAAAGATCTGTCACTTTGTCGAGTTGGCCATTACAGTCGTGATAGTGTCCATAGTGAGAAAGAGACCGAGAAAGAAAAAAATCGGGGGATGGTTGAAAGAGAGAAAAAGAAATGGAAATTGAGAAACGACACAGGAAAAAAGAAAGTGAGAGCAAGATGAATAGAGTAAGAGAATCTAGGTGACGAAAGCATCTTAACCCTCATCCTACTTTTTAAAAGATTTCTTGGAAATTCTTCCCAAGGTGCAGGAAATACTGGTAGAAAAACTGGTGTGTTCCGAGTGTTTTCTATTCAGGGTGTGTAGGGGAGGTACACATGACAACACATTACTTAAGGGTAAATTATCAGCACGTAATTGGTTTGGTATTATGCAAAACTAATTTCCCGTTCATAATTGGAAGAGAGGAAGCGTCAGGTCCTTATACAACACAACTAGTATCCGTTTCCTGAACCTGATAGGTCTTACACCATTACTTTTATGGATGTTTAAATAAAGGTTATAAATACAAGAGTAAGGGTGAATTTATTTTATTTTGAGTGCTGTATTAAGGATATAATAAGAAGTTTGTTGTTTCCTTTGCACGTGTTTGGAGTAACAGTGGGAATTTTCATTGAAGCTTACCCAAACACCTGTGTTAGAGGAGTCGACGTAAACAAGAGCTTTTGTATCAACATCCAACATCGCTGAAACTTCGGAGTTGGAGCAACTTTTTTTTTTTTAGTTCTCCGCCACCGAGACCCGATCAGTTTGGAAAAATAGAAAGTGATGCTGTAGCTAAAAATGAGTATTTTTCGTGCGGGTTTTGGCAAATTGCTCCTGTTATTTACTAAAATAATTTTCCAGTTTACTGGGTTTATGTGATGAGCAAATAATACGGTAGGAGAAGCACTGTGAGTGGGGTTTGTAATTAGGTAAAAGAGACTTACAAATATAGAGAAAAAAGAGAGAAAATAAAATAGGGAATTAGAGGGATGGAGCAAGGAATAGCAAGAGAACGGTTTTTTTTTTGTACGTAGGCTACACCGTAATCATTACGCACATCCTGAGCAACAAGAGAAGCTTCTTGAATTCGACAGTATAAAGGAAAAAATCAAGAGAACAGAAATGATTCTCAAATACCATTCTCCCTCTCAAAAACCTTTAAATGGAGTTTATCTCGTGAGCCAATATTCCGCCCCATTTATGGATAACAGAATCAGTGTTAACAGACACCGAATGAACCACACAATTCTATAATCCTTTGATCTATTGCTAACTGTTTTTTTCTCTCCAGGCTCGAGCGTTTTGTGGGTCGTTTCAGTGCCTGTAGCTCATGTCAGGTAAAAACAAGTACTAACTCCTGTGCACCGTGACGGGGTAGAAATGCATTTTTCTCAGGCAGTGAGTTAGTCAATTGAGTCAAGTGTAGTTGAATTTAGTTTAAGATATTCTAAGAAGATCAAATGAAGTGAATTTAGTGGGATAGAATAATCTAGGGTAAATTAATATATTTTTGTTATTTCCTTGAGTCAGCGAGTGAGTCAGTGAGAGATGACTATACCTAGTAGAGCTTCTGGTACATAAAAAATTAGTGAATTGAATTACTGCTTTCATGGAATTCCCCAGAACATTTCTGTGCTGGTGGCGGTAGCAGAGACAAAGGTCACCTGGAGGTTCCCCACACGTTTCTGTAGTAAAATTTATCGCGATAAGAATATATACATATATTTTTTTTTACGTGTTATTAAATCTAATACCGTCTTTTTGGTCATTTTGTGTTTATCCTGTGACTGAGTGAGGGAGATCATGATAAATGATCCAAAGTGAAAGTAGAGTAAACCCCAACAAAGACAAAAACAAGAGAATTTATCATTAAAAGTAACCAAGTTCCTCGCCTCAGCAGAGTTCAAGAGGCCATACTGCAAATTAAGTACACAAGTTACTGATTATGGTACATAATATATGTACTTAACATGTTTGGTTAAAACGATTGTCGTTTGTTTACAACTCTCCTACACGCACAGACAGACCTCGTGCATCAGCGAACACCACTTCAGAGCTCTAAAAGAACAACGAGTTCATAAATATTCTACCCAAATCAGGACTTGTCGATGATTCAACCCCTTAGGTACAATAGATTAGTTTATTAAGTAAGATACCTTAACCCTTCTATTGCGATTAATTGTCCCCTTGAGTTTAATCACTCAGGCGACTTAACTCCTTGAAACTAAATCCCGTAAACTCTCGACTATTTTGACCAATTTCCGTGAGTAAGATGTTACTGTATCCATGTATCGTACTCGAGAGGTTAAAGGCAAGATGGCAGTATCGCAGAGCAAAACTCCACAGGACTCCCAGTAAGATGATTGGCATTTTGGTAATCAGATTAATGAAAATGTGAGAAAAATGTAAAAATCCGTTGCTGCACGAGTAGGAAAACTCGAGATTGCAATTATCTTATCTGACCTTGATAATGACCTCCAGTGTCCGTCTGGTTAATGATAGCAGGCAGGTGCATGACTCAAAAGATCTTTATTGAATCACGAAGGGTAAATTATACATGCATTTTTTAACACGTATCGATTTACCATAATACTTAGTATCTTAGCTAAGTAAACATAACGAGCCACGAATTCACCTGTGTTCTGGGTTATTTCGTGATTATTACCTGAAGTACTTATAGGGGATAGAGCAATGGTTCTCAACCCCTGGGTCGCCAAGAGTCCCCAGTGACTGTCAATCTTTTTTAAATTATCTCGATTAATTCGTTGCTGATCCAAACCTAGGCCTTACTATTTTGCTAACGCCGGACGATTTTATTCTGCTTAGAGAAGCCCCCGATTATCATCGGTTAAAAGAATGGAAAGGTGGCAACAAAGTCTTTCTGTGGTGGCGATATTGATTCGTGCTGTTCAGTCAAGTACTCTGTCACACGTTCATAGGCCTGTCACTGGTGGAAGCTGTATACTGAGTCCAGAGACTGATTCCTAGGCAGAATCATAAATCAATTATACACCCGAACTCAGGACGTCAGGTAATGAGTGTTATGCTGTCCTCGACTCTAGGGAAAAATGCCTATAATAGCAAAGTAGTCTCTTTTTTTATTTTAAGCTAGAGTCGCTACAACTAGGATATAGGAATAATATACTCCTCACTTGTGTTCTATATACAGTAATTGTATACTGCCACACTAGATACATAACACCACCCTGTGCGCGCGCGCACACGCACACACACACACACACACACACACATACGCACACACATACACGCACACGCGCACACACACACGCACGTACACGCACGTACACACACACACACACACACCTCCATCCCTTCTCTCGTCTATCGACTCCATTTTACCACATCCTACAACATCCTTCTTTGTCTTCTCCATCTCTCTCCTGCCGCCCACTTCTGAATTGAACACCTTTTTACCAATATTTCATTCCCCATTCTCAACACGTCCAATATTCGCCTCAATATGATCGGTCTCTCTCTCTCTCTCTCTCTCTCTCTCTCTCTCTCTCTCTCTCTCTCTCTCTCTCTCTCTGATATCCTTCCTTCCACTTTCATACCAATTTCTTATTTCCGTGTTTCGTATTGTTTATACGCTGTTCACCCCTCTGTTTCACTCCACATTTCCCAAAATGTTTCTTATGTCCTCTGAAATTGATGATTGAAACACCTAGATCAAAATATATTATTTTTGAACTGGTTCCTTAGTCTTCTAAAACTAGAATAAACATGTTTATTATCATTCTACTGAGAAAATTATATATATATATATATATATATATATATATATATATATATATAAATATATATACTTTTTTCTTTTTTTTTTTTTTTACACTTCTCACCCTGGGCTTTCATAAAATAATAATAATTTTCTTCGCCTCTATTTCATTTTCATTGTGCCTCGAGTCTACAGTATATTTCACACCCGAATAGTAATGTCGGCTTAATTTGTCCCCTGTACTTCAGATCATCAAGTGTCGAGTGGTGTATGGAACTAGAGTACTGTTGATGGGTGATGCTGGGTGGTGTGTGAAGCCTCAGGGGTAAACCAGAAGGACAATTGCGAGACCGTACAGTGGAAGGGGAACACCAAAGCAGAACACATTTGTTACAACTGTTAAGAGAAGAATGAATACGAGTGAATAATAGAAGAGTTTGTGCTTCTATTCATTCCATCCACCCTGCACCGTGTAAGAAAAGGCTTGTGAGAGAGAAATTTGTTTGTGTGTTGTGTGGTGTGTTTTGCGTTGTTATTCGGGCGGGCAGGCAGGCGGGGAAATCAATTATTTAAACAGAGACTAGGTTCATAACCAGAGAAAGAGAGAAGGGGCGATGACCTCCCACACACACTGGCACAACACCCCTACATACTCGCACAACACCCCCCACATACTCGCACAACACCCCCCCCCCCACATATTCGCACAACACCCCCCCCCCACATATTCGCACAACACCCCCCCACATACTCGCACAACACTCCCCCACGTACTCGCACAACACCCCCCTACATACTCGTACAACACCCCCCCACATACTCGTACAACACCCCCCCACATACTCGCACAACACCCCCCCACATACTCGCACAACACTCCCCCACGTACTCGCACAACACTCCCCCACGTACTCGCACAACACCCCCCCCCCCACATATTTGCACAACACCCCCCTCCCCCCACGTACTCAAACAACACCCTCCCCACACACAAACAACACCCCCCCACACAGACACACACAAAACACCCCCACATACAACACCCTCCACACATAACACCTCCACACATTGACACACAACATCCCCCCACACGCACCCCCCCACCCCCCATACTAATTCATACGGGTAGGTGATGAATAATGTCAGTCTCCTACAAATGGTGTAAGCAAGGATACTCGCATTTATCCACCTTTTTTTCCCAGTGGACACAGTGGATGGAACATAGACTTACGTTGGTTAAAGTTTTTAAGTTCCTTGAGGTGTCTCCTATATGTGATCCATGTCTTGCTGCCATACATCAGGGTGTGCAGGACAGTTGATTGATATATGCACGGCTTTGTTGATAATTTCAGCTCTCTACAGCTGAAGACAAGGGTACGCAGACAGCCAAAGGTTTGAGTCGCACTAGCCACAATGCTGGACATAGTCAACGTTGGCGAGGGTGTTCCTGTTAACCTGGGTGGATGGTGGAGGCGTGTCTGAGCTAAAAGTAGGCTGGAACAAAATTTTTACCTTTCGTACGTTCACCTCGAAACCGAAGTGACCATACGCTTTTGCGTAGGTGCTCAAGATTTCTAGTAGATCTGCATACTGAAGTTCAGTGATGGGAGCGACTCGCATCTTTGTCCTTGTGTGGAGCCTTCTCGTGTTGAGGAAGCCCTTAATTCGGTATTACAGTAGATGTCCACCCTTTTGGCTAGATTGGCACTGACGAGGATAAAGAAGGTAGCCAAGAATAGGGAAAAGCGAGTCGGTGCCGGCACACATCATTGTTTTATCCCCGTTTGGCTGAGAAAAATCTTCGACTGGGTGTCATTATGTAGAACGCAGCCGGTCATGGCATTGTGGAGTTGCCTCACAATGGCGATGGATTTTGATTGACAACCAAATCTACTTAGGGTTTGCCAGAGGGCTTCCCTATTAATTTAGTTAAAGGCCTTACTAAGGTCAATGAAGGCCATGTTCAGGTCACAGCGCTGTTTCCTGCACTTCTGTATTTGACAGACAGTAAAGATCACGTCAGTGATGCCAAGAGATTGTCTAGACTCTAAATCCATACTAAGACTCCGGGAGGAAGTTATTCGCCTCAGGTAGGAGTCTGTTAATGAGTACTCCAGTTAGAATCTTGCCAGCTATGACACCAGCGTGCTCCCACAATAGTCGCCGCAGTCTGATCTATATCCCTTTTATTTAACCTCATTACTTCGGGGACGCCAATTTTTGTATTTATTTGGCTAACGCCCGACGAATTTATTTGGCGAACGCCAAACGATTTCATTTGGTTAACGCCAGACGATTTTATTTGGCTAAAGCCAAACGATTCTATTTGGCTAAAGCCAGACGATTTTATTTGGCTAATGCCATACTATTATATTTGACTAACGCCAGAAAATTTTATTTGGTTAATGTCAGCAGATTATATTCAGTTCAGAGGGAACCCCGTACACAAGTCTTGGGCGATTTACTGTGTCCATATATAGGGTGTTTCGAAAAGTTATATGATTTGAACTTTTTATTTCCAAAAAACTACTATTCACAGAATTCTGATGCATACATTAACTCAAAGCTCACATTAATAAATTTTTAAATCATTAAAGCAAACTTTTTATTTCTCGTTTTCATTGTGTGTTCTGCCACTGTTCAAACAGACCTTGACGCGAACGTCAAAGTTCTGTGCAACTGTTCTGCACGTGGCTGGGTGACTGAATGGTAAAAACCTGCAACCTTCTGCTTAACAAGAGCAAGTGTTGAGGGCTTATTAGCGTAGACTGTGTGTGACCTTGACAGTTCCCAAAAAATAAAAGTCAAGGGGATTGAGATCGGGGCTAAGCGCCGCCCAATCGTGTGCTGTGCTAAACGTAGACTGTGAATGGGGAGCGTTACCGTGCTGTCTTACAGGGATTCCAAACTGACCTTGCTCAACTTTGACACCAAATCAACTTAAAATGGTAAGGTTCATGCATGATGGTGCCCCTCCGCAAACAGCTAGACGCAGGGGTTCTCAACCGGGGGGGGGGGGGGGGAATTTCCCCCCCTCAGGTTTTCAGGGGGGGGAAAACTGATACTAATATGGAAAAAATAAAGGATTTTCAGTAATATATGCATAGTATTTGGAATGCACTTTTTGAGGCAGACAATCTTGGAAAGGAGGGGGAATGACATTCTGACATATGGTGAAAGGGGTTTATGGGGCAAACAAGGTTGAGAACCACTGAGCTAGAGAAACTATCAATCTGCTTCATCAGTTGTTCGGAAACCGGCTTATCAGTCTGGGCGTAGCACACGGACAAACACCCAGCCACACGTGCGCACAACACGCACACACATGCACACAACACGCACGCACACAACACGCACGCACACAACACGCACGCAAACATACATGTACGCAAACACGCACACATACACACACACAGTACTACTACTACTACTTTGCTGTCACTCGGAATCGAGTATGACGATCATCCAGCTGTGATACAAAGATATGAGTTATAAGGGATGTCACCTAGGTTGGTGAGTTTTGAGGTGACTAAAGAGACCGATACGGAACCCGCAGCGTCATTCACATTCGTCGCACTAGTGGAGGTCTCCATCTACTGCGGGAGGTGGCAGCGTCTTTCCGGCGTTGGTACTTGTCTGCCTCGGTTGGCAATCAGGCTAACTCGAAAACATTGTCGCCTTCCCATGCGGTGCTCCTCCAAGTGCTCCGATATGGAGTAATCGTGTAACAGCATCATTTGTATTATATAAATATTTACCCAAATGTATAATACCAAATTATTTACCAAGTCATTCAACTATGTGCATGTATGAATTGGCGAGTCGACTTTTTTTTTTTTTTTTTTTTTTTTTATTGGGCACCTCCCTACATCCTTGTGCAAGGTGAAGCGCAGAAGCGTTTACAGCGCCCAACAGGGAAGCATGCTAAGTTCATGCTTGCCTTTATGCTTCATGAGTTAAGGGCGTAGAAGCCTGAAGAATCAAGGGCGTAGAAGCCTGAAGAGTCAAGGGCGTAGAAGCCTGAAGAGTCAAGGGCGTAGAAGCCTGAAGAGTCGATGGTTTATGTCTAAGCAAGTTATTGGAAGCTTCAACAACTTGTCCCTGAATACGAATTCGCAACGTTCGATTTACAGCAGGTACCTACTTTGCTGCTAGGTGAACAGGGACCACGGGAGGCTGGGATGTGTCCGAACAACTTTCAACCAGCCCGGACATTTCCTTCTGGGAACGAACGAGGTCAGGCTGGGGTCAGCGCAACTCAGCAACAACACATCGGACGCGTTTCCTCTCGAGGTTTGCCTGTCCGCCCTCTCTCCCTGGGGTGAGAGAGAGACTCGCATATCACTTGTTATCCAGTGAACACCTCACTTAAGTGTTCTCCCAAGTGCACTAAGACACTTTCCTTAGTAGAAAAGGTACAATAAATCTCAACTGAACTCACTACCTGTGAAACTATATTGTTCTACAATAAAACAAATACATGTATGTATATGTATACGTATACGTACACGTACATACATACATACATACATACATAAATACATATATACATATATGTATGTATGTGTGTATGTGTGTGTGTGTGTCCAACACAATCGTCTCCCAGGTGAGGGGGTCGATTTGGCACTTTAAAATTTCCCGCCGTCGCTACGTTTACTATTCGTTAGGTGAATGTAAAGTAGCTGCTTTGGCAGTCTACTGTCGTCCATGCAGGTAACATAGCTCATGCCCATACAGTTGGTGTCAGCAAGAATACTGGCATTTGTATATATATATATATATATATATATATATATATATATATATATATATATATATATATATATATATATATATATATATATATATATATAATCAACGACCTCACCAGCAAGGAATCGAACCCTCGACCTACTGGGTGTGACTAGGGAACGCTTACCGGCCTAGCCGGTAAGCGTTCCCTAGTCACACCCAGTAGGTCGAGGGTTCGATTCCTTGCTGGTGAGGTCGTTGATTATATGTTCAAAGTCCGCGTGTTATATGGACTAAAAATGAAGTATATATATATATATGTATGTATGTATATGTGTGAATATATATATATATATATATATATGTATATGTGTATATATATATATATATGTATATGTGTATATATATGTATATGTGTATATATATATATATGTATATGTGTATATATATATATATATGTATATGTGTATATATACGTATATGTGTATATATATACAGTATATGTATATGTGTATATATATATATGTATATGTGTATATATATATATATATATATATATATATATATATATATATATGTGTGTATATATAGTATATATATATATATATATATATATATATATATATATATATATATATATATATATATATATATACACCTAGCCGAATAGTTAAGTTGAAAGATGCCTGGCCATCTCTGTACAGTAAGTATGTCGGGCATCCCTATTTTTATATTCAAATGCAACAATTTATAACCATAAATTACAGTACTTAGAAAACACATTGAGGGAGTTGCAATAGATAGTTTTAATGGAGGTAATGCTGAACAAGGTGAGGTCATGGCAGGAAAACTCAAAAGATCACATCAGGAAACGAGAAAATGAGGAAATGGGGTATAAGAATCAGGTGAAATTAGCGGTTCACGAGTCCTCGTGTTACAATCCCGACCTTTACACAGTATTAGAATATTCCAGGCTGGCAGGAACCATGTCAAGTGGCTGAGCCAAGTCTTTATATATGATCAGAGTCTATTGCATGAAAGGTCCAACTCTTGCCTTGATGTCAATAGCGTTTGATGTAGTATTTCTAGCGGGAGATTGGTAAAAACATGCACCACTTGACCAGGGGATGAAATATCGGATGCGAGCACTTAATCTTAGAGGGCAGGTTCGCGTTCTATAATTGGCTTGATTTTATAAAATTGACTTATGAGAAACACACACACACACACACACACGTACGAGAGACAGAAAAATAATAGTAGCTGGACTAGGTAGAGATAAAGAGAACAGGTAAGAGAAACGAGGGAGAGAAACGGTGATAAAATCCTCCCCCGTTTCTTATAAAGTGTTAAGAGAACAAAACACCTGGAAGGTCTTAGAGACTCTCAGTTTCCAGGTCAATGAACTAGTGATTTTTATTTATCTTTTGGTTTTGATGTTGTTTAAATTGTTTATGGCTTCGTTTTGCCTGCTGAGGATAATTTTACCGGCAACGCTATACACAAAATATAGTCAAAATTAGTCGTCCATCTCTCTTTGATGCGTGAAGATTTTGTTCAGTTTGAAATTAATTAGTTATTGACATCCTTTCAGAGTTTAAAGGAAGATTGAATCTTCAAAGCAAAATATTAGATTTTTATTACATTGTATGCGTCATGTTGACTAGACATTAATGATAGTTATTTGACCAACGTTTAATTTGTTGTGTCCAATGTTAAATGTACCTTTATATTTTAATTCTCATGTGTGTGCATTATTATCATTACCATCTTTATTATTATTATTATTATTATTATTATTATTACTATTATTACTATTATTACTATTATTACTAATATTATTACCATCTTTATTTTATTATTATTATTATTATTATTATTATTATTATTATTATTATCTTTATTTTATTATTATTAATATTATTATTATTATTATAATCATTATTAATATTGTTATTGTTATTGTTATTATTATTTTTAGTAGTAGTAGTAGTAGCCACGGCAGGTGTCACTGGTGCAACCGGTAAACTATTACGCGTCTCCGGTACAACGGGTGAATTTCTAGGAGTAGACGAATAGAGATAAGTCGCCTAGGTCTTGTGTCCCAAACCAATCAAGGAATATGGTCACCCATTTCTTAAGCTCTCCTTCTCTCCCCTCTAAGAGAAATAAAGAGATCTAGGGAGAGAAGGGCAGCGGGTAGAAGGTCCCTTGAGCAGATTAGTGCCAGGTAACACGATTAGTACATTACCACCACCTGCTGGGGTGATCAGGATAAGAGGTTGGGCGGCTGCTTACCTCCCTTACCTACTCCTCTACCACCACCATCACGCTAATTCCCCCTCCTCCACTTCCGGTAGGTAATATTTTATTATTTATTTGGACTTGAGAAGAAGGAATGCCAACTTTCTCGCTGATCAGTGGGACAAATGAAGCTTGTTGTGATCCAACTTTGTGTTATAATAATGTGTGAAAGTCATTATGTTATCATTAATAATGTGAGGCAAATTTATGTGAGTTATCAATAATAGTAACGAAAGTGTGCTATCATCCACTCCGAAGAAGAATAGTGCCATTTTTCGTTATTATTATCACTGGCTTTTGGGAGGAAAATGAAGGGGCCTATTTTTTTTTTTTTTTTTAAAGGTTCACCTAGAGAAAAACGGAGAGAAAAATGTTGGGAACGAAGAAGAGAGAGAAAAATGCAGTGCAGATAATAGTGATTGCAATAACAACTTGGTGCTTAGTCCTTCGGTTGCATTACGGTATTATTGACACAGAAGCCTGTCTCGTCTCGTCTCGTCTCGTCTCGTCTCTCTCTCAACTGAACTTTTATTGCCTTTTACACCAAAGAAACCATCCCTTTCCCACCACTCCCTGTAAACACCAAGACCATAAAACTCTTGGGTTGAGTGTAACTATCAGGTGAACCGTAACACCGAAGTCCTCCTTAGACCATCATTCTCACGGCTCGTCTCTCGATGTTCACCACCACACAGAAATCACATCTTAAGACCGAGACAAAATGGGTGTGAAAGTTTTTAATGACCTTTGATACATAACAGGAAAGAGTTGCTTAGACAAAAGCATTTAGAGACTTGAATTAACTGCTACAAACTACTAGGGAAGCAAGAGTTAAGTTAGGTTGTGGTTGGGCTAGTTGTGAGGTTAGGCTAGTTGTTAGGTTAGGCTAGGTTAGATTGTGAGGTGGATATACCGTGTTTGGCCTCTCAGACGCACCCACATCTCCCTTCGCTCTTTATTGCTGAAGATGCACAAAGGATCAGCCAGTGAGGATGGTCATTGTCCGAGCCATCACAAATACTTATACCACACTCCCCCCAACTTTTTTTTTTCTTTTTTGCTTAAACCTCTGCCTGAAATCATCCGTCTCATAGTCATCACTCATCACAGGGCAGACGAATCTCGGCATTCATATAGACTTCAATACATATGAAAGACTTCAGACGGGAATAGACAGGCCTGTAGAGCTTTTCACGTACACTCCCACAAGAGGAAAAAATCTCAGTACAAGCTCTCGTGTATGATGAAGGAGGAAGGGACGGAGGGACGCTGAAATAGGTACAGGTTTCTGTGAGGATCATAGAGGTAGAAGTCACAAAATATTCTTACGTTCATTTTCTTCACATTCATTTTCTCCTCCTAACTAGTCTTAAATAATGAACGTCCCAAGTTAGGTAACCGCGGTTTAATTACAACATACTCGTTCTTTGCGTCGTAGCTCAAGCAAACCGTCCAAATGGTTTCTTATATATCTAATTTAAGAGGAAAATTTAATGTACGAACCATTCTGAGAATGTGTGTCTCCTGCTGGTCGTGCTAGGAAGTAAAAACAAACAGTTCTTGGTATATATTTGGGGAAGGTGAGTTTTATTTCCCCATGCCGTGTTGTCAGATTTATCACTGGTTTTCCGAACTAATGGCTTTCATGTTCATAGTGGCTTGAATTTTTCACACCCCCTCCCAGACACACATTGGTGTCAGTGTACGCATGTGCGTGCGTGCGTGCTGTACATTGTGCTGTGTGCGCGTGTGTGTGTGTGTAATAATAATAATAAAAAATAACGGTTTATTGAAAAAGTTCTGCAGCCGATGGCTGAAAATATTCATTAGACAAAAATTACTTAAGACATACAAAGACATGGGGTAGGTGAGTCGTTTAGCAAAAGCTTTCATTACTAAACGGAGAAAGAACATGAATTGAACATACAAATTATTATAGTTACAGTTGATTGCCTGGGCTGGTCTCTTGCCATACTATGTGAGGTCACGTAGGCTACATAATTCAGTAACTCGTCCGTAGATGTTGACATGAAGGATCTTACGTGGTCATGGATACATCGGGTGGTGTGGTGTTCACGTGGTGCAGTAACTCGTCCATAAGTGTTGATATGAAGGATCTCACGTGGTCATGGAGACATTGGGTGGTGTGGTGTTCACGTGGTGCAATAATTCGTCCATAAGTGTTGATATGAAGGACCTCACGTGGTCATGGAGACATTGGGTGGTGTGGTGTTCACATGGTGCAATGTGTAATAATAATAATAATAATAATAAACGATTTATTAAGAGTTGCAGCCGGTGGCTGAAAATATACAAACTTACATTTGATTTAGACATAATGATATGCGTTGAATACATTTACAGGGCTGTACAGTACATAAATCAGGAGCTGTTCATTATTTTAACAATAGATGGGATGGTGCTATTCTTATATCTATCCGTGCGGGCTCTTATGGGCTGAATTTTTTTGTAGTGGCGGACTGCGTGAGGTGGGTGGGGGACTGCCGGTGGCAGGAGGTGACGAGGATGGTGCAGTAGCCCACTGCCAAACCTTGCTAGTGCTTGGTGGTGGAGGTTGCTGAGGGATGGCATTTACAGGGTGGAGAGAGCGTTGATGTAGCCGGAGTAGTCTGCGCCGAGCATGATTCTGCAGGCCCTTTTCTGTACCTTCTCTAGCCGACATTGTTGGGTGGAGTTGAGAGAAGACGACCAGACTGGTGATGCATCCGTTAGTTTGGGGCGAATAAAGGCGTTGTAGATAGTCCTCAGCTCTGACGTGGGTGTCCCAAGTGACCTGAGTCGTTGTAGCATGTAGAGTCGGTACGAGGCTGCCTTGATTGTGTTGTTTACATGGGCCTTCCAGTCCAGTTTGTGGTCTATGGTAACACCCAGGAGTTGGGCAGACTGCACTAACTGGAGAGGATGGGCATCCACTGTGACTGTGTGTGTGTGTGTGCATGTGTGCGTGAGCGCGCGCCAGCTCATTTGCTTGTACAAGTGTACACACTGCATGTATGTGTTTGTGTTTGTTTTATAAGCGAATCCGTGTCTTTTTGTTTTTGTCAGTTAATTTTTTTACGTGTTTGTCATCATTTGCTTTTAAAGTGTGTGACCGCTTGCTTGCGTCAGACGTGTAAAGGATTTTGGTGTTGACAGCGCAAGAGTAAATACACTCTGCAATGACCACAAAAGACGACTACAATTAATAACACATCATTAAGTATTGGACTCGAGTAAGTTGTTTGCATGTCATTATGTGCCATGACAAAGCAGACGCCTTGTTAGGGAGTGTCTAATCATGTGTTGTTCTCTTAACACAGCTCCGGTAATGTGTAGCGCTCCTAACACATAGCCATTAATGAGTAGCGACCCTTACCACATGCCCATTAATGTCTAGCGCTCCTAACACATACCCATTAATGTCTAGCCCTCCCAACACATACCCATTAATGTGTAGCGCCCCTAATACACACCAATTAATATGTAGCACTCCTAACACATACCCATTAATGTATAACGCTCCTAAAACATACCCATTTCTGTGTAACACTCCTAACACATACCTATTAATGTGTAGCGCCCCTAACACATACCCATTAATGTGTAGCGCTTCTAACACATACCCAATTATGTGTAATGCTCCTAACACATACCCAATAATGTGTAGCACCCCTAACACATACCCAATAATGTGTAGCGACCTAAACACATACCCATTAATGTGTAGCGCCCCTAACACATATCCATTAATGTGTAGCGACCCTAACACATATCCATTAATGTGTAGCGACCTAAACACATACCCATTAATGTGTAGCGCTCCTAACACAGCCCCAATAATGTGTAACACTCTTCACACACACACACACACTCTCTCTCTCTCTCTCTCTCTCTCTCTCTCTCTCTCTCTCTCTCTCTCTCTCTCTCTCTCTCTCTCTCTCTCTCTCTCTCTCTCTCTCTCACACAAACACACACAAAAACGCAGGTGGACTCACAGCAGGTGAGAGATGGCCCTGGTGTTGGGTGAGGTTCAGGGTAATACGCGTCTTTGTTGTGGAGTGACGACGCTAGCCTTAAAGGGGAATACCAGCGAGGAAGGTGGTGCTGTGTTTATTTTCGTGTGTGTGCGCGCGAGCGCGCTCTGGGTAGTGTTATGCGTCTAGTGTAACGGCGTTATGTTAGTGTTAAGGTGCAAGAACTTGCTTGTTTCCTCTCGCTTTCAGCTACCGCCTCTGGCTAAGCCTCGTGGCAAACAGGGAAGCAACTTGCACGAGTCTTCCCCTGCCAGTTCACAACCTCTTCAACATCAAGACTCCTGCTGTGCCTCCTCGTGGCAAAACATGGTAACTGGGTGCCACTTGGGCCCCAGCTAGACTAGCACGGGATCTCGGAGTTGTATTGGGCCCCAGAAGGACGGAACATAGGACCACTGGCATGTAAACACGTCCCGGCGCCTACCAACCACCGTCCGGCTGCCTTGCGGATTAACCTTGGTAGGTATAAGGTTACGGGAGTAAACCCGAAGCGAAAATTCTGCGGTAGAGCCCGGCATCAGGCTCAAACAAGACCCCAACTTCGGAAGAGGTGACCACCATGGGAACCCAACGACTACACAGGCGGACGAAGGGAATATATGATGGACAGGCAACTTAGGCGAAACGCAACAAACTGGGATATCGGCAATCCACTGCAACTCTCCCTCCCCCCAGTCATTGCAAGACTTGCACCACTGGATCAGGAAAAGGGAGAGCTAAGATGTGTGGTTGCAGTCTGGGCTCCTGCCTCACCACATAAATCAACTTACGTGCAGCCATCATCCAGCTCATCATACTCCTTATCATCATCAAATCACTATACCTCAAATGAAAAGGTATAAGGATAGTCTTAAGACAAACCTGAAAAGTGCCAAACTCGACCCCTCATCTGGGAGACGATTCCTCCACACCTTAACGCTTTGAGGAGCACCACACAAGAAGGTGTCAATACTTTCGAGTTAGCCCTACTGCATACCGAGGCAGACAGGCGCCAACGCCGAAAAGACGCTGCCGCCGCCCCTCCTGCACTCGATGTAGCCCCCTACATGTGCATCATCTGTGACCGACTCTGCCGGTCCCGTATCTGCCTCTTTAGTCACCTTAAAACTAACCAATTAAGGTGACATCCCTAATAACTCATATCATTGTATCATAGCTGGATGATCGTCATACTCGATTCCGAGTGACAGCAAAGTAGTTGTAGTAGTATTAGGTGTGTGTGTGTGTGTGTGTCAAAGAAACATAAATAGCAACTAACCCTAAGTATATTGAAGTAGCGAGTCCAGTTTATTCAATAATTCAGAAGTCTGTCACATATTGAGAATAGAAAAAACTCTGAAAAGAAGAACAAAACAAAGGATGCAATAACTGTTTGGTTTTGAGTAATTCACCTACTGTAGTGAGCGGAAGCATAACATGAAATATGTCAAACATGATATATACAGTATTTAGTGCAATGAGCAATCACCTCTGAATTGTTTGAGAGCTTTTTTTGCTGTAGAGTTTAAACTGGTGAATGGGGCTTTATATAATCCTGGTAGCTGGATTGTTTAAAAAAGAAAACATTTGAAAACATTTAATACAAAACCCGTTTCTGGTGAAAACAGTTGTTCCCAAAACACAATTCAGTAACTGTTTGTCTTTCATTCCAAGTTCCAACGATTTGACTTTCAAAACATTAGTCCTTATTCCAATGTTCCTTACCTAAACCAGTCGCTGGTGTTTTTACTAGTTTTTTCTCGCAATGGAGGATCATCGAAAAAGGTTTGACCATCACCTGAAGTACCTCCACTTGAACACATACCCAGATGAGTGTTACCATTTATCACACTTGATAATGATTGGACGAATGAAAAACATTAATGCTGATGTTGAAACAGGCGCGGTATTTTTCTTGAGGAGATTTTTAAGCAGAGAATTGGTTGCTGTTGTCGTTATTAGAGGATGTCAGATGTTTCCTCAGTAGTTGTGTGCAGGCCACCTAATCTGTCTTCAGCAGGGGATGGTGACCACTTGATCTTTCCTCAGCTGAGGAGCGAGATGCGTCTCTTTAGGGCGTGGGGGTGGGGGGTGGGGGGACAGGGAGCTCCTGGTGAGTGAGTAGCACGAACCGAATTAATACAAGATGGAATCAATTTATATTCAGAAAAAATATACTATTTTTGGTTATCATTGAATAAAATGAAACTTTAGTTGGGGATTATCTATCGCACAAAGAAATGAATGTAATATTTTTATTTGATTGGGAGTTTGTGATTAAATAACGCTGGAAGAAGATAAAAAAAACTTAGTTTTTTAAGTCATCTCTTAAAAAATACCTATTGTCTAAGTATTAATATTTTTATAATACCTTCTTTATATTCCTGCTTTTATTGTACCACCGAAACCATTATATCATACATTGTTATTGAGATAGATAGAAGTTATCATAGCAATAATTATATTTGCCGACTATACATGATACGGACAGCTCTGTCCTCTTGTTCCACCTCAATACAACCCATGTTGTTCTGCTTACCTCCCGTATCATATTTATATATATATCAACACCACTGTAAGATATGTATATATCTACAATATAATTGTAAAAAAATAAAAAATAAATAAATAACGAAGTGATAACCGTGATAACATTCTAGTATGTTCTAACTACCACCCTGCTATGTGTACTATTCCAGATGATAATAAATGTACAGCATACAGTATATCAGGTGCTTTCAAGAGAGCTCCGGCTCTCAACTGGACCAGTCATGTTAATATTGTTATTATTATCTACTCTGTATCTGTGTTTTTCTGGCAAACAAAATTTGTTTCAATATCAATATTCAATTAGGCGTTTCCCCCCACAGTTAAACTAAAAGATTTTTTTATCTGCTGGAGGATAGTATAGGTTAGGTTTGGGTAAGATAGGTTAGGTGGGCGATAGGGTAGTTAATCTAAAGGTGGGTTGGAAGGACGAATCTTCAGGTAATCAGGAGATACCCTGCTGGTAATAAAGTAATTTTCATCAATAGGGATTCTACAAGATGAAATATTGACAGGTTATCCAGTGGGAAACCCCATAGAAACGAGTGTGCCTTCTAATTGGGCAAGTGGTGTGGTGTGGTCATTCCATAATGTATAGCTGTTATTACCCTGTGTAAATTCTTTTTGTTTCACGTGTTCGCTTACTGTGTTAGCTCTCAGATCATTATGTCTGCCCTCATCTTAGCTTCACTTGTCAGCTTTCCTTATCAATTCTTCTATTAATTTCACATGTCAGTTTACAAGTGTCTGCTGTCTTCTTGGCTTTATATTTTAGCTCAGGTCATTACGTCAATTCTCAACTTATTTGCATGTCGACTCCGTCTCAATTCCCTTCTTAACATGTCAATTCGCAGTGATATTTGTCGTCTGACTTTGTCAGCTATCATCATTGTTTGGCATCTCAGTTCACAGTGTTGTGTGTCAGATTCGCCTTTTCACCTATGTCACCTTTACCTCAGACTATCAACCCTCTCATATATACTGTTAATGAGTATGATCTATTTCTTAGTGTATGAACCTCTGTCCTGCGTGGCAGTGAGAAGTGATATCACCCTCAGTGTCGAGAGCCTGGCTGAATTACTCAGAATAGGCAAACTGTACTCCAAGCTTTGTCAATAAATTTGTTAAACTGAAACTAAAACTCATTTTGTTATTCGTATGCAGTTGTCAGTTAGCCTTCACTTGTACAAACCACATCCTTTGCGTGAGAAAGAGACAGAAAATAGAGGGTGTGAGAGACAGAAAGAATGAGATTAAATGAGAGCGTAAGGGAGGGAGAGACAGACAGACAGAGTGAAATTAAATGAAGAAGTAAGAGAGGGAAAGACAGAGAGAATATGAGAGTGAATGAGATAGTAAGCGGGAAAGAGAGATAGACAGCAGGAGAGAGTCTGCTAGAAAGAGGAAGACGATAGAGAAAGGGAAGGTAGAGTGAGAGAAGATCTAGGTAACGAGAAAGAAATGGAGTAGTGCAAAAGAGAGAAGATGATAGAGAAAAATAGAAACAGAGAGAGGCAAAGAAAAAGAGAGAGACAAACGAAGAGAGACAAAAGGGAAAGAGTGAAGTAGAGAGAACCAAAGTGAAATAAGAAAGAAAATCTCTAAAGAAAGAATAAAAGAGAATGAGAGGCAGAGAAGATATGGGAACAAATGATAACAAGAAATGAAAAAAAAAGATAAATAAATAAAATTAAATACGGACAATAGGAAATAGAGAGAGAAAGGGAGGAAAGAGAATTAGAGAACGAAAGAGAGAAATGAAAGGAGAATTAAACACAAGAGAGAGAGAGAGAGAGAGTGGATAGAAAACACACACACACACACACACACACGAGTGACTAGAGATAAATTTTTACAACATGATAGACTCGTCAAGCTTTACACAGTGTATAAAACTCTCAGACAATTATGGGAATTTGGAAGCGTAGTATCCTGGTTGACTATTCCTCACTCACATTAATGGGTCTCCTGGCAATTTTACAACGTTTATGTCAACTTTTGATTAGTTGTCATTAATCTAGTGACTCTAGTCTGTACCTAACGTCATCATAATGTGTTGTATTTTAGTTCAGTCTCTTCATCATTACTTCTCGAGGGAATGGAATTAGCTCCACATCAGACTATGATTGTTTATCACGGAGTTGAACGGTTTATTTCTCCAGTTTTCTTTTTTCGACATGTGGAATTGATTCACAACACGCAGTTTGTTTAGTCTGACTTGTGAAGCTGTCACTTTTGTCATAAAAACAATAGATTTTGTCATGTGAGCTTGATATCGGTGTCAACCTGTCGTTCGGAGGGTTGGGGTCTTTGGGCTGAATTTATCAATCATCCCAGTTTTGTTTCTGATCGGGAGTCCAACTTTTAATTTCATTCATTCATTCCTCTCTCTCTCTCTCTCTCTCTCTCTCTCCTCTCTCTCTCTCTCTCTCTCTCTCTCTCTGGCCCTCCTACCCTCAGTAGCACTTCATAGTTTTTGTTTATCAGCCCCATTTTTTCTTCTAGGTCCTCATCCTCATTATAGTTTTGCTCCGTATAATTTAACTGTTCAATGTTTCTAGACGATTAGATAACTTAGGTGGTGTTCACTGTGACCAATTAACACACATCTCTACTTTCCGGCCTGTTGCGACGTTTCGTCTCACACTTCAAATTTTATAATCTAACCATGCTATATGAAGCAACTAGGCATAATGCAAGATTCCATTCATTTGGGTGGAGGAACCAAGCTTAAGGCAATGTTGAGAAAGTTTTATCTTGAACTCAAACATTAAAATGATAGCTAAGGTGCAACTAACCTTCAGACTCAGTAAAATGAGAAAGCTTTAGCTGAAAGAGTAATATAAAATGCAGTAAAACTCGACAGATTCAAACTTAAAGAGGCGAGGAAGATTTACAACAGGAAGATGAATTTTGTTTGAATTTGTGTGCTGAAGATGTGGCCAAACTTTGACGATAACTTTGTTGGAGCAGCGAAAGATTCCTGGAAGTGTGAGATAAAAAAGACAAGTGAATTATCCATTGTGTAAGTGGGGGAGAGGCAGAATATGGTTGGTAAAAATTAATAACGAAAGAAATGTGATGGTAGTAGAGACGCACATATTGCTGATAGAATAGCGTAGGTGATGAAGAATAAAAGGAAGAAGTAGAAGTATAAGAATAATTTGAAGAGGAAAAGTAGAAATAAAATAAGAATAGAAGAAGAATGAATTGAGGAAGAGTAAAGAATGAAAAGGATGAGGATGATGTGGACATATCAAATTGTACTTAGATAAAAAATAATCTTTCGTGAATATAAATACAGATTATTTACTTTTTATATAAATATATAAAACAAAATTCTCCCCATCGCTGGCATTAATTATTTTCCAGGGTGATAATATACGGCTAAACACAAAATCCATAACTACCATGTATCACTAATGGCCACCCTGCTAACTACCCGGACAGAGAGTATAATTAATGAAATTAATTAATTCAAGCTACTATACCATCTGTCAGAATACCTTCTGATTAATGGTGTAGGGAAGGGTTGACCACCAAGCCTGTGTGTGTGTGTGTGTGTGTGTGTGTGCGTGCCTGTACGCACGTGTGTGTGTGTGATTTTTGTAGGTCATGTGCGTGTGTGAGTGCGGGTGTGCATGTCTCGTTTGTACGTGTATATGTCTGGGTATACTGTGCAGAATGATCACCGAGGTTGTGTGTGTGTATTCACGAGAGTGTAGGCAAGCTAACAATGAAAAGAAAATTCTGTCATACAAAATAAATAATTCGTGGTGGCATTTGCGGACAGCGAAAGTAGATTGATTCCATTATCTACGTGAGAGTAAGATGAAGAAACTTCATTTCGAAGATTTGCCAGCATATTGCAAATGCCCACACCTGTGACCCCTGTTCGCTTGGATTAACACATCTCTACTTGCTAGTTCAGTTTATGAAAGATTATTTAACTGTGATGGGCGTGTCAATTCGGCCACATCAATGTTAAAGAATTGATTAGAATTTAGATAATTCAATTATACAAAAGTTTAATCGGTGCCCCATATTAGTAAACCTGGTGTGATGGTGACTATGTTTTCCCCGGACTAGTTTGTTTGTGCTGTAATATTATATGCTGAATATTTCACTGTAATTTTATTTCCGTATATATGTCAATGACTATATCAAATGTTTGGTAAAATGAAATGAACCAACACGCACACACAGGTAAATTCAACTCTCTCTCTCTCTCTCTCTCTCTCTCTCTCTCTCTCTCTCTCTCTCTCTCTCTCTCTCTCTCTCTCTCTCTCTTACTTTTCTTCCTTCTTGTTCTTTATTTTTAATACTTTAATACCAACTTTTGTCTCGTCATATTAATATACAGTTTCAACAATTATCCAAGAGAGTAATTACCAAGACACAAAAGATATCTTCAAGCGGTGGAACTTGTCCTCTTGAGACTTTCATCGTCTTGAGTCTTAATCACTGTGGAAAATTGAGGCCATTGTTCATTATCGCCTTCCCCTGGGATTTTCAATGTTAGATCTTAAAAATTTCATCTTTTGTGTCTTCGGAAGCAAAAATGTACAGAAATTCTTTGGGGCCAAAATTTTAGGACTGTAGTGATGAATAACCACTGATTGCAGGTGTATAAATGTATTTAAAAGCCTTGTTTATCAATGCACTAAGGTGCATTAAAACAAACGAACAGATATATGCGCTGCTATATGGACTGTTGATATATACTGTATACAGTATGTAGTCTCGTGCTGCCGAGCTAGACTCGGTAAAATGCTACTACGACCACATAGTTGGCACGGACAATCCCCGTTGGAGGTTGACGTTGCTAAGAAATAATACGAATGAACAGGCTTTGTGTGGAATAAAACAAAGCCTAGAATTGCTTTTGTTGTCCTCGTGTCGAGGTGGTAGCGATTAGGGTGGTCCCGAAATGGGGGTTAAAATTTTTTTTTCAGAATATGATCACAACCACCCTGCCCTTTTATAAGAACTACCAAAATAATATAACCCAAACAATTTCAACCAAATTGAGGGATGTTTAGGGGTGCCACCAGCCAGGGGCACAACTTGACACAACTTACTTAATATATATATATATATATTATATAATGGCAGATTGTTGACATGTTGTGCAGGTGTCTGTATTTTGTCAATCCATGAATGAGCTTAGGTCTATCTGTGAGTGCCACATATCCAATTGGACTTATAGAGAATTTTTTTGTCACTTCTTTGTACTCATTATCAAGCTCAACATCCTAGACTCTACAAACTGGATGTCGGGTGTGAGTTTGTGTTACCTATTGTCCCTAAATTATATATCATATAATACTAATAATAGTAATGGTTTCTCTTTTTAGATGGCTAGTACTAGTGGTAGTGGCACAAAGCCAAAGACAAGGAAAGACAATGAAGTATGGTTGATTGGGCCAACTGCACACGCTTTGACTGGTCTAAAACTGCCTTCTACTGGGGAAGTTATGAGTTTGTTCTTTCAAATTCACAAAGTCAACAAAGCAACCATCAAAGAGAGTGCCAAGGAAGTGATCAAGCAAGTACTCCCATTTTGGGAAATGGCAAGAATACCAACTTGCTCAGAAATTCATGCCCGAGAAAGAGTTGAAAAAATGTTTGTGAAATGGAAAAGCCTTCAAAAAGCTGCCAAGAGGAGAAGCCAAGCTCGGCAAATAAAGGAAGAAGTTTTCAAAGAACAATTAAGTAAACTATTTGACATTGCTCATGCAAATGCTTTGACAATGATCAAAATTGAAGAAGATCGGCAATTCCTTCCAGCACAACGAGATGGAAGGAAAGGATACTTGGGTAGAGGTGATAAAGAACTAGCAGCAAAAGAAGTCCGCTTGGCAATACGAAAAGAAGAAGAACGTGCTCGCTTTTCAAAAGCTTTGGCACAGAAAACAAAAGAAGATGAAAAACAAGGAATGAATCCGCCATTCTCATCATCATCTGAGTCTGAGGAACAAGTAAATTCTTCAGCGTCAGAGTGTTCTCCTCCCAAAAAATCAAAACCTGGGAAACCACGTGCAAAAAACATAATGTCCCCTGTTCTGGCCAAAGCACTAGATCGCACCAAGATTAGTGATCGTGATGCTGTGCATTTGATTGCTGCAGCAGCTCAAACTTTAGGTCACAACATGGAAGACATAGCAGTCAACCGGAAGACAATTCGACAATCAAGAATGAAGTTGAGAGTTCAGTCTTTTAAGTCTGCCAAAGAACAATTTATACTTAATCTTGATCCAACAATCCCTCTTGTTGTTCATTGGGATGGAAAGCTACTTCCTGAAACAGCTGGTGGTAAAGAAACTTATGATCGATTGCCAATCATTGTGTCCTATGAAGAGAATGAACAATTGCTGAATGTATCAAAGTTGCCCAATGGAACTGGTGAAGCGATGGCTAATGCTGTGGTTGAAGTGGTCAAAGATTGGAAATTAAAAGACTACATAGTGGCAATGTCTTTTGACACTACAAGCAGCAACACTGGACGCCACACTGGGGCCTGTAAGCTCATCGAAATTAAACTGGAGAAAAATCTCCTTTGGTTGCCATGCCGTCATCATGTGCATGAGGTTGTGATCGGTGGAGTATTTGACCGTGTAATGGGTCCATCAACTGGGCCAGATATACTTGTTTTTAAGAGATTTCAAGCATTTTGGCCCAACATTGTGCAGAGTGACTACAGTACAGCTGCCACTGATCAAGAAATGGATTTGGTTGTGACTGAAAATCGAGAAGGTCTGCTGAAAAATGCATTGAGCTTCCTTAATGATAATCAGCCACGGGAAGACTAGAGAATTACTCGAATTGGTTGTTATATTCCTGGGAGGAACTCCACACCGCAAGATATCTTTCAGGAAGCCTGGGGCCATGCACAGAGCCAGGTGGATGGCAAAGCTGTTGTATTCCTTCAAAATATGGATGTTCCGGTCACAATTCAAGTTGACAGCCCGAGAAGTCAAAGGACTCGGTAGGGTGGTTCGATTTGCTGTCCTTGTATACTTTAAAGCATGGTTCCTGGCTACTTTGCCAGTTCAAGCTCCAGCAAATGACCTGCTCTTCCTGAAGAAGATTTCTGACTACACAAAAGTTGACAAGGAGGTTTCAGAAGAGGCTTGCCGCAAATTTATCAATCATCTGTGGTACCTCAATGAAGAAGTTGTTGGCTTTGCCTTCTTTGATATGAATGTTGGTGATGAAACAAAGCAGAGGATGGTGGACAGTCTAAAAAAGGCTCAAAATGGTAACCGCATGAAGGCAGTGGTTAAGCCTCAAGACGTGAATGACATTCACCTTGAAGATTTTGTGTCTTCTGCAACAAGTAAATTTTTTGACATGCTCAATCTGCCAACTGACTTTCTACAGTTGTCCCCATCTTTGTGGCAAACTAATGCAGGTTATTGCAAAGCACAAAAGAAGCTCAAGACAATGAAAGTGGTTAACGATGTGGCTGAGAGAGGTGTGGCACTCATCCAAGATTACATCCATGTAATAACAAAGGATGAGGAACAACGCCAATTTCTACTCCAGGTGGTCAGTGATCATCGAAAGAACTTTCCAAACTCTCTAAAAAGGATTGTAATAGAGGCACTCAAGAAGAATGACCTGTGTTGCTAAATTTCATTGATTTTGCTGTATTAAAACTATTAACAGCTAACTGTATTGATATTGACTATGTATTGTATACGATTTACACATTTACCGGTACTTGTTCAATATAAAAACTAGATAGTCTTTGTGGCACCTCTAAAGTTTATCCAAAGTTTTTAAAAAATGACAGATCATGTTTAATAGTATACACACACTTAGGCAGGGTGGTCGTTGAAATTTAAACCAAAAAAAATTTCGGGACCACCCTAGTAGCGATCCCTGTTCACACGCAGAGTTCCAGGTTCGATTCCCAAATAGTGAGGTGTGGATTGTATGGAAATCCGCGTGCATATGGATTGTTGATATATATATATACAGTATACATATATATATATATATATATATATATATATATATATATATATATATATATATATATATATATATATATATATATGCTTTGTCAAGTATTACTCCTTAGTCCACTGATGTTTTCGTAATTGGTGATAAAACACAAAATTTTGGTCTGGACTATTATAACAAGAAAAACAACTTTAGTCTATTTATTATTTTCATCTCTCTAGTTCTCTTATTTAGATCTCTTTTAGCCTTTTATTTGCTTTCCTGTTTCTTCTTCAGTTCCTCTCTCTCTCTCTCTCTCTCTCTCTCTCTCTCTCTCTCTCTCTCTCTTCTCTCTCTCTCTCTCTCTCTCTCTCTCTCTCTCTCTCAATTAAACATCACGGTCTTAATAAGCAAAATTTAAGAAAGTGGTCAGGAGGTGAAATATGAGTTTAATTATGTAAGGCATCTTTAACAAGCTCTGACAGTGACTCTACAATGTAAACTACTTTATATGCAAATTTCGGGGATAAAAATTCTGACCTTAGTCTAAACGACGTAGAGAACTATGGTGTGGTGGGTTGGGGAAATAGCTTATGTCCCGATGACAGCCCTATAGTGTGATGTAAGGTTGTGTCGGAGGTTAAAGGTGGTCTGGGTGTATCAGCCTTAAGACGGAAGTGTGTGGATGTTTATATGTTGTGCGTGCGTGCCTGCGTACGCTGCTTGCTTGCTTGCTTGCCTGCGTGCGTGCGTGCTTACGCTGCTTGCTTGCTTGCGTGTGTGTGAGAGACTTCTTACCAGCCGTCTCCACTCTCTCCTGGAGAATATATGGGAAAATGAGGAAATCAACCAAGCTCTTAAAAACGCCTCCATCGTAAATATTTATAAGGACAAGGGAGACCGGTCAGATTCTGGCAACTCCCGTGGTATCTCGCTGCTCTCCGTAGCTGGTAAGATATTGCCCGAGTCCTCCGAAACAGACTTCTTCCTGAGGCGGAAAACTTCCTCCCAGAATATTAATGTGGCCTTAGACCAACACGTGGCACCACTGACATAATCTTTGCTGTCCGCCAGATACAGGAAAAGTGCAAAGAACAGTGCCGTAACCTGTACTTAGCCTTCATCGACCTAACCAAATCCTTCGACTCGGTCAACAGGGAAGCCCTCTGGCGGACTCTCAGCCGTTTTGGATGCCCACCAAAATTCATCGCCATTGTAAGGCAACTCCCCGATGGCATCAATGGCAGAGTCCTGCACAGTGGCACCCAGTTTGAGTCCTTCCCCATCCAAACGAAAGTAAAACAGGGATGTGTACTGGCACAAATTTTCTTTTCCTTTTTCTTGGCTGCCTTCTTTACTCATCCCAGGGCCAATTTAGCCGGCGAGGTGGACATCCAATACCAGATAAAGAGTCTTTTCAACATAAGACGACTCCGGGCAGGAAGAATTGTGTTGGCAGCTTCCATTACTGAACTCCATTATGCAGACGACCTCTTACTTGTTGCTCACACTGAAAGCGACCTACAGGAGATACTGAACACCTATGCAGATGCGTATGCACACTTCGGCCTTGAGGTGAATGTATTGTACGTAAGACTCACATTCTTTTTGAGCCTGCCCCTGGTTCAGCCACACCTCCACCATCCATCCAGCTTAACGGTACTACCCTCTCGAATGGTACCCACTGTCAGTATCTCAGCTCCCACCTGCCCACCATCGCGGACATCGATGAAGAGATAGAACATCGGATCAGATGTGCATCTCAAGCCTTTGGCAGAATCCGTACCCGTGTCTTCAGCTGTAGGGAGCTGAAATTATGTATAAAGTCGTATGTATATCGAGCAGTGGTCCTCCCTACCCTGCT
This sequence comes from Homarus gammarus, assembly GCA_958450375.1. Taxonomy (NCBI): domain Eukaryota; kingdom Metazoa; phylum Arthropoda; class Malacostraca; order Decapoda; family Nephropidae; genus Homarus; species Homarus gammarus. The sequence goes on along the minus strand of CAUDMG010001762.1, from coordinate 1,122,379 downwards.
ATATGTGAGCGAGAAATGGGTCACATACAGGAGGCACCTCAATGCACTTGACATCTTTCACCAACGAAGTCTCCGTTTCATCCTCCGAGTTCGCTCGGAAAACAAGAGAACAAATGTCAGTAATTTTGCTGACAAGAACTGTAGAAGCATCGTGGCTACCATTATTCATGAGCAACTTCATTGAATTGGCCATGTTACCAACATGGACGACAGTAGACTGCCAAAGCATGGAAGAGGGGAGGAGGACGGAAGGAGGGAGAGAAAGGACGGAAAAAGGAAAGGAGAGAAGCAAGAAGAGGGAGGTAAAATAACAAGGAGAAGGGGATAGAGAAACTGAGAGGGAGAAAATGAGGGTGAGGCAGAGAAACTGAAATAGGGATGGAGAATAACAAAGAGAAGGAGGGAAAGAAACAAGGAGGGAGAGAGACAAGGCGAGGGAGGAAACGAAGCAGGGAGAAGGAGAGAGAAAGATAGGAAATAAAGACAGAATGGGAAATAAAGACAGAGAGAGAGAGAGAGAGAGAGAGAAAGAAAACAAGATGATGGAACTCGTGTGATAATTAATTACCCAAGAGGATGATCAAGTAGGCCTTAACAATGTCCTGAAAAAAAATATCAACGAAGATGACTGATGACCGACGTTTGTATTGGTCTCTCGATAACACAAATGGGGACCGAGGTTTCTCAAGGTGGTCTCGACTTGTGGGGGCATAGCTGGGGGGTGGGGCGGGGGGGGGGGGTTCGTCTTCCTTTTTTTTTTTTTTGCTTTTTTTCTTTTAGGGGGGCTTGTGGGGGGTGAATAGAAGGGCTCGGCTCTGGGAAGCGGGACTTGGGGGCTCAAGTGTGGGGGGCTTAGGCTTGGGAGGAATGGAGTGAAGGAGATGTTCGGGGGGTCTTGGTTGAAGGAAAATTATACATTAACATGACGAAAACAAAATATATTCCAGTCTTAAAAAAAAAAAGTTAAATCCTGTATAAAAAGACTGTCACACTAACCCTGGACTAGTTCATGAATATTTTGTACTTGACAATTAATTATTACTCGAGTCGTGTCGACATTTAAAACTATGAGTTATTATAATGAAAATACAAAGTGCATAATGTTTGCCAGATGATCAAGGTCATTCTGTTCATAAATGCCACCTAGTGATAAAAAATATAATTTTTGAAGTTGTCACAAATATCTTAGTTTTTTTCGTGAATGTTTCTTTTAATTACATACAGTATATCACATTGCTCTAATAAACAGTTGGACGTCGTTCAAACACCCGCTGATAACACATTGTAGCATGACTCAATTTGTTCTTTTTAATCTTTCTTGGTTGTTTTCAAATTAAACCGACAACTCATTAGATATAAAAAGGATCTTCGTATGGAGAGAGAGCCACTGGTAATGTTAGTGTACAAGTGGACAGTTGTAGTACAGCAGGCGGAATCGTCTTTTTGCTACATCTCGTGTAGTGTAATAATATTATGTACACGAGGAGCCACCATGTATCCAACACACACAGGAATAACAAAACTTCTTAAGACTTACGAGCTTAGGTCACAAAACACCAACACAAATCCTTGTCCTAAAAAATAATTATTTGCCTTTTTTGGGGGGAACAGAGAAACATGCTAGACATTTTTCCCCTTAGAATGCTCCAACTCACTGGAATCTCGACTCCAATCATATGAAAGAGAAATATTGAGGTAATATGTGTGTAACTTGTTGGAACATGGTACACAAACAATATTTTTTCTTACCATGACAGTAACTAAAAAAAAATATATGATGTTCGGACTGATCGCTTAGGCTTACGTTTACCAAAGTCTTTGAATTGAAGGAGTTAACACGGAATTCCCACTATTGAAGATATAACACAAAAGAAGACCTTAAGTTACGGTCGAAATATATGGAATTTTCTTATTTTTTTGTGTTTTATCTTCTTATACAGTGTGAGTTTAGTGATCTACACATAAGACCATTATGGCAATCAATTAACTCTGCCTACTACATAATTGAACAGTAGTTAGACATTTTTAGTTGCCTTTACTATGTTCTTTAAAACTAATACTATTGCAATGTTCATCACGTCACTGGTAAAGTAGTTTTGTGTGTTTCCCTTGCTGGACACCTTCAAGGTTCAGAAAGAAACAATAAACAGAGTGAAGGGTGAGCCTGGTGGTCGGTGTATTCTGGCGTTAAGATCGAGATTTACAATTTCACTGACTTTCTGACATTTCTCTTTAACATTTTAACACACGGTTTTGAGGCTGATTGAATTAAATATTTAATTGCGGAGTATCTTTTGTTCTGCATTACGTGATACACACAAATTTGATTTACTACTTATTGAATGTCACTTATGTGTATTTGGATCGAAGCAGTGATCATTGGGACAGAAGGTACACGTTGTATCTACTCAGCTACCGCTATCCATATAATAAATACGAATAAATGTACTTGTGAGAGGTGTTCAGAAAACGTTTGCTTACACCAGTACGTTTCACCAGTTCTTTGATCGTGAAGTCGGAAGTGAGGGGGGGGGGGATACAATGGTGCTCATAACTCTTGTGGTTAAAGCAGTTTTATCAGAAAAGAAACCGGTTAGTGTATATAAAGACACTTTTCCTTGTAATTCAGGCACCCAATATAGGAGCTGAAACCGGTAGATGTATACAAATGTTGTTCTACTTGTATCTGAGGCAATTAAATTGGTGAAAGAGAAACAGGTAGCTGTACCAAAATAGGTTAAGAAAGAGCAAGGACTTTAATTATTAATGATTTATTTCTGTAATCATGTAAGGTGCCCAACTAAAGACAAAACTTTTCATTCACAGTCTTGACAATAAACTTCACCGTAGGCTCACAAGGCGATCGTAACGCTATGGAGTTCTATACAGATTTTTTATACTAGTGGCTATTTTTATATCCATGAATATTGACAACGATTATTAAATCGTGAAAAATAAAAGTTGTGCCTCAGAAGGGTATATATTAAGATTCAATAGGATATCAGTAAGTCAATATCTGTGGTGAGCGGCCGCCTTACTCAGCTGACAAAAATGTGAATAACATGGTAATGATAGACAGTGATCAGCATTGAGAGCAGTTGAAATCGATGACTTGTAGTGAGTAATAGAAATTGATGGCTAGCATTGAGAGCAGTGGGAACTAAATGTGGAAAACAAACGAACAAAGAAGCCCTAACACACACACACACACACACACACACACTTACTTGACCATCCTTGACCACTGTAAGGTCAAGACCTATTCAGGGACTGCTCCCGCTGCGCAGCTACCCCCCTTTGCCAATGTCGGCCCATTTCCCAAGTCCCTCTCCCCGACCCAATATCACCGGGATATCTACATAATCAAAAGTGACAATTTCGTTTCGGAAAGAAGTGGGATCAGTGTTGAACAGTGATGAACAGTTTTTAAGCCAGTGAATTCAGCACTAGACAGTACCAGTGAAAGCTGCGACCCACCAGTGAGATAAGCACTGGGAACTAACCACCATCTTCTGACTAGGAGGTGCTAATCAGTCCATCATGGGAACAACAGTGGGTCGGCTTCACACCTAACTACGAGATAACACAATACCACCCAGCAGAGTAAGATACTGTGACACTACCCCACACCACACGGTGTTCCCATGACCACGTGAGGTCCTTCTTATCAACACCCAGGACGAGTCACTGTACCACGTGAACACCACACCACACCACCCGATGTCTCCATGACCACGTGAGGTCCCTAATATCAACACCCGAGGACGAGTTACTACACCACGTGAACACCTCACCACCTGGTGTCTCCATGACCAGGCCTGGGCCATCAACTGTAAACTATAATAATTTGTATGTTCAATCATTGTTCCTTCTCCTTTCAGTAATGAAAGCTTTTGTTAAACGACCCACCCACCCCATGTCTTTGAATGTAATAAATAATTTTTGTCTAATGTATATTTTCAGCCTTCGGGCTGCCGAACATTTTCAATAAACCGTTAATTATTATTTTTTCACACTCGCTCACTTCTACAGTTGCAGCAACTAGCTCTATGAATTTCAATTTAACCAGACCAACAACTGATTCTTTCAGGGCGATAAATCCCTCTCCTCCTCCCCTTGGCCGGCACTGGCCCCATTCTGTGATATGTATTATAGAGTATACTCCCCTTCCCGTTTAGACAGTTGCTTTCATGATGTATCTATAGAGCTTGATACAACACATTAATCCTTTTTTGCAACTGCGAAAACTATCTTGTTGTGAGCAGTACTTTCTAATATTGTGATATAATTGTGCTTTCTGGGACTACTCTTTATTCCTGTTTGTACCTTCGGCCTTTATGGCACAGTAATATACATAAGAACATAAGAATGGAGGAAACTGCAGCGGGCCTATTGGCCCATATTGGGCAGTCCCGTTCACACCCAACCCCTATTGCTCATATAAGCATCCAACCTATGTTTGAAGCTATTCAGCGTATTCGATTTAATGATGATATTTGGTAACTTGTTCCATTCATCCACTACTCTGTTTCCAAACCAGTGTTTACCTATTTCACGCCTAAATCTAAATTTGTCTAATTTAAAACCATTGTTACGAGTTCGCTCCTGGTTGGATAGTTTGAGTACCTTTGTAATGTCCCCTTTGTTTAGCCCTGACTTCCACTTGTACACCTCTATCAGGTCGCCCCTCGCTCTACGTCTCTCGGGGGAGTGCAAGTTAAGATGCTTTAACCTGTCTCTATACTCAAGGCTCCTAATGCCCGGGATTAGTCTTGTCATTCTCCTTTGAATTCTTTCGAATGATTCTATATCCATTCTGTAATACGGTGACCAGAACTGAACTGCGTAATCCAGGTGTGGTCTCACAAGCGCAAGATACAGTTTTAGGATGACCTCGCTAGTCTTGTAACTAACACTCCTTTGTATGAACCCAAGTACTTTATTAGCCTTGTTACGAGCAAAAACACATTGTTTACTTGGCTTAAGGTTCCTGCTTATCATTACTCCTAAATCTCTCTCGCAGTCGGATTTCTCTATGGCATCGTTGTTCATCTGGTTTCCCTGTTTACATCTCCTATACTGAGTACTTTACATTTGTCCACGTTGAATTTCATCTGCCATTTTTCAGACCATTCGAAAAATTTGTTCAGATCTTCCTGTAGTCTTGCCGAGTCCTTGTCAGATTTAATAACACGTCCTATTTTAGTGTCATCAGCAAATTTACTTATATTGCTGTCTATGCCGATATCTATGTCGTTTATGTATATAATAAATAATAATGGTCCAAGTACTGAGCCTTGGGGAACTCCACTTGTGACGTTGCTCCAATGTGACTTAGTGCCGTTAATGCTCACTCGCTGTTTCCTGTCCTGTAACCACGCCCTAATCCATTTAAGGATGTTACCTTTGATGCCATGTGCTTCTACCTTTCTAATTAGTCTTTCGTGGGGGACTCTGTCGAAGGCTTTGCTAAAGTCGAGATATACCACATCATAATTGTGCCCCTCGTCCACCGATTCGAAAACTGATGAAAAGAATGTTAGACAAGAACGTCCGCTTGTGAAGCCATGCTGGGAATCATTGATCAATCGGTGCTTCTCCAGGCGATTTCGAATACAGTTTGAAATGATTGCTTCCAGTAATTTGCCTACTATTGATGTTAGACTGATTGGGCGGTAGTTAGAGGCTAGTGATCTATCCCCCTTCTTGAAAATCGGTATTACATTCGCTATCCTCCAGGATTCTGGTACTACACCTGTTTTTAAGGACATGTTAAACAACTTTGCTAAGGGCATACTAAGCTCTTCCTTACATTCCTTTAATACTCTGGCAAATATCTCATCGGGACCAGGTGACTTATTAGGCTTTAGTTTGTCTATTTGCTTACAAACATCGTTACTAGTCACTACTATCTCGCTTAATTTGTTTTCTTCACTATCTCTGAATAGAGTCGGTGCCTCGGGTATCATGTTTACATTTTCGGTGGTGAAAACTGTTGAAAGATATTTTTTCAGATTATTGCTCATATCTCCGTCATTATCAGTTAGCTCGCCGGTATCTGACCATATTGGTCCAATCTTTTCTCGTGTTTTAGTTTGATACATTTGGTGGAATCCTTTGGGGTTTGTCTTTGCCTCCCTTGCTATCCTTACCTCATTATTCCTCTTGGCTTTCCTTATCTCGGTCTTAGCCCTACTCACCAATATCTTATAATAATCCTGGAGGTAAATTTCGCCACGCATTATCCTTCTACCTATAGCTTTCCTTTGGCCAATGATGTTCTTTAAATAATTATTTAACCATATAGGGTCATTGTTGTCTGATCTGAGTTTTTTGTATGGTATGTTCTGCCTTTGTGCATTAAGTAACTCATTATTTAAATTGTCGTGGAACTCGGCAATCTCGGATCTCGTTATCAGGTCGGAGTCATCAGTCAGGTTCATGGCCAAGCGTGACACCCCCTCTCTCAGCTGCCCTTTAAACTGTCAAAGTTTGCCCTTCTGAAATCTGGTACTTTAGAGGAATTTTCCTTACGTCTGCCCTGAAAATCTAACTGGAATCTAATTTCTTTGTGATCGCTGTTTGCAAGTTCGTTCCCTACCTCGACATTGCTAATGAGGTTTTCTCTGTTCGACAAAACTAAATCGAGTATATTATTACCCCGTGTGGGTTCGGTTATATGTTGACTTAGGAAACAGTCCTGGATCGTCTCGAGAAAATCCTCTGATTCTGAGTTACCCGTAAGGTCAGTCCAATCTATTTGGCCAAGGTTAAAGTCGCCGACTATACAGACTTTGTGGTGAATGGAAGCCCTGCGCATTTCATCCCAGATAAGTCGCTCATTGACTCTATCAAGATTGGGAGGTCTATATATTACTCCTGTGATTAATTTTTCCCTCCCGTCGCTTAATTCTATCCAAATTGTTTCTGTATTCCGCTCGGTTTTTATTTCCTTATTTATTTCACACTTCAGATTATCCCTAATATAGATTGTTACTCCGCCTCCTTTCCTGGTCTGCCTATCGGTATGGAAGAATTTGTAATCCGCAATTTGGTATTCGACCGGCAACTCACGTGAGTCTAGGTTGATCCATGTTTCAATGAATGCTATTATATCGATTTTTTCGGTACATACCAAGGCCCTAATATCATCCATTTTGTTTCTCATACTTCTACTGTTCGCGTAGTAGACATTTAAGTTAGTCGTGTTCTGAGTCCTCCCTTTACCGAGAATAGTTTTAAACTCCATGTTTAATTTAGTTTTGTCATCGTTCCTAACACTATTTCCCTGTAATCCGGGCATTAGGAACCTTGAGTATAGAGACAGGTTAAAGCATCTTAATTTGCACTCCCTCGAGAGACGTAGAGCGAGGGGCGACCTGATAGAGGTGTATAAGTGGAAGGCAGGGCTAAACAAAGGGGACATTACAAAGGTACTCAAATTATCCAACCAGGAGCGAACTCGTAACAATGGTTTTAAATTATACAAATTTAGAGTTAGGCGTGAAATAGGTAAACACTGGTTTGGAAACAGAGTAGTGGATGAATGGAACAAGTTACCAAATATCATCATTAACTCGAATACGCTGAATTGCTTCAAACATAGGTTGGATGCTCATATGAGCAATAGGGGTTGGGTGTAGACGGGACTGCCCAGTATGGGCCAATAGGCCCCCTGCAGTTTCCTCCATTCTTATGTTCTTATGTTTGTTTACCCGCTCCCACTGCAGTTTCTCCCACCCCCGTGCCCATATGTTTCCCTAGCAGTTTAAAGACTTCGATATCCTTTGAACTGCCCCCCTCTAGAGACCCAGCTAGGGTTGCCACCCCATCCCGAGACAGGTGCACCCCATCCCTAGCATAAAGGTCCCTTCTGCCGTAGAAGTTGTCCCAGTTGTCAATGAATGGGAACGATATTGACTTGTGATATCTGTCAAGACGGTCGTTGACACCAACCGCCCTTGACAACCATTCACAGCCAACTCTCCTTCTAGGCAGGACACCGCATTTGAAAGGGATCCCTCCCTTAGACCTAATACGATCTATAGCTGCCTTGAACTTATCAAGAAGCTCCTCGCTCCTACACCGGCCAATATCATTGCCTCCTGCACTGAGGCAGATAATGGGTTTGTTCCCATTACCAGACAAGTTATTGCCTATCCTGTCAACTATATCCCCCACCCCAGCCCCTGGCAAACACACCCTCATCCTAATTTTATTTTTACCACAAAAGGCTCTGTCCAGGTACCTTACCTGTGAGTCACCAACAATTAAAGTTTTTATACCTTCCTTGTCATCCCTTTCCCTGACCGCACTAACGTCCAATTCGTCTATCAAGGGACTGAACGAGTTGGTACACTTAGCTGTTGTTGTCGTTGTTGTCGTATCCTTGGTGTACTTTTTCACCACCAGCTTGGTCCTCCCACTCCTCACAACTTTCCACTCGCTTGAGTTTTCGTCAGACACTCGCTTTCCCTGTCCAGCCTCCCCTTTTAACCTTGCCAGCTCTTCCTTTAATTTCAGGTTCTCCAATGTGGCCCTCTCAATTTCTTCCTTGGCCCTCGCCAATTCTTCCATGGACCACTCCAGTTTGGTCAGCAAACTCACACAACCAAGACCGCACATAGCACTGGCCATATCTGATAATTATCCCTCGGGAGCTAACCCTGCCGTGACCTTTCCCCTAGTGAGGTCAGAACACAACTATATGACTCACTATATGACTGTATATATTCTATGCTTGTCCATTTTAACTTTGTCATATAGTAATACATTTTGTTATTGTGCATGCTCTTTGTTACTGCATATACTCTCTATACGCTCTTCGGCTACAAATATCGGTGGGTCTTTATACAATAATTATCTATTGATCCGAGAATCTTAATAGATAACTACTATAGATAATCTTCAGTAGTATTCATGTACATACGTTGACTATACTGATCCCGTGTGTTTGTGTGTGTGTGACAGATCTACATTGCCAATAACTATACTGTTTATTTGATTTTGCCTGTCATTTATTAACACGATAATAACCACAGTAACAGCCACTAAACCTACAATGTATGATTTTATCACCAAAAGGTCAAATGCCAAGGTTACAGTTTTAAAACAAAAGAACCAAAACGGCATCTACCAGTGTATGGGGGGGGGGGGGGAATGGGGGTGCGTGTGTGTGTGCGCGCGCTCGCATGTTCCCTTGAGTGTAGTCTATACAATGCTATTTTATGAACCCAGCATTACGTAAAATTTTCACCGTGTTTGCATAAAATTAGTGCGTTCCTAACAACACAGTAAAATTTTGTCGCCGAGAGATTTGATACGCATTAATGAGGGCTTTTTAACCTGTTGATGAAGCGAGTGTTTCAGTACTTAATGGTTTCCCGTTTCATTTGTTCAGTTAAGGCATTTTTACTTTCCTTTTACGAACATTTTTATAGTATCTACAACAATGGGTTCACAACCTTCAATAACCGCCGTCCGACTGTGTAGTGTTTTATTTACTATTTTCCATGTACTTTGGTGGTGTCTGTGTGAGGAAGGCGCATGCGTGCGTGCTTGCGTGTCAAAAACTCTCTTAGAAATAGTTTGTTGAATTTAATGAAACCAGGTAAAAGAACTGGATGTGGACCAAAAGAGAATGAGTATAAAAAACAATCACAAACTAGATCAAAGGTCAAGACAAACTTTAAGATCAAATATTTAAGATGATTTGGGAACTGGTGAGCCTAAAGAAAGCTTTGACTCCTGTTCATCCGTGTGTCCGTTTCGTCTGCTTGTGATTGAGTTGCAACAGAGATATTTGGCGCAAGAAATATGCCATACAATATTATGATTTGCTTCAAATGAATTTTTTATTTGATCAGAAATAGCAGTATGATGGCCATTTTTATTTCCTCCTCGGGATACAAGGTTGGGGTCTAGCAGGTAACAACAATACTCGTATTCTAATTTAATATTAGCTATTCTAAGTCCATAATTTGCGAGGCTGATTACCTGCCGTATATATCTTCCTTATGGGGAGGGTGCCTATAGGGTGGTGGCGGGCGCAGCCTCCATAAAAGGCATAATATGATCGACCGGGGATAAAAAGCTGCACACTATGGCCGACACTGAGGTCATTACCATAGAGGCTTCCTGAGGAATCGTCCACAAGACCTGACTCTCTCCACGACCCAACAGTGACTTCAAGACCATTCCGTTCAGAGACGTTCACCGTGACTACCATCCCATAGTCCTCATTCCTCTCTTTCCACTACACTTCCATCACTCCTCCTCTCAAACTCTCTTCTGTTCTCCTCTACCATTCCTTTTCCCTCAGACGCCCTTCGTTCCTCTCTCCCTGAACACTTCCATCACCTCGTCTTTTACTCTCACACGCCCTTCCTCTCCTCCTCTCAAACCTCCAACATTCCTCTCCCCTCACACAGTCTACATTCTTCTCCTCACACTACATCTCATCAGTTATCTATCCCCTTCTTCCCTCACAGACACCTCCATCACCCCTCCGTCTCACGCCTCCATCATCCCCTTCACCCCCACACCCCTCACACCTCCATCACTCCCCTCTCCGCACACCATACCTCCGTCACCCCCTCTTCTCATATACCACCATCACCCCCACTCTTCTCATATACCACCATCACCCCCCCTCTCCTCATATACCACCATCACCCCCCTCTCCTCATGTACCACCATCACCCCCCTCTCCTCATATACCACCATCACCCCCCTCTCCTCATATACCACCATCACCCCCCTCTCCTCATATACCACCATCACCCCCCTCTCCTCATATACCACCATCACCCCCCTCTCCTCATATACCACCATCACTCCCCTCTCCTCATATGCCACCATCATCCCCCCTCTCCTCATATACCACCATCACCCCCCTCTCCTCATATACCACCATCACCCCCTTCTCCTCATATACCACCATCACCCCCCTCTCCTCATATACCACCATCATCCCCCCTCTCCTCATATACCACCATCACCCCAACTCATCTCATATACCACCATCACCCCCACTCTTCTCATATACCACCATCACCCCCTCTCCTCATATACCACCATCACCCCCCTCTCCTCATATACCATCACCCCCTTCTCCTCATATACCACCATCACCCCCCTCTCCTCATATACCACCATCATCCCCCCTCTCCTCATATACCACCATCACCCCCCTCTCCTCATATACCACCATCACCCCAACTCTCCTCATATACCTCCATCACTCTGCCCCTCTCCTCACAAACCCTTCTCTTCCTCTCACTTGCCCTTCTTACATCCCTCTCTGACGAAACAGACATTTCCTTTCATAATATAATTTGTGGTTCCAGCAGGGAACAACAAGGCCGTCAGATGTAGACAATGATTAGGTGTTTCTGCTTCTTCTCACGACTGTTGATTCAGAGATGTATGAGAGAACCTGTAAAGAATAAAAAAATGGTTTGTTTAAGGACGAGGATAATACAGAGATGGAAAAGAAAGGGAAAATAGGTGGACGGAAACTAACTACTTGGAAAAAATTACATAGAGAGATTGCATAGTGTATGAAGTAATTGTATATACTGATAAAGATAGGAAGACAGTTAAGAAAAATAGTAAGGTCGAGGAGTACTGAAGCTCTTTTGATCAGTAAAATGTTGAATGAATGTCACTTATATTCTTTAACCCTAGCAACCCACGCGGTGGTAGAGCAATAGATAAATACTTCATTAAACACATTTAGCATCACTCTTATATCACAAATGTTTCACAGTAAATGTTAATTAATTTGTTAACCTCAACAGTCGTTCATTAGATCCGTTCTGTCATAGTTATGTTAATTCATTGTTAATCAGTGTCTGGGTGAATTTTGTTATAAACTCATTATAAGGTTTTAACAGACATAACATTATTCTGGTAACAATGTTGTGGGAGTCTTAAAGAGAACACACTTAGGTTAGTGTATATATGAGTAATGTAAAAGGTGTATGACGTCACATCTGTTAACAAATCAAAGCCTGGCTGACAGACGCTTTGTAGTCGTAAGTCGCTCTTTATGCATGATGAAAGCACTGTCATGCCTCTGTTGCCTTGGTAACTATCGAGTTTTGTACAACTCTTTTATAATTAACTCTAAAACGTCAGCCAAATGGAAAACAATATATATTCATGCCGTCTAACACACGGGACGGCAACACATAGTAACATTCGTAAGCTACTGTAGTGTGTATTTGACGCTGGACATATTCTTAATGTTAAATATTTCACTCAAACTCACTTCCATTCTCTGCAAATTGTATTCGAAATTATATAATAGACTGTATAGGTAACAAAGAGTAATACGTAAAACTGAATATGAGTTTAAATTGCAAGTTTGTATGTTTATAATATTTTTTAATTGTTGTGTTATAAACAGATAAAACTTTGATTAAATACTAATTAACTCACCTTCCTGTTCTTTAGTGTTACCAGCGTAATGTAATTGGGTTTTTGAGAGCGTTAGACCAATACATATTACCTTCTGCCTTAACATTCGTGTGAATATAAAAACCCTCGACATATTTGGTAAGAACTGGAATCTATTGCTGGTGATATAGGTGAGGAAGTTGGGTATTTATTGCCTATAAACAATACTTTTTTTTTTATCATCACAATATTTATTTTGACAAGTACACTTCATTAGCTACGAACCAATCACATACAAGACCCACAAATAGATCTCAGATAATTGCGTGGAAAATGGCAGTAAAAATTTATGATAATGATGAGCGTGAATATTGGTCGCAACTGTACAAGATGTCCCTAAAACACGCCCATAGAAATCACACGTAATTTCTAACCATGAAAAAGAAAACACAAAACTAGAATAACTGACTCCAAACTAAGTTGTGTTAGCTGCAATACTTTCCACTCTGTTAAAAGAAAACATAATGGGAATTCCCAAGCAACCATTGTATGCATTATTACGAATGAGACATGTATTGCTAGTCATACTTCATTATCACAAGGTACTGCTAGTCATACTTCATTATCACCAGGTATTGCTAGTCATACTTCATTATCACCAGATATTGCTAGTCATCCTTCATTATCACCAGGTACTGCTAGTCATACTTCATTATCACCAGGTATTGCTAGTCATCCTTCATTATCACCAGGTATTGCTAGTCATACTTCATTATCACCAGGTACTGCTAGTCATACTTCATTATCACCAGGTTCTGCTAGTAATACTTCATTATCACCAGGTATTACTAGTCATACTTCATTATCACCAGGTACTGCTAGTCATACTTCATTATCACCAGGTTATTGCTAGTCATACTTCATTATTTCCAGGTACTGCTAGTCATACTTCATTATCACCAGGTACTGCTAGTCATACTTCATTATCACCAGGTTTTGCTAGTCATCCTTCATTATCACCAGGTACTGCTAGTCATACTTCATTATCACTAGGTACTGCTAGTCATACTTCTTTATCACCAGGTACTGCTAGTCATACTTCATTATCACCAGGTACTGCTAGTCATACTTCATTATCACCAGGTACTGCTAGTCATACTTCATTATCACCAGGTACTGCTAGTCATACTTCAATATCACCAGGTACTGCTAGTCATACTTCAGTATCACCAGGTACTGCTAGTCATACTTCAATATCACCAGGTACTGCTAGTCATACTTCAATATCACCAGGTACTGCTAGTCATACTTCATTATCACCAAGTACTGCTAGTCATACTTCATTATCACCAAGTACTGCTAGTCATACTTCTAGTCATACTTCAATATCACCAGGTACTGCTAGTCATACTTCATTATCATCAAGTACTGCTAGTCATACTTCAATATCACCAGGTACTGCTAGTCATACTTCATTATCACCAGGTACTGCTAGTCATACTTCATTATCACCAGGTACTGCTAGTCATACTTCAATATCACCAGGTACTGCTAGTCATACTTCAATATCACCAGGTACTGCTAGTCATACTTCATTATCACCAAGTACTGCTAGTCATACTTCAATATCACCAGGTACTGCTAGTCATACTTCATTATCACCAGGTACTGCTACTCATACTTCATTATCACCAGGTACTGCTAGTCATACTTCATTATCACCAGGTTCATGCTAGTCATACTTTATTATCAGCAGGTTTGCTACTCATACTTCATTATCACCAAGTAGTGCTAGTCATACTTTATTATCACCAGGTTCTGCTAGTCATACTTCATTATCACCAGGTACTGCTAGTCATACTTCATTATCACCAGGTATTGCTAGTCATCCTTCATTATCACCAGGTACTGCTAGTCATACTTCATTATCACTAGGTACTGCTAGTCATACTTCTTTATCACCAGGTACTGCTAGTCATACTTCATTATCACCAGGTACTGCTAGTCATACTTCATTATCACCAGGTACTGCTAGTCATACTTCATTATCACCAGGTACTGCTAGTCATACTTCATTATCACCAGGTACTGCTAGTCATACTTCATTATCACCAGGTACTGCTAGTCATACTTCAATATCACCAGGTACTGCTAGTCATACTTCAGTATCACCAGGTACTGCTAGTCATACTTCAATATCACCAGGTACTGCTAGTCATACTTCAATATCACCAGGTACTGCTAGTCATACTTCATTATCACCAAGTACTGCTAGTCATACTTCATTATCACCAAGTACTGCTAGTCATACTTCTAGTCATACTTCAATATCACCAGGTACTGCTAGTCATACTTCATTATCATCAAGTTCTGCTAGTCATACTTCAATATCACCAGGTACTGCTAGTCATACTTCAATATCACCAGGTACTGCTAGTCATACTTCAATATCACCAGGTACTGCTAGTCATACTTCATTATCACCAAGTACTGCTAGTCATACTTCAATATCACCAGGTACTGCTAGTCATACTTCATTATCACCAGGTATTGCTAGTCATACTTCATTATCACCAGGTACTGCTAGTCATACTTCATTATCACCAGGTACTGCTAGTCATACTTCAATATCACCAGGTACTGCTAGTCATACTTCAATATCACCAGGTACTGCTAGTCATACTTCATTATCACCAAGTACTGCTAGTCATACTTCAATATCACCAGGTACTGCTAGTCATACTTCATTATCACCAGGTACTGCTACTCATACTTCATTATCACCAGGTACTGCTAGTCATACTTCATTATCACCAGGTACATGCTAGTCATACTTTATTATCAGCAGGTTTGCTACTCATACTTCATTATCACCAAGTAGTGCTAGTCATACTTTATTATCACCAGGTTCTGCTAGTCATACTTCATTATCACCAGGTACTGCTAGTCATACTCTATTAACACTAGGTACTGCGAGTCATACTTCATTATCACCAGGTACTGCTAGTCATACTTCATTATCACCAGGTACTGCTAGTCATACTTCATTATCACCAGGTATTGCTAGTAATACTTCATTATCACCAGGTACTGCTAGTCATACTTCATTATCACCAGGTACTGCTAATCACACTTTATTATCACCAGGTACTGCTAGTCATACTTCATTATCACCAGGTTCTGCTAGTCATACTTCATTATCACCAGGTACTGCTAGTCATTCTTCATTATCACCAGGTACTGCTAGTCATACTTCATTATCACCAGGTACTGCTAGTCATACTTCATTATCACCAGGTTCTGCTAGTCATACTTCATTATCACCAGGTACTGCTAGTCATACTTCATTATCACCAGGTACTGCTAGTCATACTTCATTATCACCAGGTTCTGGTAGTCATACTTCATTATCACCAGGTACTGCTAGCCACACACCATTATCACAAAGTACTGTACATTGATTTACCTGCTTAAATTAATAATTATTGGTTCTGATATATTGGAAGAGAATTGAAGAAAAAAGTTTGAAACTTGTAAAAAGTAATAGAATTGTGTAAGTTGTGAAAAAGCTAAACAAGTGTGTAAATTAAGAGTAATTAATTCATAAGCTAAGATTCTTTCTACAGTGGAATGACTTATGTAGATGGGGGCGTTGTGATCACCCCTTACTACAGTGAGGACAGGTTCATGTTGCCTGTGACATTGCCTCACTACCCTGTCTGATGATGAAATGTACAGGACACTTGTTTGTCTCCACCCAAAACAGAAATCAGGAAACACTGAGCTAACCCCTGCACCGCCATCACCTGTACATCCTGACAAATGCCCTACTCAACACTATTACTTGATATAAAGAGAATAGAAAACAGAGTAGATAGAGACAATGAGAAAACGCACACACACACACACGCACAAATACACACACACACACACACACACACACACACACTTACAATGACAGGATTTATTGAACAGTCTCCAAAACTGGGCTACCAACAACCATGTCACCATCAACCATACCAAGACCATGGTTATGCACATCAACCTCTCCTCCGACATTGTCCCACCTCCTTCCATTACTCTAGGTCCGAACACACTCCAGGTCGTAGATTCCACGAAGCTCCTCGGCGTCACCATAGACAACAAACTAAATTGGAAACCACACGTCAATGAAGTTGTCAAATCCTCCAGTTTCCGTCTCCACCTCCTCCGCCGACTCAAGTCCCTCGGAGTTCCTGCACACGAGCTCCTCAGTGTTTACACAACATTCATACTTCCCAAGCTCACCTATGCCTCCCCCACCTGGTCTTCCTCCCTAAATGCCACACAACGTAAACACCTAGAAAAAGTGCAAAAGAGGGCATGCAAGATTATTCTCTCCTCCTCCTACTCCACATATCAAGAAGCGCTCAACACACTGACCCTTTCGACTCTCACTGACCATCACCACGACCTCATCTGCAAATTTGGTAAGAAGCTTCTACACCATCCCCGACACCGGCTCCTACTACCACCCGAGGTCCCTTGTCCGAGAATTGCTGTTCGACACCACAACCGCATCCAGCCCATACGTGCACGAACTGATCGCTATAAGAACAGCCCAGTCCCAACCATTGTAAAAATTATCAATAACTTGTAATACTGTAACACTGTCACTATGTTGAATTGAACTGTAGTTTGAGCTTTTCCCCATCTAAGTTATTATATGTCTTATTTGTGTCACTTATGTTACTTGTATATTATTTGTAATTCGTAACCCACTCCCCAAATATGTAACTGTATATTTTCAGCCTTCTGGCTGCCAAGCTCTTTCAATAAACCGTTAATTATTATTATTATTATTATTATTATTATTAGAGTTGGAAGCAGACAGACAGACAGACAGACAGACACAGAGGCTGTGGGAGGTGAGTGGAGGGACCTTGGGAACATTTTCATTATGAAATGTTCTCGTCTTTCATTTCTTGGTAAACCACTAATAAGGATTCATATTTAATCATCAGCGTAATTAAATTTCGAGCATGAATACCTGTTCTTTATGTGAGAGGATTTTAAAAGTTTTCTCCGAATAATCATTGAAAATGTTTGAGTATATTTTGTATGAAATAAAAAGTGTGTGTGTATTGTGTTTATTATGTGTGTGTGTGTGTGTTGTGTTTATTGTGTGTGTATTGTGTGTATTGTGTGTGTGTGCATTGTGTGTGTGTGTGTGTGTGTGTGTGTGTGTCCCCCCACCCCCCCAGAAAGACGGCACTTACCCGCTGCCTTGCAGATTAAGCTTGGTAGGTATAAGGCTATGGGAGTAAACCCCAAACAAAAAATCTGTGGTAGAGCCCTGTATCAGACAGATATGCTTACAGTGCTCCAACAAGACCCCAACGGCGGTATAGGCAGAAGAGGTGTCCAACTCGGGAATGCAACAACTCCACCATTGGAAGAAGGCAATGCAGGATGGACAAGCTACTAAAGTGAACCCCAACAAACTGAGTTAATGGCAGTACATTGCAACTCTCCCTCCCCCCAGTCGTTGCAACACTTCTACCACTGGATCGGGAAAATGGAGATTCAAGATGTGTGCTTGCAACCTGTGCTTCTGCCTCACCGCATAAATCAACTCATGCGCAGCCATCATCCAGCTCATCATACCCCTCATCATCATCAAAACCCTTATATCCCCAAAACCCTTATGACGACAGATGACTGGCGCCGGGGACAGGTAGAAATGACTGCCGGGAGTCTCTCCTCACAACTCTGCACATGGGCGGCACAGATAGGGTGGTCGTTTATGCACCGGAATCTAGGCATAAGTTCAATCCGGTCCTGTCTGTGCGACTGAGCAGCCTTTTCTAAGAGCCACTCTACTCACCCCACATGGGGAGGAGGCTATAAAAGGTGCCCTAAACATAACCTGCCTAAAGAACCAGCCTGACTTGTCAACCACAGCCAATAAGGTCATCCTTATGCTGTCCAAAACACAATCATAATCACAGATCCAAACAAAAACAAACTATACAACCTCATGTTGCCGCTACATGGAATGCACGATACTTCTGGATGCGGGCACAAATGAGCGTCCTGAAAGAAGAACTGCCCTTGTGGCAAAAGAGCTGGCTAAGTAATAACAACGACATAGCAGCCATTACTGAGTCCCTACTCTCAGACGATGATCGACCTCCAAATGGGAGTCTATCTATTACTTCTTCTGGAAGGGTAAGCCTGCTGCAGAGAGAAACCGCATTTATGGAGTTGGCTTTGCCAACCGCCAATGTATCCTACTTAGGCTAACTGAAATGCTTGTTGGGATCAACGAGTGCCTCATGTCGCCCAGAGTCCCACTGAATCACTCACGACATGCCTTCTTCACCAGTGCATACACCCCCACACTGGATGCAGAGGATGACATCAAGGAGGCTTTTTACGCCGACCTTGACAGAGTGCTAACCTTCATCCCGGAGAAGATAAGGTTGTGCTCCTAGGTGACCAGTGCCAGAGTTGGAAGAGATGCTGATATTTGGCAGGGAATGAGAGGAAGAAATGGTCTAGGCATGTGTAATCCCAACGGCTTACTCCACAGCAAGTGTGCTACACACAACCTTACTATCATCAATACCTTGTTCAGGCAGGCCGACAAGTTCAAGGGTTCATGGCAACACCCATGATCCAAACGCTGGCATCTCACTGACTACATCATTGTAAGATAAAGAGATCGCTGAGATGTCCTCATCAACTGAACCATTGGTGGCTCAGACCACTGCTACCCGGCTCATCAGCTCGTCAGAGCCAAGCTCTCACTTCACATTCCCCTAAAACGGCGAAGGCAATAAGCATTCAGAAGAAGTTTTAACACTAAGCATCTGCAGGTTCCAGTGGTAGCTCATGTTTTCAGAGAGCAACTCGAACATGGGCTGATAAACAATCCCACAACAAATAACCCAAATCCCAATGCCGAATGGAGTATTCCTGACACTGTCATGACACAAACCTGCAGAGAGACCCTTGGTCAGATCGAAAGAATACACCAGGACTGGTTTGGAAAATTACCCGGAAATCAATGTACTCGTCGATGAAAAACGTGCTGCTTTAACTGACTGGCAGAACAACCCTGAGTCTCGGACAAAAGCTGATAACTTCACCAAGAAGAAAGTGGCAGTCCTGCGTGAAATTCACAATCTAAAGAACGAATGCTTTAAACATAAAGCATGTGAAACACAAAAACATTTTATGGGCTAATCACTCGTGGTGCAGCCTCCCTCTGCTCATCCGACGGTAACTCCCTAATTAAAGATGAAGAATGCATCCTTCAGCTCTGGAAAGAGCTCTACCATACGCTGCTCAACCGAAACACAGATGTTGATGTCCTGACTACCCAGCAGGTCCATCAGCATCCACAGCTTACCTACCCCAGGGCCTGATGGAATCCCAGCAGAGGTGTATAAAGTAGGAGGATCTCTGATTACCAGTCGTCTCCACTTTCTCCTGGAGAATATATGGGAAAAGGAGGAAATCCCCAAGCTCTTAAAGACGCTTCCATTATAAATATTTATAAGAAGGGAAACAGATCAGACTGTGGCAACTGCCGCGGGATCTCGCTGCTGTCCGTAGCTGGGAAGATTATTGCCCGAGTCCTCCGAAACAGACCATTTCCTGACGCGGAAAGCTTCTTCCCAGAAACTCAATGTGGCTTTAGACCATCACGCGGCACCACTGACATGATCTTCGCTGTCTGCCAGATACAGGAAAAGTGCAGAGAACAGCGTCGTGACCTGTACATGGCCTTCATCGACCTAACCAGGGCCTTCGACTCGGTCAACAGGGAATTCGTTTTGGCTGCCCACCAATCTTCATCGCCATTTTGAGAAAATTCCACTATGACGTGAACGGCAGTGCCCTGCACATTACCATCCAGTCTGAGTTCTTCTCCATCCAAACGGGGGTAAAACAAAGATGTGTACTGCCATCAACTCTCTTTTCCATTTTCTTGGCTGCCTTCCTTACTTGTGCTAGTACTGGATGAAGGGTCTTTTCAACCTAAGACGACTTTAGGCAGAAACAAAGGTGTCGGCAGATTACATTTCTGAACTTCAGTGTGCACACGACCTCACACTAAACATAATCAACAGGAGATCCTGAACACTACGCAGATGCGTATGCAAATTTCAGCCTTGAGGTGAATGTACGTAAAACTCAGATTCTCTTTCAGCCTGCCCCTGGTTCAACCACACCTCCACCATCCATACAGTTTGCCGGTACTACCCTCTCTAATGTTACCCACTTTCGGTATCTCGGCTACCATCTGTCCACCACCGCAGATATCGATGGAGATTCAAAATCAGATCAGATGTGCATCTCAAGCCGTTGGCAAACTCCATACCCACGTCTTCAGCTGTAGGGAGCTGAATTTATCTACAAAACTGCAAATATATTGAGCAGTGGTCCTCCCGACCCTGCTATATGGCAGCGAGATATGTGTCACATACAGGAGGCACCTCAAGGCACGTGAAAATTTTCACCAACGTAGTCTACGTTCCATCCTCCGAGTTAGCTGGGAAGACAAGAAAACAAATGCCTGTATTCTTGCTGACATCAACTGTAGGAGCATCGAGGCTACCATTATCTATGAACAACTACATTGGACTGGCTATGTTACTCGCATGGGCGACAGTAGACTGCCAAAGCAGGTACTTTACAGTCGCCTAACGAATAGTAAACGTAACGTTGGCGGGCAACTAAAACGGTGTAAGGATAGTCTTGAGACAAACCTGAAAAGTGCCAAATCGACCTCATTACCTGGGAGACGATTATTCCACACCGTAACGCTTGGAAGAGAACTACACGAGGTGTCAATACTCTCGAGTTAGCCCGAATGCAATCTGAGACAGACAAGCGCCAACCCCGGAAAGGCGCTGCCGCTGTCCCTCTCGCATTATATGTAGCCCTCCACACATGCAACATCTGTGGACTACCCTGTCGGTTCCCTATCTGCCTCTCTAGTCACCTCAGAGCTCACCAACGAAGATGATATCATTAATAACTCCTATCATTATATCATAGCCGGATGATGTCATACTTATTCCGAATGACAGCAAAGTAGTAGTAGTAGTGTGTGTGTGTACACACAGATGTATGTGAATGTGTAAGTGTGGGTAAGATTCAGAACGTGTGTATGCTTGCGTGTGTGTGTGTGTGAGAGAGAGAGAGAGTGTGTGTGTTTGTATGTCTGTGTGTTTAAGAAAGTGTTCATATATATGTGATCAAATTCAACCGGTAGCCTCCGCTTACAACATAAACGTACATATCGTCGAAATCATCTGATCCTGGAAAACTCATAAAAATGTAAATGTTCTAGAATTAGTTGATTCTTTTTAAGACATTAATTGTTTTCTTGACCTTGAAATGACCCTGTGATCAGGAGGTAAAACTGGGAGCGATGATGTTGAGCAGAAAGTCGACTTCAACTTGGTCCTGAAGAAAATTATTTAGGAATGTTTGTGTAGTTGCCCTGTATTTTCATAATATCCCATAGTAGCCTCACTAGTGTTTCAACGAGGTTTCTGCCACCTAACTTCTATTTTCTACTACTAAAGCGATTTAATCGGTTATAAGCCGTCTGTAAATAAAATAAAAACACATCGAATTTGATCTCCAAGTCACACCTAACAATTTCACCTGCTAATGGAATATAAATTTAGAGTTTTAATTTTTTTTTTATCCTCACATCTGTTTCAAGCAGTATTTTTAGGGAGGAGCCAGACCGTCTGCTCACCCTCATGAATATTCAGCATCACAGTAAAGGTTCATTAGTGATTCAGAATGGGAGGTTCGTAGCGCTGTGTCAACAGGTTTCATTGTTGACCCCGGCGGTACTGGTGGTGAGGTGTGTGGCGGTGTGAATAACATTATTGCTTGGTGGAATGGTGGTATGGTGTGGTATTTGGCAATGTGGTGGTAAGTGGCACTATGGAGATGTATGATATAGTGGTGCAGTGGTGGTGTGTATAGTGCGCATGACACTATATAATAAAAAAAATTTCCGTTCTCTCACCTACCTCCCCCCTCCCACCTACCTCCTCCGTCCATCTGTGTAATTTGTTTACCAACTCTTTCCTTTCCCTCCTACTTCAACCAATCCTCTTCCCTCTTACGGTCTTCCTTCTCCATCGATAATCTCTTAAGTCCTGTTTCGTTCGTTTCCACTCTCCTCCCCCTAATTTTGTCTTACTGTAGCATTCACACCACCACCATCCATCACCTTCTCCCCTTGCCTGCTTCCCGCATCCTGTAAGATGCCACTCATGTGTAAGTGGGTGAGAGAGGCCTATTGTACGTCATCTGATTACGTCACAGCGGATGGCTACACAGCTGGATCCATGAAGCAGTCGTAAATCTCCGCCCGTTTGTATATATGTCTGTCACTACTCTACAGGAAGAACCATGAGGGGAGCAATGGTCTTGCTTGTTATGAGTGTTCTCTTTAGGGATGCTAAACAATACGTATACACATAAAATACAAACTCGCTTTGTCGGTTAACCCTAAATTCTTAAGCAAGGTTAATAAACTGCCATGGTATGCGGCATAATATTTACTTAAATTTATGTGAACACGAGCTGCTGTCTCTATAGACTCACCCCTGAAGATGTGAATTACACGAAAGCGCTTGGGAACTACGTGTTTTCTTGTTAACCTATATATATATATATATATATATATATATATATATATATATATATATATATATATATATATATATATATATATATATATATCTTGATAAAATCACACGGGAAAATGGAAACAACGGAGTACCTTAGACTTCTTGTTGAAGCTAGTTTGATTAAGGAATTAAAATCAATAAACCTTAGTGATGGTCAGTTTAAAACCGATAATATGTTACATAAATTTATTTGTCAGTGGCCCAAGGTTAAATATGCTTTAAAAACCTTTGATCTATATGTATGATAGTTATTTTGTGGGCCCCCTTTTTTCTGACCTGACTTGACTAGTCACGTCACCACCCTTCTCTTAAGCTCCTCTACGTGTGTGTTGGTGTGGGGATTAGTGGATGTCATCATTTTGACCTGACCTCATGTTTTTTAGGTCACCCTGTATATTTAAGCCTCTCTGTCCATGTAATAAAAATGCTCAATTTCATTTACTTATGTCATTATTCCGGCCGGACGTTTTTTGCCTACAAGAGACGCTACTTGCGGGTCACGACGACCCACCTGTATTCGACAACTACACGTCCTACAGGGGAGACAACCTAAGGGGGGTAGCCCTATACATTCGGAGTTCATTCGCCCAGCAAAGAGTCAGTCTGAACTTGAACCTGCAGGCTGTCGCGTGCAGAGTTAAGATTCGGACTGGCTATGTTGCCATCTGTTCACTATACTGTCCTCCGGGCGGGCTCATTGACGATGGTGAGCTTGAGGAGCTATTCATCCAACTGCCAGGAAAGAAAATGATCCTCGGCGACCTCAATGCTCACCATTTGCGGTGGGGCAGTGTCCGGAGTGACGGAAGGGGAGAGCAGGTGGCTGCAGCTATCCTCAACTCCAACTTGTCTCTTCTGAATGACGGTAGTGCGACTCGAGTGGACGAACGATTTGGCACAGCGTCGGCTATAGATCTTTCTATAGTTGACGCTGCCTTGCTATTAGATTGTAAATTTTCTACATACGACGACTCTCTGGGTAGTGACCATTTTCCGATCTGCATTTGTGTTCTGACCTCACTAGGGGAAAGGTCACGGCAGGGTTAGCTCCGGAGGGATAATTATCAGGTATGGCCAGAGCAAGGTGCGGTCTTGGGTATGAGAGTTTGTTGACCAAACTGGAGTGGTCCACTGAAGAATTGGCGAAGGCCAAGTTGGAGAACTTGAAATTAAGGGAAGAGCTGGCGATGTTAAAAGGAGAGGCTGGACGAGTAAAGCCAGTGGCTGACGAAAAATCAAGCGAGTGGAAAATTGTGAGTAGTGGGAAGACAAAGCTTTTGGTGAAGAAGCACACCAAGGATACGACAACAACGACAACAACAGCTAAGTGTACCAACCCGTTCAGCCCCTTGATAGACGAATTGGACGTTAGTACAGTCAGGGACAGGGATGACAAGGAAGGTATAAAAACTTTAATTGTTGGTGACTCACAGGTAAGGTACATGGACAGGGCCTTTTGTGGTAAGAACAAAAATAGGATGAGGGTGTGTTTGCCAGGAGCTGGGGTGGGGGATATAATTGACAGGATGGACAATATCTTGTCTGGTAATGGGAACAAACCCATTATCTGCCTCAGTGCAGGAGGCAATGATATTGGCCGGTGTAGGAGCGAGGAGCTTCTTGATAAGTTCAAGGCAGCCATAGATCGTATTAGGACTAAGGGAGGGATCCCTATCATATGCGGTGTCCTGCCTAGAAGGAGAGTTGGCAGTGAATGGTTGTCAAGGGCAGTTGGTGTTAACGACCGTCTTGACAGATATTGCAAGTCAATATCAGTCCCATTCATTGACAACTGGGACAACTTCTATGGCAGAAGGGACCTTTATGCTAGGGATGGGGTGCACCTGTCTAGGGATGGAGTAGCAACCCTGGCTGGGGCTCTAGAGGGGGCAGTTCAAAAGATATCGAAGTCTTTAAACTGCTAAGAGAACATAGGGGCACGGGGGTGGAGGAGACTGCAGTGGGAGCGGGTAAACAAGGCGAAAGATTACAGGGAAATAGTGTTAGGAATGATGACATAACTAAATTAGACAGGGAGTTTAAAACTAAACGCGGTAAGGGAAGGACTCAGAACACGACTAACTTAAATGTATATTACGCGAACAGTAGAAGTATGAGAAACAAAATGGATGATATTAGGGCCTTGGTATGTACCGAAGAAATCGATATAATTGCATTCACTGAAACATGGATCAACCTAGACACACGTGAATTACCAGTCGAATACCAAATTGCGGGTTACAAACTGTTCCATACCGATAGGCAGACCAGGAAAGGAGGCGGAGTAGCAATCTATGTTAGGGATAATCTGAAGTGTGAAATAAATAAGGAAATAAAAACTGAGAGGAATACAGAAACAATTTGGATAGAATTAAGCGACGGTCGGGAAAAATTAATCACAGGAGTAATATATAGACCCCCCAATCTTGACAGAGTCAATGAGCGACTTATCTGGGATGAAATGCGCAGGCCTTCCATACACAACAAAGTCTGTATAGTAGGCGACTTTAACCTTGGCCAAATAGATTGGACCGACCTTACGGGAAACTCAGAATCAGAGGATTTTCTCGAGACGATCCAGGACTGTTTCCTAAGTCAACATATAACCGAACCCACACGGGGTAATAATATATTGGATTTAGTTTTGTCAAACAGAGAAAACCTCATTAGCAATGTCGAGGTAGGGAACGAACTTGCAAACAGCGATCACAAAGAAATTCGATTCCAGTTAGATTTTCAGGGCAGACGTAAGGAAAATTCCACTAAAGTACCAGATTTCAGAAGGGCAAACTTTGACAGTTTAAAGAGGCAGCTGAGAGAGGGGGTGTCGCGCTTGGCCGTGAACCTGACAGATGACACCGACCTGATAACGAGATCTGAGATTGCCGAGTTCCACGACAATTTAAATAGTGAGTTACTTAATGCACAAAGGCAGAACATACCATACAGAAAACTCAGATCAAACAACAATGACCCTAAATGGATAAATAATTATTTAAAGAACATCATTGGCCAAAGGAAGGCTATAGGTAGAAGGATAAATCGTGGCGAAATTCACCTCCGGGACTATTATAGGGTATTGGCGAGTAGGGTTAAAACCGAGATAAGGAAAGCAAAGAGGAATAATGAGGTAAGGATAGCAAGGGAGGCAAAGACAAACCCCAAAGGATTCTACCAAATGTACCAAACTAAAACACGAGAAAAGATTGGACCAATACGGTCAGACTCCGGCGAGCTCACTGATAACGACGGAGAAATGAGCAATAATTTGAATAAATATTTTTCAACAGTTTTCACCAGCGAAAATTTAAACATGATACCCGAGGCACCGACTCTATTCAGAGATAGTGAAGAAAACAAATTAAGTGAGATAGTAGTGACTAGTAACGATGTTAGTAAGCAAATAGACAAACTAAAGCCTAATAAGTCACCTGGTCCCGATGAGATATTTGCCAGAGTATTAAAGGAATGTAAGGAAGAGCTTAGTATGCCCTTAGCAAAGTTGTTTAACATGTCCATAAAAACAGGTGTAGTACCAGAATCCTGGAGGATAGCGAATGTAATACCGATCTTCAAGAAGGGGGATAGATCACTATCCTCTAACTACCGCCCAATCAGTCTAACATCAATAGTAGGCAAATTACTGGAAGCAATCATTTCAAACTCTATTCGAAATCACCTGGAGAAGCACAGATTGATCAATGATTCCCAGCATGGCTTCACAAGCGGACGTTCTTGCCTAACTAATCTATTAACATTCTTTTCATCAGTTTTCGAATCAGTGGACGAGGGGCACAATTATGATGTGGTATATCTCGACTTTAGCAAAGCCTTCGACAGAGTACCCCACGAAAGACTAATTAGAAAGGTAGAAGCTCATGGCATCAAAGGTGACATCCTTAAATGGATTAGGGCGTGGTTACAGGACAGGAAACAGCGAGTGAGCATTAACGGCTTTAAGTCCCATTGGAGCAACGTCACAAGTGGAGTTCCCCAAGGCTCAGTACTTGGACCATTATTGTTTATTATATACATAAACGACATAGATATCGGCATAGACAGCAACATAAGTAAATTTGCTGATGATACTAAAATAGGACGTGTTATCAAATCTGACGAGGACTCGGCAAAACTACAGGAGGATCTAAACAAATTTTTCGAATGGTCTGAAAAATGGCAGATGAAATTCAACATTGACAAATGTAAAGTACTCAGTATAGGAAATGTAAACAGGGAAACCAGATACCAGATGAACAACGATGCCATAGAGAAATCCGACTGCGAGAGAGATTTGGCAGTAATGATAAGTAGGAACCTTAGGCCAAGTAAACAATGTGTTTTTGCTCGTAACAAGGCTAATAAAGTACTTGGGTTCATACAAAGGAGTGTTAGTTACAAGACTAGCGAGGTCATCCTAAAACTGTATCTTGCTCTTGTGAGACCACACCTGGATTACGCAGTCCAGTTCTGGTCACCGTATTACAGAATGGATATAGAATCCTTGGAAAGAATTCAGAGGAGAATGACAAGACTAATCCCGGGTATCAGGAACCTTGAGTATAGAGACAGGTTAAAGCATCTTAATTTGCACTCCCTTGAGAGACGTAGAGCGAGGGGCGACCTGATAGAGGTGTATAAATGGAAGGCAGGGCTAAACAAAGGGGACATTACAAAGGTACTCAAATTATCCAACCAGGAGCGAACTCGTAACAATGGTTTTAAATTGGACAAATTTAGATTTAGGCGTGAAATAGGTAAACACTGGTTTGGAAACAGAGTAGTGGATGAATGGAACAAGTTACCAAATATCATCATTAACTCGAATACGCTGAATTGCTTCAAACATAGGTTGGATGCTCATATGAGCAATAGGGGTTGGGTGTAAACGGGACTGCCCAGTATGGGCCAATAGGCCCGCTGCAGTTTCCTCCATTCTTATGTTCTTATGTTCTTATTTCTTATGAGTGTGGCGCCCCGACGGCTACTCCCGAGGTGCGCTACAACCTTAGGAAGGCAGACTGGGGGGCATACTCAGAAGCCGTTCGTATAGACACCATTGGACAAGACATCAACACCAAAATTACACACATACAACAAGCTATAATACACGCTGCAGATTTAACAATTCCTAAGACTTCTGCAAAAACCCACAGGCCTGGAGTTCCATGGTGGACACCAGACTGCCGACGAGTTGTCTGTGAGCGAAATAGGAGTTGCCGTTTATTTAATAGAATTCCATCACTTGTAAACTTAATTGAGTATAAAAAAGCTAGAGCCAAGGCTAGGAGAGTTCTCAGGGAGTGTAAGAGAGAGTCTTGGCGGGCGTTCGTCTCCACTATTAACAAGGATACCCCTTCCTCTGAGGTATGGTCCGCTATAAACTGGGTCAGATCCAAAGGAGGAAGGAGTTTTATCCCACAGGTGAGTAGTGGAGGGCGGATTCTCGACGATCCCCAGGCCATTGCCAACACCCTAGGCCAGAAGTTTGCGGATGCCAGTAGCTCCACCAATCATGATCCACGCTTCGGCGTGTTCCGTGATCGTGCCGAGCTCTTGCATCTCGACTTCGAGAATGGGGACGAACAGGGCTACAATCGAGCATTTTCCCCAGAGGAACTTTCCTTTGCTATTAATAAGGGCAAGGGCTCTACTCCTGGACCTGACGGTATACGATACGAGATGATTAAGCACCTTGACCAGGGAAACCTGGACAAATTGCTAGAAGTGTACAATGAGATCTGGACGTCCAGAACGTTTCCAAACTCATGGCACTTTGCCCATGTCGTACCGATCCCGAAGAGGGACAAATGCCCGAATAACACCAACTCATTCCGTCCGATTTCGCTCACAAACTGTCTGTGTAAGGTCATGGAACGTATGATAAAGCGTAGACTAATGTATTTTTTGGAAAGTAACAACTTATTGAATGATCGACAGTGTGGTTTCCGCCAAGGTAGAAGCACACTAGATCATTTAATAAGTCTTGAAACTGACATCTCAAAAGCTCTTTGCAGTAAAGAAACATTAATTGCAGTATTTTTAGACATAGAAAAAGCTTTCGACATGACATGGCGGACTGGCCTCATGATGAAGCTCCACGCCATGGGTCTGAGAGGTAATTTACCAATTTTCATCAGTAATTTTTTGCAAGACCGGACTTTTTCCGTCAAACTAAAAGGTAACGTAAAATCAGACATATTTGTCTTAGAAAATGGAGTTCCACAAGGTAGCGTTTTGGGCCCGATTTTATTTCTTGTAATTATTAATGATTTCCTATCACCAGCCCCCAGCTTGAGTGACCTCAAATTCTCCTTGTTTGCTGATGATTGCGCAATCTGGCGCTCCTCTCGAGTTGAGAGGCTATCTGCACAAAGGGTGCAAGCCGGCCTAAAAGCCGCGGAACAGTGGGCAATACAATGGGGATTTAGGTTTTCAGTTGAGAAGACAGTAGGAGTAGTCTTCACTAAGAAACGTAACATTAGAAATCCAGTATTAAAATTAAATGATACTCCTATTAAATTTCAGACTTCAGTAAAATTTCTCGGTGTTCATTTTGACCGGAAATTAACGTGGAAAAACCACATTAACGAGCTTGAAAGTAAATGTCTTAAAGTCACAAACATCCTGAAAGTTTTATCAGGTACTACATGGGGAGCCGATAGGAAATCTTTATTAATGGTGTATAAGACCCTGATCAGATCAAAACTTGATTATGGATGCCAGTTGTATGCTTCGGCATGCGACACCACACTCGCAAGGCTAACCAGAATACAGAACCGATGCCTTCGTCTATGTCTGGGTGCCTACAGGTGTACACGTGTAGTTAAACTAGAGGTTGAGGCCCACGTCCCTCCACTTCACATCAGGAGGGACATGTTGACGCTAAGGTACGGGTTGAGTGCGGCTAGGAAGCGCGGCACAGGCCACCCAGGTTGGTGTGCTGTTGCCAACTTCCGTTTCCTGCAGCTGCGTAAGTCCCTGTCCTCGGTTGTCCGCCTCCAGACCTTGTGCCAGGGTGCTGGTATCCATTTCGGAGATGTTGATAGATACGTTCCACCGTTGTGTCCGCCATGGGAGAACCCCAACCTCCATGTGGAAACATCGTGGCTTCCGGGAGCAAAGAATGACTTTCATCCTGAGCTCCTGAGGCAACTTTTCTATCAATTTCTTGAAGGATTCAGCACCTATACTCACGTGTACACCGACGGGTCCAAGACTGACGACAACGTTGGAGCCGGTATCTGGAGCAGAGACGAGGAGTGGAGCTCCCGCCTGCCGCGGCATGCAACTATTTTCTCTGCAGAAATGTTCGCAATTAGTAAAGCCATTGACATTGCAATAACAAGCAATGTCAGTGATGTTGCTGTCATTTCAGATTCCATGTCAGCTCTTAAAGCAATTGAAGGTGGTGATACTACCAGCAATGAAATACAGGGCAACATTATTAATAAATTACATGAGTGTGCCAAGAATATTGTGCTGGTGTGGGTGCCTGGGCATTGTAACATTTGGGGCAATGAACAGGCAGACAGATTAGCAAGAGCGACTGTGGGTCTCGGGGAGACAACTAATGTGCCCTGGGAGACTCAGTCGTGTCTCTCCTTGGGGAAGACATATACATTTGAAAAGTGGCAACATGATTGGACTAGGCTAAATCTCCACAACACCTGGAAGCCTAACATAGGTAACTGGCCCTCAGCATACAGGAAGAATAGGAGGGAAGAGGTCGTTCTCGCCAGACTTAGGCTGAACTGCACCTATCTGACCCACCTAGGGGCCTACCTTGATCAGTCCTTTCCACCCATCTGTTCCACTTGCAACCAAACTCTCTCCATCAAACATATTCTGACTGAGTGCAGCCAGTACGAACCAGAGCGCCGGCAGCTGGTTATCCTAGCTGCCGAGCAAGGCTTCGTGCTGACTGTACCCAACCTATTGCAAGATGATGTCACCATCAGTGACGTTGTAATAACCTTCCTCAAGGAGACCCATCTTATCGGCATGCTATGATTGACACACGCATGAACTCTTTTTATATCTATTATATGTATACAACCATGCCTAAAGAAAATAAAAATGAATAAAACAAAATTAAAACATACAACATGAGAAACACATCACAAACCTTATCATTACATACAACACTCACATTTATCAAGTTAAACTGACACCCACCAACACATATTCAAACAAAAAGACACGGGCTACAAAAGACTTTAAAAAAAAAAAAAAAAAAAAAAAAAAAAATCACAGAGAAACTAGTCACCTGACAAGCCATTTCATCTGGTTTGTCAGTAAATCACCATCATATCACTCAAGCATACCATAATTCATCCCCAATAAAAAACAACAAAAAGAAAGAACTAACCAAAATACCAAGAACAAGAAGAACACAAGAATAACAAGAAAAGAAGAAACAAGAACATCAGATTAGTTGTAGCAAAAAAGAAGAGCAAGATTAGAAGAAGAAAGAAAACATCAGCTCCGGCCGAAATAGCCTAATGGCGAAGAGGCCAGAAAACCCTAACAACTTTGACTTTGACATGTAATCCAGTTGCCTCTGAAGATGTCTTGAATAAAGACGAAAGCTAAGGTACTCCTTTGTTTCCATTTTCCCGTGTGATTTTATCAAGATTTATCTTATCCACGTTTTCATTGTGGATTTTCATAAAATATATATATATATATATATATATATATATATATATATATATATATATATATATATATATATATATATATATATATATATAAAACCTCTAACCTTGAAGCCGGATTTGGTAAAACGTTACTCTGACCACCTACGTGATACGGGTAGTCCCCATTAGAGGTTCACAGCGCCATAAGCTCGTTGAACGGGCTTTGTGTGAAATATAGCAAAGTCTAGGGCTACTTTTAGTATCCTGGTGGTCCAGGGGTAGCGTTCCCCAGTCACAGTCATGGGCTCGTGGGCCATGGGTTCGAATCCTGGCGGGTTGAGGTGTTGATTGTGTATATATATATATATATATATATATATATATAGGGTTGCATAGATAAATCTATTGGTGGTAATATCCGATTCCTATAAAAGCTTTTGACTATTTTTATACTGAAACCTTAATTGGTCTGGAAAAGCCGCATGAATTATTAAAGTCACTTATAACTATAAGCCTAGAGTGACGTACAGGATATCGATGCTGGGGAATTCGGCAGTAAAGAGCGACACCGCCCCTCGCTGGCTCCCTCCCTCACACGTCTACCATTGTGGCGTTGGCTAGTAGTGAAGGTCGGTCGTGAGAGTGTTGTAACACAAGTCTGGTGGGTTGTTTTCCTCTCTTAGGAAGATGTGGCTGACTGGAAGAGTGAACCACAAAGAACGTAATCACGCACTATAACAATACTCTCGTTCACTACGTCTCAAACGCAAGTTTGATAACGTAAATCCATGGTTGGAGTATCTAGCTATAAGTTATTGTAAATTTTAAAGGACTGGCTCAACAACTGGAATTCTTATTGTATACTAGCAAAATTGGTTAGGTATATTACGGTATACCCTTGACTGTAACAGTTTGTCCTCTCTGGCACCTCCCGCAATCGCTGTGGCGATATCTCAGTCGGGGAAGATTTTTCGTTATTGCTGGGACCACTCGGGGGTCCACGGTCAATAGTAATATCAAAGTGCACAGCCTTGGGACTCGTGTAATATACTTGTGTGTGTAATGTTTCAGGTCTCTAACTGCTTCTGCATTGGAGCTATGGCTACATCAGACAGACACGTTCTTTTATTATTATAGACCATCCTCATATTGCTGTTTCATAAAGTATATCTCATCTTTCATAACGTCAGCATAACGGGGGTCGTTTAATATACAACACACTATTAATAGTTCAGTGTTGGTGTAAAACACACCAGCAATGAGTCAATATTGACCCAGCTTTAAGCAACAGGTCTCAAAGACCCAAGATATTTGGTAAGTCAACATTGAGTTTTGCTGAAACCTGCAGCCCGCTGGTCCGTGTGAGTGAGGTAGTCATGTTTACCCTAAGCTGATTATTAGTGTTTGTGTGTCGCGTGTACGTAAAGCTTACTGGCGGTGACTGTGTACACATGAAGCTTACTGGTAAGTATTGTGTGCACGTGAAGCTCATTCGTACTTAGTATGTATGCATGAAGCTTGCTGCTAGTGAATATACCTAAGTTTGTACATAATAATTAATCTCCACCTCGGCCACCTGTAGTAGCTCTGAGGTGTACCCACCACCAAGGCACATGAACCTTGAGCGTTTGCGTGTGTAGTCAACCTGTCGTGACTGACTACTGCAGGTGCTTATCTAGTTTTCAATCTCTATCTTACATCAACCAATATGTTATCACCGGTGGCTTGCCTGATAGTGGACGCTAATGCACGAAGCTAGTGTAAAGGAGGTTAGGTTAGGTTACCCTTGATGTTTGTTTTCGTTTTAATGGAACGGTGAGAAGATTAGTGATATATTAAGTGAAGCAACAACATGAAGAGGGAATTAATCAAAGTACTGGAAAATATACACAAGAAAAAACACAAGGAGCAAATTATCCATAATAAATATTAACCCAAGTTTTCGTATTAAATTTTAACACATCACCTGGAGCGAAACACATTGCCAATAGACATATACAGTAGAGTACTGTATATACATTTGAGGACGAAATTCACCTGACACTTTAGGCACGATTTGGCATGTATTGGTAGGTCATGTAAGTAAAGGAGGTTAGTATTTCAATATATATTTTGAATTTTTTTTTCTTTGTGGTGTATTTATTCATGATGTTATTTTGATATAATTCCTAATGAGATGCAGCGTTCAATAGCTATAATCCTATCACAAACAAGACCCAAATATAAATACCAGATATTTCCATGTACCGACGGAAATCGTACCTTCACTCCAGATTATTATGAAACTAAATAATTTCCGTGTATCTTATTAAGAAATACTTCTCATGAAAAGAGGATTAAACTCCAGCTACCGCAATATATATTTCAAACGAAAATTTACACAATACGCTAATATGTGCTGATGAAAATTAGCCGGGAGTTTTAAATATACTGCTTCTACTGCTTCTACTGGTACAACTTAATATACTTTTTACTTACCTGTGTTAAGGAGATCCACTCGTGCGTGTTTTAGAGTTTTCTTGTCTCAACATGTTATTATTAGCGTTTAATAACACACTAGAACAAAATTATCTAATAAAGTCTTTCTCTCATCATAGACAAGGGAACGTCTCACAGGAGCTCCACTACTTAATGTACTGAAGGTTCCTGTGAAATTATACCTGCATGACTTACCTTGAGCATTGATGTGTTTAGTTTTTTCACCACTGCATAAAAGTCGTAAATTTTATGTGATAGATTTATTTCTTCTTCATAAATTAATCACATTATCAGAGGTATAGTGGGAGAACTTCTAGGACACAATAGCTACAATCTGGGGATAATTATGAGTTATATCCACGGATTATATAGCGATATTATATTTTATTTTAGTTCTTATTCCTATAACGTTACAGGATCTAAGTAAAAAAGAAAATATCGTACGCATATATTCTTCATCAGTGTCATTAGAGTGTCATTCCGTTTTGAGGAAATATTGTTTAAAAATCGTAAACAAAAACGAGACACATATAAAAAGTAAAACAGAACTCCGAGATACACATCCACCTCTCTCCTGACAAGTTGCTTATCTAAAAACAGCAAAAAGAGGACCTTATCCCCCGACAATCTATCACCTGGAAAGGAATATTCTCAGATTCATTTCAAGAACCAGCCAGAAACCTTCAGGTCAGATGATACGCGACGCAGAAAGTTTTACTGAAAATAAACTCGGTATGACTGGCCTTGACATATCCCTGACAGTGGATTGTCGAGACGGACAGATAAATAATAATTTTTATCTGTCACGCACCACGAAGGCAAACCTCTTTGACGATCATATGAATTTTTCGTCACCTACCCCGAGACGGTGTTGCCTGAGTGTAGTGGTGGTGGCGGCGGTGGCGGTCGAGTGCTGTCTAAGTGTGAGAAGATATTGATAATGTTGTCTGAGAGAGGTAGTAGTTATAGTGTTGCCTGAAAGTGATAGTAGTTATAGATATTGTTGCCTGAGAATGGTGGTAGTTGCTGATATTGTTGTCTGAGAATGGTGGTAGTTGCTGACATTGTTGCTTGAGAGTGGTGGCAGTTTAGACAATGTTGCCTGGGTGAGGTGGTAGTTGCTGAGTGTTGACTGAAGGTGGTGGTTGAGAGTCCTCATGCTGCACCATAAAAATGTTCGTGTCATGTCAGTCATCACAGTTAATCTTTCATTGTCCACTTTTTCAATAATATTACCTGTGTCACTAAACATGATTGAATCCTCCACCGTAAAGCATAACTCCGCTGAAATAAGTATGCGAATACCAATACTATTATAGTTATTACAACTCTATCGCTACACTACCGCAGCTTCATCCCAACAGAACCTCCACACTATCACAGTTACACCTCAACAGCACCATACTACCACAGCTACACTACAGCTTACACCACCATACTACCACACCCCAATAGCACCTCCACACTACCACACCTACACGCCAACATCATCACCACCACCACATTACCACCAGCTGGATACATAATTATATCATGTTTACACAACACAAACTTTGTCGACCATTAAGGCTTCAACAGCCTGTGTGCCCTACTGCTTTCTCACGCTACGCACCTCGAGTTAAACAGGTGCTCGGATATTTGAGGCTATTTAATACCAGGCTTCTGCGTCATGATTTGAAACCCCCTTTGGCATACGAGAAGCATTATCATAAACTGTACGAAACATCTACCATAGGAGATAGAAAATCCGATTCTCACCGCAAACATTGTAACTAGTACTGTAATATGAAGCTTTGTATTAAAACCAAGATAGAGAAGTCGCAAAGTTTCTGTTTCGTGATTCAAGTCTCGATACTGTAAGCTTTCTGGTTAAAAAAAATACACAAAACTTGCTTGCATGAATAAATTATCTGAAGTCACCATCACTCTGGTCAGCCTCACAACTCGACTATGCAATATCTTGTTTCGTAGCTTCAGTTATGTAACATTTTTACTATGTACTTTAAGTAAAATGAACAAATTATAAACCCTCAAGATCACTGAGAGTATTATTGTCGTCTTTATTGGCCAGAATGTAAAATTCTACGACGTAAGAAAATGAGATGAATTCGAGATCGTTTTATGTAAACGGTGTTATACAGTGGACTATAAGAACACAAACTATATAAAACATCATATTCTAGTGTGAGAAATGACACTGTTTGGAGGTAATATAATGCTACTACTGTAATACACTACTGAATACCGCCTTACAGCACTACACTTGACAGAAAAGCAGAACAATTTAGCGTACCACCACCCCGCTCTACTGAAAATAGCTTGATCTTAGTAATATTAACGTTCTATTGTATATATGAAGCACCTCTGTGAGACCATAATGTCAACAGTAACACTCTTCACCACACAAAACTAATCACTCAGAATTACACTATCCTGGAGGGTGAGGTACAAGCTGTGAGTGTCAAGGGACCTGAACAAAGGTGACCTGCTCTACCCGGCACCAAGAGCAGGATACAACGCTCACCTTCCCCCCTTAACATTTACATAATCAAATGGTTCTCTTTCATCACACCTCAAACATATTAACGGCGAGTAAGCAGCGCAATAAAAGGTAGATCATTGAGATGGATCTGCGGATAAAGGACGTATTTTGGATGCTAATGAAGCTATAAGATAGGCAATTGTCTCTGTTC
The DNA here is from genome assembly GCA_958450375.1 of Homarus gammarus. Taxonomy (NCBI): domain Eukaryota; kingdom Metazoa; phylum Arthropoda; class Malacostraca; order Decapoda; family Nephropidae; genus Homarus; species Homarus gammarus. Next base: position 1,085,455 of record CAUDMG010001762.1, on the reverse strand, counting down.
GGGGTTAATCAAGTCGTGATGGTAGGCGTAATTGGCCACGAGACAGTACCAGATGTAGGTAATTGGCCCTAATTTGCATATGTTAGCCCTGGAGCACAGACTAAAGGCTGGTTCAGTGTTTCGTGGGTGAAAAATATTGTCGTGGTGGTTCTTGTTAAGGTGTGTTTATGTCATCTATGAGTTAATGTACTGTACTTGTATGTTGACTCACTCTACAACGAGGTGAAACGAGGGAGCACTCGCTCACTCACTCACTCCACTCACTCACTCACTCACTCATTCCACTCACTCATTCCGTTCACTCACTCATTCCACTCACTCACTCACTCCACTCACTCACTCACTCATTCCACTCACTCACTCACTCACTCACTTATTTACTTAAGTGATCGCTTAACCCGGGGAAGTCAAAGTTATAGGTCGAGTTGATATGTTTTTACTGTATGTATTTAACATTAAATTATATTTAGTATGATATTCTCGTTAATAGTTTTGTTTATTGAACTCATAAATGATGTAGAAAAGCTATGAATACGTAATGGAAATATATATCCTCTCTCTCTCTCTCTCTCTCTCTCTCTCTCTCTCTCTCTCTCTCTCTCTCTCTCTCTCTCATCCATCTAGTGAGCGTCAGGACACAGTTGTTGGGATGTTTCACACATGATGACGCCTTTTGGCTGGTAATGGTGTATGACCCCGATAACTTGTTATTTATGGTGCCTCCTGCTACCTCCCTCACTCCTCTCTCATTTTTCTTACACTTCCCTCACACTCTCTTCACTCCCCTCACACTCCCCTCACTTCCCTCACTCCCCTCACACTCCCCTCACTCCCCTCACACTCCCATCACTTCCGTCACACTTCCCTCACTCCCCTCACACTCCCCTCACTTCCCTCACACTCCCATCACTTCCGCCACACTCCCCTCACTTCCCTCACACCTCCCTCACTTCTCTCACGCCTCCCCTCACTTCTCTCACGCCTCCCCTCACTTCCCTCACACTCTCCTGACTTCCCTCACACTCTCCTGACTTCCCTCACACCTCCCTCACTTCCTCACCCTCTCCTCACACTCCCCTCACTTCCCTCACACTCCCCTCACTTCCATCACACCTCCCTCACACTCCCCTCACTTCCCTCACACTCTCCTCACACTCCCATCACTACCCTCACACTCCCCTCACTTCCATCACATCTCCCTCACACTCCCCTCACTTCCCTCACACTCTCCTCACACTCCCCTCACTTCCATCACACTCTCCTCACACTCCCCTCACTTCCCTCACACTCCCCTCACTTACCTCACACCTTCGTCACTTCCCTCACACTCTCTTTACACTCCCCTCACTTCCCTCACACTCATCCTCACTTCCCTCACACTCCCCTCACTTCCCTCACACTCCCCTCACTTCCCTCACACTCCCCTCACTTCCATCACACCTCCCTCTCACTTCTCTCACGCCTCCCTCACCTCCTTCATTTTCCTCACCTCCCTCACACCCACACCTCCCTCACACCCACACCCCTCTCACACCCACACCTCCCTCACACCCACACCCCCCTCACACCCACACCCCCCTCACACCCACACCTCCCTCACACCCACACCTCTTTCACACCTACACCACCCTCACACCCACACCTCCCTCACACCCACACCTCTTTCAAACCTACACCACCCTCACACCTACACCACCCTCACACCTACACCACCCTTACACCTACATCACCCTTACACCCACACCTCTCTCACACCTACATCACACCACCCTTACATCCACATCACCGTTACGCTCACACCCACACCTCCCTCACACCCGCACCTCCCTCACACCCGCACCTCCCTCACACCCGCACCTCCCCCACACCCGCACCTCCCCCACACCTCCCTCACACTCACACCTCCCTCACACTCACACCTCCCTCGCACCCACACCAACCTCACACCCACACCACCCTCACACCCACACCACCCTCACACCCACACCACACCAACCTACCACCCACACCACCCTCACACCCACACCACACCCACACCAACCTACCACCCTCACACCACCCTAACACCCACACCACCCTCACACCCACACCACCCTCACACCCACACCACCCTCACACCCACACCATCCTCACACCCACACCATCCTCACACTCACACCATCTTCACACCCACACCAACCTCACACCCACACCAACCTCACACCCACACCATCCTCACACCCACGCCATCCTCACACCCACGCCATCCTCACACCCACGCCATCCTCACACCCACACCAACCTCACACCCACACCATCCTCACACCCACACCATCCTCACATCCACACCATCCTCACACCCACACCATCCTCACACCCACACCCTCCTCACACCCACACCCTCCTTACACCCACACCAACCTCACACTCACACCCACGCCCTCCTTACACCCACACCAACCTCACACTCACACCACCCTCACACCCACGCCATCCTCACACCCACGCCACCCTCACACCCACACCATCCCCACACCCTCCTCACACCCACACCCTCCTCACACCCACACCATCCTCACACCCACACCAACCTCACACCCACACCAACCTCACACCCACACCAACCTCACACCCACACCAACCTCACACCCACACCAACCTCACACCCACACCACCCTCACACCCACACCACCCTCACATCCACACCACCCTCACATCCACACCACCCTCACATCCACACCACCCTCACATCCACACCTCCCTGACACCCACACCAACCTCACACTCACACCACCCTCACACCCACACCACCCTCACACCCACACCACCCTCACACCCACACCACCCTCACACCCACACCACCCTCCCACACACACCAACTTCACACCCACACCACCCTCCCACACCAACCTCACACCCACACCAACCTCACACCCACACCACCCTCACACCCACACCAACCTCACACCCACACCACCCTCACACCCACACCACCCTCACACTCACACCACTCTCACACCCACGCCACCCTCGCACCCACACCACCCTCACAACTCTAAAAGTGACCAAAGATTTCCATGTTTGCTTCCGTTACCCAGAACAACTTCCAGTGTCATCTAGTCTCCCCAGGTATCAAAAGAGAAGATCCCACGTAAAGAATACGAGACTTAACAGGCTGCTGGTAATATGATCGACCTTGTAATTGTCTTAACTTAAACTCTAGGCGTAATTGAGGTCCCTTTAATCTTCCTTGAGGAACTACAGGGGATTCCCGCTGCTTTACAAGATAGGTTCTCAGGTAGCCGGTCCGGGCAGCCAAATGGACGATGTTATTAATTTGGATTAATTCCAAGATATTCTATCTTTCTAAAAAAAAAATCTATCATTTATTTCTTCATTGACATGGATTAGGTTCAGCCTGCACGAACATAACAAAGAATTTTCAAAGTTCTAGACACACTATTTGTTATTCAAGACAATATTGTGAAGAGAGAAGAGAGAACACATCAAAACCTCACTCATGAAAGGTATCTGATTCTTACAACCTCTCTCAAGACTTAGTAACAAGTTGACGAAAGATTTAATACAACCTAATGGTCATGTAAATTCAGTCAGTTGTCAGTGAACATCGATGGTGGTGACGGTATACTCAACACTGTCCAAGAGTCCCCGACACTTTCTGATAACATAATATCAACATCTGCCACACCGCAGTATTCTGCTAGGCATTGTATGTAACATTTCCGTCCCGCCACCTCCAACATTACCTCGGTGGTGTACGTAGTTATGTGGTAGTGGCGGCCCATAGAGACGCCAACCACGGCAGTAAAGTCATGTTTAACATACTAGGGAGGAGAGGGTAGAGGAAAGGGTAGAAGAGGGGGAAGCAGAGGAAGTTGAGTGTAGAGAAGGCATGAGATGGTGGGGGAGGGGGGAGATATGTTTTCTGGTATCTCCTCATAAGAGAAATCTCCCTTTTTCTCCCCTGCCACTACTCAAAAATATGTGCAATGAAAATAAAATCGCTGTAGAAGTTATCATAACCGTCACTGTACACCTACGTTACGTTATCATTGGAAAAGTTCTTAAGGTGCCATGACCTGGATTCACTAAGCTCTGAGCCGTTCCAATGTTTTCAGTCGCTGTCGCGAGTTGTGGTCTTATTTTAACCCAGATGAATCCGAAATTTAGTGATAGTCGTATTGATTTTACTGTATAAAACTTTAATGTGGTTAGGTTACACACACACACACACACACACACATTTTAGGCGACACTATCAAGTAAAAGCCAGTCCTTTATGAGAGGTGGAGTTACCACTTTACATTACCCTCCTCCGTGGCGAGTATTCCTACACCAACCAACCTCTTTTCGCCACGACAGAAAGCCAGTACTGATAGGAGGAAGGTGCTGCCTCTTCCTCTCCCAAGTATTGAAATGAAATGGACCATGTTAAACAGTCTTGACAAAAGCACATATTTCTTGATTCACTGTTTTCAAGTGAGATTTACGGTATTGTCGTATTTAACGCCTCACGATTTTTTCACCGGATCAGTTTTAAGTACAGGTTGAATATTTGTCCTGTTAACAGCAAAAGACCTTTGACAAGAACAAATGATGCCTGAAGAGAACCTAACTTGCCTGTATTGCACGATGACGTTACATTCCAAGTATGATTTACGAATGACGACAAAATATAGATGTGTAAAAAATGAACACTTCTGAACAGCGTCGGAGTTGTTGCAGAAGCTACAGTATTCTCTACCTCGTGTGGGCGAGTTAATAGATAGGTGAATTAGTATATATTACTTACCTCCAAACTGTCAATTATAATATAGTTTGGCGATAACATGTAGTGGTTGTGGTGTATGGAGTGAAACACATCGCGGGTTTTGTGTCATTTCCTTTAAATATGTCCCTGTTCATGTCTGTTACAATTCTTACGCTGTTCTATCCATCTAGACCGTAGCAATAGCCCTGTAAATTGCTGGAAACTAAGACCTGATACTGTAAGCTGACGTAATAACAGCTAGTCAAAGGAGTCCAATTAACCTTCAGAGAGTGATCAACTGTTACCTGAAGTCCGTCGACATCGCCTTTGTCTTGTTGATCCTCAGATGTATGTTAGTCTGCACCCACAAATCGTTACCACAGCAACCATCCTCCACACTTACCACAGCAACCATCTTCCAGGCTTACCACAGCAACCATCCCCCACACTTACCACAGAAACCATCCTCCACACTTACCACAGAAACCATCCCCCACACTTACAAGCAACCATCCTCCACACTTACAACAGCAACCATCCTCCACACTTACCACAGCAACCATCCTCCACACTTACCACAGCAACCATCCTCAACACTTACCACAGCAACCATCCTCAACACTTACCACAGCAACCATCCTCCACACTTACCACAGCAACCATCCTCCACACTTACCACAGCAACCATCCTCCACACTTACCACAGCAACCATCCTCCACACTTACCACAGCAACCATCCTCCACACTTACCACAGCAACCATCCTCCACACTAACCACAGCAACCATCCTCAACACTTACCACAGCAACCATCCTCAACACTTACCACAGCAACCATCCTCAACACTTACCACAGCAACCATCCTCCACACTTACCACAGCAACCATCCTCAACACTTACCACAGCAACCATCCTCAACACTTACCACAGCAACCATCCTCCACACTTACCACAGCAACCATCCTCAACACTTACCACAGCAACCATCCTCAACACTTACCACAGCAACCATCCTCAACACTTACCACAGCAACCATCCTCAACACTTACCACAGCAACCATCCTCAACACTTACCACAGCAACCATCCTCCACACTTACCACAGCAACCATCCTCCACACTTACCACAGCCACCATCCTGCACACTTACCACAGCAACCATCCTGCACACTTACCACAGCAACCATCCTCCACACTTACCACAGCAACCATCCTCCACACTTACCACAACACCCATCCTCCACACTTACCACAGCAACCATCCTCCACACTTACCGCAGCAACCATCCTCCACACTTACCGCAGCAACCATCCTCCACACTTACCGCAGCAACCATCCTCCACACTTACCACAGCAACCATCCTCCACACTTACCACAGCAACCATCCTCCACACTTACCACAGCAACCATCCTCCACACTTGCCACAGCAACCATCCTCTACAGTTGCCACAGCAGCCATCCTACACAGTTACCACAGCAACCATCCTACACACTTACCACAGCAATCATCCTCTACATTACCACAGCAACCATCCTCCACACTTACCACAGCAACCATCCTCCACACTTACCACAGCAACCATCCTCTACACCTACCACAGCAGCCATCCTACACAGTTACCACAGCAACCATCCTCCACACTTACCACAGCAACCATCCTCCACACTTACCACAGCAACCATCCTACACAGCAACCATCCTCCACACTTACTACAGCAACCATCCTCCACACTTACCACAGCAGCCACCCTCCACACTTACCACAGCAACCATCCTCCACACTTACCACAGCAACCATCCTCCACACTTACCACAGCAACCATCCTCCACGCTTACCACAGCAACCATCCTCCACGCTTACCACAGCAACCATCCTACACAGCAACCATCCTCCACACTTAATACAGCAACCATCCTCCACACTTACCACAGCAACCATCCTCCACACTTACCACAGCAACCACCCTCCACGCTTATCACAGCAACCATCCTACAAAGTTACCACAGCAACCATCCTCCACACTTAACACAGCAACCACCCTCCACGCTTATCACAGCAACCATCCTCCACACTTACCAGGGCAACCATCCTCCACACTTACCACAGCAACCATCCTCCACACTTACCAGGGCAACCATCCTCCACACTTACCACAGCAACCATCCTCCACACTTACCACAGCAACCATCCTCCACACTTACCACAGCAACCATCCTACACAGCAACCATCCTCCACACTTACTACAGCAACCATCCTCCACACTTACCACAGCAACCATCCTCCACACTTACCACAGCAACCACCCTCCACGCTTATCACAGCAACCATCCTACAAAGCTACCACAGCAACCATCCTCCACACTTACCACAGCAACCACCCTCCACGCTTATCACAGCAACCATCCTACAAAGTTACTACAGCAACCATCCTCCACACTTACCACAGCAACCACCCTCCACGCTTATCACAGCAACCATCCTCCACACTTACCAGGGCAACCATCCTCCACACTTACCAGGGCAACCATCCTCCACACTTACCACAGCAACCATCCTCCACATTTACCACAACAACCACCACACACATTTACCACAGCAACCACCACACCCACAGTTACCACAGCAACCAGCACATGCGGTTACCACAGCAACCAGCACATGCGGTTACCACAGCAACCACCACACCCACAGTTTCCACAGCAACCATCCTCCACACTTCCCACAATAACCATCCTACAAAGTTTCCACAGCAACCATCCTCCACACTTCCCACAATAACCATCCTACAAAGTTTCCACAGCAACCATCCTCCACACTTCCCACAATAACCATCCTACAAAGTTTCCACAGCAACCATCCTCCACACTTACCAAGGCAACCATCCTCCACACTTACCACAGCAACCATCCTACAAAGTTTCCACAGCAACCATCCTCCACACTTACCACAGCAACCATCCTCCACACTTACCACAGCAACCATCCTCCACACTTACCACAGCAACCATCCTCCACATTTACCACAGCAACCACCACACACATTTACCACAGCACCCACCACACACAGTTGCCACAGCAACCAGCACATGCGGTTACCACAGCAACTACCACACACGATTATCACAACAACCACCACACACACTTGCAACAGCAACCACCACACACACTTGCAACAGCAACCACCACATTCACTTACAACAGCAACCACCACACACACATACAACAGCAACTACCACACACAGTTGCCACAGCAACCACCACACGCAGATGCCACAGCAACCACCACACACTTACAACAGCAACCACCACACACAGTTACCACAGCAACCACCACACACGATTATCACAACAACCACCACACACGCTTACTACTTCTACTATACTTTGCTGTCACTCGGAATCGTGTATGACGATCATCCAGCTATAATACAATGATATGAGTTATTAAGGATGCCATCTTCGTTAGTGAGCTCTGACGTGACTCGAGAAGCCAATACGGGTCCACATATGCTACTCGTGTGGAGGACTACATCAAGTGCGGGAGGGCGGCGGCGATAGCGTCTTTCCGGCGCTGGCTCTTTGTCTGCCTCAGTATGCAGTCATGCTAACTCAAAAGTATTGACACCACCTAGTGTAGTGCTCCTCCAAGCGTTATGGTGTGGAATGATCGTCTCCCAGGTGAAGGGTCGATTTGGCACTTTTTCAAGCATGTCTTAAAACTATCCTTATACCGTTTCCGTTGTCCTCCAGCGTTAAATTTACCATTCGTTATGTGACTGTAAAGTAGTTGTTTTGACAGTCTAATGTCGTCCATGCGACTAACATGCCCAGTCCAACGTAGTTATCCATGGAGAATGATAGCCTCGATGCTTCTACAATCAATGAGAATACTGGAATTTGTTCTCTTGTCTTCCCAGCGTTGGTGAAAGTTTTCAGGTGCCTTGAGGTGCCTCCTGTATGTGACCCATGTCTCATTGCCGTACAGCAGGGTGGGGAGGACCACTGCTTGATACACGTGTAACTTTGGAGATAATTTCAGCTCTCTACGGCTGAAAACACGGGCACGGAGTCTGCCAATGGTTTTAGATGCACATCTGATCCGATGTTGAATCTCTTCATCGATGTCTGCGGTGGTGGACAGTTGGGAGCCAAGGTACTGGAAGTGGGTAGCATTAGATAGAGTAGTATTGTTAAGCTGGATGGGTGGTGGAGGTGTGGTTGAACCAGGGGCAGGCTGAAAGAAAATCGGAGTGTTACGTACATTCACCTCTAAGCTGAAGTGTGCATGCGCGTCTGCGTAGGTGTTCAGGGTCTCCCGTATGTCGCGTTCAGTGTGAGCGACGAGGGTGAGATCGTCTGTATACTGAAGTTCAGTGATGTAACCGGCCGACACCTTGGTTCCTGCTCGAGTCGTCTTGTATTGAAAAAAACCTTCATCCGATACTGAATGTCTACCCCGCCTGCTCAATTGGCACTGGCACGAGTAATTAAGGCAACCTCGAAGATGGAAAAAAAGAGTTGGTTCCAGTACACATGCTTGTTTTACCTTCGTTTGGATGGGGAATAATTCAGACTGGGTACCGTTGTGCAGGACACTGCCGTTCATGCCATCGTGGAGTTGACTTACATTGGCAATGAATTTTAATGCGCCAGAGAGTTTCCGTGTTGACCGAGTCGAGTGACCTTAATAAGGTCTATGAAGGCCATGTACAAGTCACGATGCTGTTTTCTGCACTTTTCCTGCGTCTGACGGGCAGCAAAGAACATGTCAGTGGTGCCACGTGATGGTCTAAAGCTACATTGAGATTCTCGAAAGAAGTTTTTCTCATCAGGAGGAAGTCTGTTTAGGAGGACTCGAGCGATTATCTTACCACAGCAACCACCACATACACACAGTTACCACTATACTGCCAGATCTGGGGTCACTAAATTTAAGGGGATAACTTAACTCTAAACTTAATTTCTAAGGGTCGCTGCCACCAGACCCCCTCTGGACAGCATGTAGCTCGTTAGGTAGCGGGCAGAGTGGACTAGGCATTGGGTTAGGTTTTCCATTGATCAGATCGATAAGGGTAAAGAAGGGTGAAACCATAACATGTCTTCATTGATTTATTTCTTATAAAACACACTGGTAAAAACACATACAACCACACTGTGGACCATAATTCCAAGGCCTGTCCCAGGGTATAGCACTGGCGCCTCTAACAACTGCTGTTGTGGTCGGTTACACTCCGACCCGAGATGGGTCTGGGGTCATCGGCCCACGAGGTAGAGTAGTGCCGATTAATCATGACGAATCAGCGCCATCACTCCTATATTGACCACTGCTGGGTATCCACCGGCTCCGAGCGACCGGTGGGTTTCAATTAAGCCCACCCTCGATCTGGAGACAAACGTGAATCAGCGTCAGCGAACTGAGAAACATGACAACACCAACCAACTCTCTTGTCTGGACGACAGACGTATTTACGTTATATTAATTCTACACTGGGTGAATGACAATTCAACTGTTAAATCATGAACACTGGTGAACACTGATAATCACTACAATTGACTGAATTAACTGAATGGCTAGGAAACAACATACCTGGAGACAAACGTGAATCAGCGTCAGGGAACGCTGATGCCTCGCCATCTCGAGCTTATATACCCCTGAGTTGCCAGTGATCGCTACTCAGGCAATGACAATAATTACAAACAAACTAACTGTTACTCATTCAAAGATGACCCTCAGTTGACAAAGGTCTGTCAAATTACTTGGGTTGATTAAAACAGACTAATTCAAGGTTGCGTTGGCCAGTAGAGAGTGCAATAAACGTAGTGACAACTGTGTTTGAAGGCAGGGCTTACTGAGAGTGATCCTGAGGGTAAAACGCTCCCGAGATTCTACAAGCGCGGTGGATTTGAATATTATGTAGCGTAATATGAATTGAACGGGTTTTTAGGAATGGCAATGAGTTGCGCAGTACACCACAACACCCACCCTACTTAGATTTCTACTTCACACACACACACACACACACACACACACCATTTAATCTGTTTTATCATCTACTTCTCTTGTTATTCCATCTTTATTTCATTTGTTTTATATATCAATTGTATAATAATATTTACTAGTTCTAGTTCACATTCCTGTGGCAATAGTTTGAAATGGCCATTACCAGCGGAATGTACAGTACGTCTATAATATATATCACCATGATATATTTTTGCGGGGGTTGGATCTATAGTCAACACGGAAAAAAATGGGTGTAAGTGCAATACACATAATCTAATTAATAGTAACAATACCATGCAATTAATTTTTATATGTGTGGTCAAAATAATGCATGGAATCAATCAGTTCATTATGTTCCATCACAAATACTAGTGAATCCTTTTTTTAATGCATGTAAAATTGCATCCGTAATAATGGCTTGTGTCAGCCCAACTAGAAATGCTTTATGTTTTATTTTTTGTGTACATGTGTGTAAGATATATATATATATATATATATATATATATATATATATATATATATATATATATATATATATATATATATATATATATATATATTTCATGAAAATCCACAATGAAAACGTGGATAAGATAAATCTTGATAAAATCACACGGGAAAATGGAAACAACGGAGTACCTTAGCTTTCGTCTTTATTCAAGACATCTTCAGAGGCAACTGGATTACATGGACAGAGAGAGGCTTATAAGCCTCTCTCTGTCCATGTAATCCAGTTGCCTCTGAAGATGTCTTGAATAAAGACGAAAGCTAAGGTACTCCGTTGTTTCCATTTTCCCGTGTGATTTTATCAATATATATATATATATATATATATATATATATATATATATATATATATATATATATATATATATATATATATATATATATATATATATTACGTATTGATCATTTTTCCACTTATAAGTCAAAGAAGTAGATCATAACTGTAATGATGACTCTTAATGGTATTGTTTGTTAGGTGTATTGCAGCTAAAACACCTATCTGTGCATTCTTTGTGGGAAACAATATGCGACCATGAACGATAAATTTCGGTATATGAGGGCTGTCACTAGTCACACTTAAAAATTGGGGTCATATCTACCCCCACCTGCACAGATAATTGTTTTAGCTACTGTATTACATATGCATTATTCAGAACGTGGCACGTATGTGGAGTGATGATGATGATGATGATGATAGTGGTGGTGGTGATGGCGATTGCAATAATCTCGGTGGTAGTGATGATGATGGTATTGATAATGGAAATGATGGTGGTGATGATTTAAATTTTGGTTATGGTAGTGAAGAGTAATTATGTTGATGATGATGATGGCAATTATGATGATAAAGATGGTATTGATGATAGTAATGATGATGGTGATAATCATAATGATGATGATCATGGTGGTGGTGGTGATGATGATGGTATTGATGATGGTGATCATCATGGTGGTGGTGATGACGCTGATAATGGAAGTATTGAATTAAAGCAATGGACAATGGCTAAGATAAAAGTATATTAAGTCATATTTGTCATAAATAATGGAGTGTAGTGGCTGAATGGTAGAGAGTTCACCTCTTGTTCGAAAGGTCATTGTTTTACGGTCTGGGAGCCCCAAGTCGTTCTAGCTGTGATTAGGTACCTGACTTTAGATGAAAGAGGGGGAGACAGAGCGCAATTGGGATCAATGTCAACTTGGACGACTCGGAGCTATATATTTTATTTTAACCTGATGAGGAGAGACTAAGAAAATGAAGAGGGAGAGAAAAAGAGGGAAGCAGATTACAAAGAATCACCATCAGATGTCTCGTCTTAGAGTCTTCAGAAGAGAGACAATTACCATACATTATGCACGTGCCGGGTGTTAAGGAGACAATGAGTAATATATATGCCACCCTATCACACCAGGACACCCCCTCCACCCCACCAGGTCACCCCACCCCACCAGGTCACCCCACCCCACCAGGTCACCCAACCCCACCAGGCCACCCCCTCCACCCCACCAGGCAACCCCACCCCACCCCACCAGGCAACCCCACCCCACCAGGCAACCCCACCCCACCAGGTCACCCAACCCCACCAGGCCACCCCATCCACCCCACCAGGCAACCCCACCCCACCAGGGCACCCCACCCCCATCCACCCCACCCCACAAGGTCACCCCACCCCACCAGGTCACCCAACCCCACCAGGCCACCCCATCCACCCCACCAGGCCACCCCATCCAGGCCACCCCACCCCCCCACCAGGCCACCCCACCCCCATCCACCCCACCAGGCCACCCCACCCCACCAGGTCACCCAACCCCACCAGGCCACCCCATCCACTCCACTAGGTCATCCCACTCCAACACAACCAGGCAAACCCACCCCAACCCAACTAAGCCACACCATCCTAACCCCACCAGGCCACCCCACCCCAACACCACCAGGCCACCCCACCCCTACACCATCAGGCCACCCCACCCCTACACCATCAGGCCACCCCACCCCTACGCCATCAGGCCACCCCACCCCTACGCCATCAGGCCACCCCACCCCTACACCATCAGGCCACCCCACCCCTACACCATCAGGCCACCCCACCCCTACACCATCAGGCCACCCCACCCCTACACCATCAGGCCACCCCACCCCAACTCTACCAAGCCGACCCACCCAAACCCCACCAGGCCACCCCACCCCACATCACCAGGCCACCCGACCCCACCCCACCCCACCCTACCAGGCCACCGGCCGAATATAAAATAAGGCCCTCAAAACACCCATATATGGGACAGGGTAGGATGTCTAGTGCCTATACTGACAGACAATAACTTACCCATGACACAACCCTAATACATCATTAGCTTAGCTAGGCGGTCAGCCCGTCCTCTCTTACCCCCTCCTAAATTTCTTCAATTTCCGAACTATAACTTCCTTCCCCCACCTCTAATCTTCTTTAACCCCCACTTTCTCTACAAAAAAAAAAAAAGAAAAAAAAATAAGGCCTCCACACCAGGCTCCTCACCCCTTAAATGTTGATTTAGTCCCATTGGTATTCAAATGTAATTGTTGACGTGATTTCGTGGGTAACTCTCGGTAAAGACTTTGATGTAGTTAATAATAATAATAGTAATAATAATAATTAACGGTTTATTGAAAAAGTTCTGCAGCCCGAAGGCTGAAAATATACATTGACATAAATGACTTATTGAATACATTGGTGGTTTAACAAAAGCCTTTATTAGAGAAAGGTAAAGGAACATACAGTGAACATTCAGATTAATGTAGGTGTTGAACAGCAAACACGTAGTGTAGTAACTCTCTCCCAGATGGTGTTAGGAGGGACCTCATGTGGTGGTGCAGTAGTTCCCTCAGATGGTGTTATGAGGGACCTGAGGTGGTGTAGTAAATCCCTCACAGATGGTGTTATGAGGGACCACGTGGTGTAGTAATTCCCTCACAGATGGTGTTATGAGGGATCAGGTGGTGTAGTAATTCCCTCACAGATGGTGGTATGAGGGACCTCACGTGGTGTAGTAATTACCTCACAGATGGTGTTATGAGGGGCCTCACGTGGTGTAGTAATTCCCTCACAGATGGTGTTATGAGGGACTTGACGTGGTGAAGTAATTCCCTCACATATGGTGTTATGAGGGACTTGACGTGGTGTAGTAATTCCCTCACAGATGGTGTTATGAGGGACCTGACGTGGTGTAGTAATTCCCTCACAGATGGTGTTATGAATGACCTGACGTGGTGTAGTAATTCCCTTACAGATGGTGTTATGAGGGACTTAACGTGGTGAAGTAATTCCCTCACGTGTGGTGTTATGAGGGACCTGACATGGTGTAGTAATTCCCTCACAGATGGTGTTATATGAGTGAGGTGTGGTCCCAGGCCTTCCTATCGTAGACGGATTAGCACATCCCTGGTTGTTGTTGGGTCTCACGGGCCGTTATCACTGGGTACCTGGGACCTCACTGTGTGAAGGTTAACTTGGGTACGACTGTCACTGTTGAGTTGTTCTCACTGACTTAAGCACTGTTCACCACTGTTCACCTCTGTTTAACACTGGTTCCATTCCTTTCCTAAATGAAATTGTAACTTCTGGCGAAAACTTGTTGATATTCCGGTGGGGAGGAGGGTTCAGGGGAGGGAGTTAGTATGGGCCAACATTACAGTTGACCTGGCTGCTCCGAGAGGAGCGCCAGGTACGTCTTAACCCTTCGGTGGTCAAGGATGTTTGATTCTGTAAAAACTGACCTTCGGAAAAAAAATTACACCTTTAGATTAGTCACCCTTACGCTAACCTAACCTAATTTAATATAACACAACATAACATCGTATATTAACATATCAATAACCTAACCTAACCTCACCTAATCCCCTGGTAGTTTTAAGTGCTTAATCATCACGGGATCTTAAAACTCTTATTATACAGGTATGTTACGGTTTGTTAAAGTTACTAAGAAATAGCTTCCTATGGACTATTTGCATTTTTGAAGTGGATGAATCGGGTCTCTAAGGGAACGAGGAGGCCATCTTCTCTTATGTTAGTGAAACATTTTTGCTGTTTTTAGATATATTAATTGTTGTATATTCTTTATTGGTGTAACTTGATAGTGTTACCAAAAGCGTGATTATTGCCTATTTTTATCATGGAAAATCAGTGAGTGGTCTTGGAAAAGTCATGGTTAATGAAATTGTGAATTGTGTGGTCATAACCTTGCAGAGAATAATAACCAGGATTAAAAAATGCATGAGATGGGGTGATCGCAATAGGTTTTTTTTCACAAATTTATCTTGGGGAGCATTAAGTTTATTATACATCCCTTATTCAACCTGTGGGTAATAATTCAAAAAGAAATTACAAAGCAGAGTTTACAAAGAGTTAGTATCAGACACTTGTGGTAATAATATTGTGGTACAGATCATTAAAAAGCATTTTCACTTGTTGAGCGTTAATATCTTTACATAGTGTAGGTGTTAACTTATCCACTTGTAGCAAAAATATCATGTCGCACTACCATGAATGAATTGATGTAGCACTGCACACAGGAAATACTAAAATGTTGTATTTTCTCGCATTCTTGGACACTGTTCTTGAGTGTGGCCTTATATCTGTCTACATACTTTACATGGTGTATGATTCAGATCTGCATGAGGGCCGTACTGCCAGAGGTGCTTAAATTCTGGTCTTGTTAGTCTAGCAGTTGCAATCGTCAGCAAGTATGTGGCGCTGTGCCGACAGTGTTAAGAGCAAGTAATGAGGAAAGAATAATTTTAACAGAGTAGGACGAAGCACTCCACCCTGGGGGGGGATAACAAGTTGCAAAGCTTTAACTTCACTATTATAGCTATGAAACGTTACTACAGCCTGTCTCTTGGTGAGGTAGCCACAAGAGACAATTATTGAGGGGTAATTAGAAGAGGAACTCGAAAGAGATACGAAGACAGTAGAAAGGTGAGAGTAAAGAGTCAAATAGAACTGAGAAGTAATCAGGAGAAAGAAAGAATCAGCGGAGAGTATCAGAAAAAGAGTGAACAAATCTAGTATTCACGAGTCTGTTATTGATGTCAGTTTTGTGAACGGCAATAATGACCGACCGACTGTTACACCCAGGGAAACGCAAAACACCAGTGTTATTCACTAACGCAGCTTAATCATAGATACGCAGTTCTAAACACTATTCTTTTTCAACCATCTTTATATCTATATAAATATTCGTCTTTGTACAGTTTAGGCATAATTGTCTTTGGCTAGTTAAGGTTACATGTAGTCAGATTACACTTGGCTAAGTTAGGCTCGTCAAGTTTAAGTTTGATTATGTCTAATTTCGGTTACTGTACTTTTCGAAACCTTGAGGCCCGGCAATAAGCGTACTAAGTACTGTCAGCGAGCATAATTAATGTCAGTGAAAGCTAAAGCGACGACAAAATTTATCCTTTTAGTGAACATGATCATCACAAGGAACAATAGGTCATTACAGTATCTAATAGATGTCTTTATTGAGAATATGAAATAGCTACTGTTAAGGTCACGTCAAAAGGCTCTCACTGAACATCAAGAGTGTCCGTCAGTGAGAAAATGCGCAGCCAACCCATAAATGAAACAAAAGTGTCCGTCAGCGAGCATAATGAGCACGCATCATCGAATGTATTGATCGCCTGTTAGCAAGTTCAGCGGGCATAATGATTACACGTCAGCGGACATGATGATCATCCGTTAGCAAGCATAATGATCATCCGCAAGCAACCATAATGATCACCCATCAGCGAGCATCATAATCACCCGTAAGCGGGCATAATGGTCATCCGTAAGCGAACATAATAGTCATTCGTCAGCGGGCATAATGGTCATCCGCCAGCGAGCATAATAATAGCCGGGTAAATTAAGAAAATTTTCATTAGTGAAGGTTGGACAAAATTCCACTAAGAGGTTTTTTCAGCTGGAATTGGTTGTTTGGCACCTCTTATGACCACTAGTCAAAGCCCACCCGATTCCACCCATGGCAACTGCTCCATTTCGACAAAATCCAAGATGGCGGCCGTGCGACTCCAGGCGAAAGAAAAAGTAACATTACTTTTGACACAGTTGACTTAGATAGACAAATGTGGGGTATTTTCTGGATAGTTTGGTGGTGTCCGATCCATTGGAAATGGTTTCGAGGTAATCAGAGGTCAAGGTCACAAAATATGTCAAGGTCAAGCTCATTTTGTCCGTTCTTCTAGTTTCAAGCTTGCTGCTTTTGCTTTACAATCAAGCTTGTCATTGCCTTATTTTGGATTTGCATCAACCAATTCCAGATGAAAAACCTTCTAGTGGAATATTGTTCAACCTAAACTTTCTATTTACCCGACTAAATGATCATCCGTCATCGACCTGTCCCCGCCAGTCCTGTGTGTGTACATTTATGAGGTGGGACTTATATTTTGCCCTGGTGCAACTAAGACCACAGCACGCGGACACAACTAAGACCACAGCACGCGGCCACTAGGTAACATTGACAGCCAAACAAACAGACAAGAGTGTGAGAGAGAGATTAAGTGAGACATAAAAAAGAAAGTGTGATTGAAAATATGAGAGATAAAATGTGACAGGGAAAAACGAAGAGAGAGACGAGGTGAAAGAGATTGAGAGATAAAGTGAAAGCGAGATAGAGAGTGGTAGATTAGGAAAGAAAAAATGCAAGACAGAGGCAGTATGAGGGAGGAGTGAAAAACAGTGAGAAGAAGAGTTAGAGATAAAGAGTGTGAGATTGGAAAAGGGAAAGTAAGGATAAGAGAAAGTGTAAGAGACACTAAGAAAAAGACAGTTGGACAGATAAAGAGACAGTGAGGAAAAGGAGAGACGATGAGAGAAAAAAAAAAGAGTTCAAATGAGAGAGAGAGAGAGATACTGAAAAAAAAAGGAACGAGACAGTGAGCAAAGAAAGTGACAGCGAAAAAGAAACAGGTTCAGAATGAGAGAGAGGGACTCCCACTTTTAAAGACACAGCGTTAAATAGAATGGAGGACAGAATGGGACAAATAGGCCTAATAAGAGAGACAGAGACGTGACAAAAAATGCAAAGTTGGCTACTCATTCTGATCGCTTAGAAGTGTAAAGAGCTTTTTTGAATATTAATATTTCATTTATTTTTCTGCCTCTGGGGAAATGCCACAGTGAAAACGTTTATCTCAAGATCGTGAAAATGTTTACCATGAGACACTGAAAATCCTTATCTTGAGATGGTAGAAACATTTACCTAAGAATACTAAAAATTTGTATCCAGAATAAAATAATATATTATCTAAAGAGGGAAAGTTTGGAAATACTGTATATGAAGATGGATATTTATATATTTTTAATTATCTAAATTATGTGACAATTGAGCTACTTTATTCTAATATATTCAAACAAAATATTAAAATCTTATCTAATTTGAACTTATTTCAAAATACATTGGAAACAATTATTTAAAGATAGGAAAATAGTGGTGTTTTATCTGAGAGAGAGAGAGAGAGAGAGAGAGAGAGAGAGAGAGAGAGAGAGAGTTCATATCAAGATAACATGATATGCACTTTAGGAGATTGGGTTCTCAGCATTTTATTTCATACTCTTACCTTTGACCTTGTCCCTAGTGTCTCTCTCTATCTCATACCTGTTATTTCACACTCGCCTTTTGTCTTATCTTGAGCGTCTTTCTCACTTGTTCATTTCAAACTCTTCCCTCTAGTCTTTCTCACCTACTTATTTTACAACCCCCCACATTTAGCCAAATCACCTGGTTATTTCACAAACTTACCTTGTCTCTCACCTACTTATTTCACACTAGCCTTGTCTTCCAGTTTCAAGTGAATGAGGAGAAAAGAAAAGGGATGAAAATAACCCAAGAAAGGAGATACGGAGGATAAAATGTTAACTTGTACAAACAGAATCGCATCGAAAGTACAGTAAAAGATGGTGGCCATGTGCAAAGGAAATAATACGGTTAACATTATTACGTTGATGTGAAATATGAAACACAGATGCAAGAAGAAAAGTTTATGAGCAATGACGAAAATTATGTGATTGAGAATAATATATAGCGTAAATGCGATGCAGGGAATATGAATAACAGAGATAAAGGGAAATGTGAAAAATGACGGAAAAACTGGGTAAGGAGTGCGTGGATCATGGTCTACTCAGGTGGGCTGGATATGTTGAGAGAATAAGGATTAAAGGAGACAGATGATAGAAAGAGAACGAGAGACAGAGAGAGCATGAAGATGAAGGGATGTGTTGAAGGATGCAGGATGTTAGGCTGATGAAAATCCATGCAGCATCAGTATACGTGAATAAGAGGAGAACATGGCGTATTTTTTTTTTTTTTTTTTTTTTTTTTTGAGAGAGAGAGAGAGAGAGAGAGGACATATGGTGATGGGTGATGCAGACATTATTGAATCGACAGAGGTAAACCAGTTTAAGGGCGTTGCTGTCCACTGGGAATACCATAGCAGGATACATTCATTACAGCAGTAAAAGGAACGAGTGGCACGAATAAAGCAAAACTCGTGTGTGTGGGCGGTGGGGTAGTGGGGGAGGGGTGCTGGCAAGTGTGTGTATAATAATAATAATAATAAGGAATAATTATAAGTGTTAACTGTTTATCGAAATACCATGGCGGCCAAAAAGCTGAAAGTATACCGTTGTACAATAGGGGATTGGGTCGCTTGATTGACACATAATATACAAGTAACATAAGTTGTAAATATCTAATATATAATAATAGCAAGAGGAGAGAAGGGCATTAACAAGGAATTTCAACGTAGTAAGAATGCAAAATTAAGGTTGGCAGGGAGTGACCACACTGGTTAACTGCGAGTTGTTGAAAATATTTACAAAGGTAGGTAGGGGTGGTGTGTGTGTGTGTGTGTGTGTGTGTGTGTGTGTGTGTGTGTGATTACAATAACAGTAATGGTTTCCAAATTGAAAGTAAATTTTCAATTAAAAATTATGGTAGCCAACAGGGAACTTGAACAAGTTAAAATTTTCTGTATTTCGGAAATAACATTACCTGTGATGGAAGATGTACGGCAAAAATCATGACAAAAATGGGCCAAGCAAAACAGCATTAATAATATAAAGGACCTAATGAAAAGGGACATTTATTTCAATTTGAGAAAAAGCTGCTGAAAGGCTACCTATGGCAAGGGCTGTTGTATAGGTCAGAAGAGTGGACACTTTCAGCAGACACTAGAAAGAGGTTGGAGGCCTTTGAAATATGGTGGTATAGCCGGACTCTCTCCTTAAGAAACGAACATATATAAAGCATCTATCAGAAAGAGACAGACTGATTAATTAACAAACAGGCAATCAAATAAAAATGTTAAGATCGTCTGACAGACGGGAAATCCGAACAAAAATAATCTTAAGGTCAATCTACTTCTCAAAACTCCGCTAAGTATAATAATGTCGAGTTTTGTGAGTGGAATTATGGAGAAGCAGGAGGCAGGATGCGGCCATCATCATAACCTAGACTTATTCTGAATGAAAATCAATACTCTGTTAGCATAATGCCCAGAGCACCAGGGGAGGTACCCAGAGCCTGTGCGTGTGCGCATGCGTGCGTGAGTGCGTGCGTGCATCCAGGGTGGTGTAATGCGTCTAGTGTGGCAGTATTATGTTAGTGTTAAGGGGCAAGCAGTGTTCCTTCCTCTCACTTTCAGCTGCCGCCGCTGGCTGGCGCTCGTGGTGAACATGGAATAAACCTTGCATAAGTCTTCCCCTGCCAGTACACAGCCTCTTCACCATCAAAATTCCTGCTGTGCCTCCTCGTGGCAACACACGGTAACTGGGGGCCTCATGGGCCCAGGCTAGACCATCAAGGGATCTCGGAGCAGCAGTGGGCACCAGAGGGATGGCACATAGGCCCACTGGCATGTGGATATGTCCTAGCGCCTACCAACAACGGCCCTGCTGCCTGGCAGATTAACTTTGGTAGGTATAAGGCTACGGGAGTAGACCCCGAATGAAAAATCTGCAGTGGAGCCCCTCATCAGGCAGACATATTTACAGAGCTCCAGTAAGACCCCAACGACGGAATAGGCGGAAGAGAGGACCACCATGGGAACACAACGGCTAGACCGGTGGATGAAGGCAATGCAGGATGGACAGGCTACTTAGGGGAAACCCAACAAACTGGGCTATCAGCAGTCCATTGCAATTCTCCCTCTCCCCAGTCGTTGCAGCTTGCTGCACCACTGGATCGGGAAAGGAGAGAGCCAAGATGTGTGGTTAAGACCTGCACTCCTGCCTCACCACATAAATCAACTCATGCGCAGCCATCATCCAGCTCATCATACTTCTAATCATCATCACCATCAAACCCCTATACCTCCTAAAGTCCTATGGCGACAGATGAATGACGACGGGGACAGACAGAGATGACTGCCGGGAGTCTGTACTCACAACTCTGCATATAGTTGGCATAGATAAGATGGTCGGTTATGGTCTGGAATCTAGGCAGCATTGCAATTCGGTCCTGTCTGTGCGACTGGGCAACACTTACGAGGAGCCACTCTGCTCACTCCACATGGGGAGAGCGCTAGAAAAGGTGCCCTAGACATATCCTGCCTAAATTAACCAACCTGACTGGGCAACCACACTCAGTAACGTCATCTTAATGCGGTCAAAAATAATCGTAATCACAGATCAAAGCAAAAACAAACTATACAACCTCTCATGGTCATGGCATAGAATGCAGAACCTTTCTGGATACTGGCACAAATGAGCGTTCTGAAAGAAGAATCGCCCTTGTGGCAAAGAGCTGTCTTGGTATAACATCGACATAGCAGCCATGATCCCTGCTCCCAGACGAGGGTCGACTCACGATACGGGGGTTTGGAAGGGTAAGCCTGCTGAGGAGAGAAAACACATTTATGGAATTGGATTTGCCATTCGCCAATCCATCCTACACAGGCTAACTGAAATGCCTGTTGGGATCAATGATCGCTTCATGACGCTCCGGGTCCGACTGAATCACTCAGGTCAAGCCTTTTACATCAGTGCACACGCCCTAACACAGGATGCAAAGGATGACGACAATGAGGCCTTTTACGCTGACCCTGAAGAGTGTTAACCTCTATCCCCAGAGAAGATAAGGTCGTGCTCCTAAGTGACTTCAATGCCAGAGTTGGAAAAGATGCTGACATATGGCAGGGAATTACAGGGAGAAACGGAGTAGGCAAGTGTAATCCCAATGGCTACTCCGCCTCAGCAAGTGTGCTGCACACAACCTCACTATCACCAATACCTTGTTTAGGCAGGCAAACAAGTAAAAGGGTCCGTGGCAACACTTCCGATCCAAACACTAGCATCTCATTAACTACATCTGTCAGAGAAAGAGATAGCCAAGATATTCTCATCACCCGAGCCATGCGTGGCTCAGACCACTGTGACACTGATCATCGGCTCGTCAGAGCCAAACTCTCACTTCACGTCGCCCGAAAACGGCGAAGGCAACAAGCTTCCTGAAGAGGTTTTAACACTCAACGACTGGAGGATCCAGCGGTAGCACATGCTTTCAGAGAGCAGCTCCAACATGGGCTGATAAGCAACCCAACAACAAAACCCCAAATCCCAGTACTGAATGAGGTATTCTCGAAACTGTCATGACAAAAACCTGCATAGACCCTCGGCCAGATCGAAAGAATACACTAGGACTGGTTTGATGAAAATGGCCCGGAAATGAACGTACTTGTCAATGATAAACGTGCCGCTTTAACTGACTGGCTGATCAACCCTTTGTCTCGGATCAAAACTGATACCTTCCGCAAGAAGAAAAGAGCGTCCCAGCGCGAACCTCGCAATCTAAAGAACGAATGGTTGAAAAATATAGCATGTGAAATAAAAAAACATGCCAATCAACTCACGATGCGCGATTTTTTTTAATTACACTAAAACATTTTATGGGCCAATCACTCATGGCACACCCACCCTCCGCTCATCCAACAGCAACTCCCCAATTAAAGACAAAGAAGGCATCCTTCAGCTCTGGAAAGAACACTACCATTCGTTGCTCAACCGAAACACCGATGTGGATGTCCTGACTACCCAGTAGGTCCCTCAGCATCCAGAGTTGACCCACCTCAGCTATCCTCCATCCCTGGATGAGGTAACTACTGCCATCAGACATATGAAAAATAATAAAGCAGCAGGGTCTGATGGAATCCTAGCTGAGTTGAATAAGGCTCTGCTTACCAGCCGTCTCCACTCTTTCCTAGAGAATATATGGGAACAGGAGGAAATCCCTCCAGCTCTTAAAGACGCCTCCATCGTCAATATTTAGAAGAACAAGGGAGACCGGTCAGACTGGGCCACTACCGCGGGATCTCTTTGTTGTCGTAGCTGGCAAGTGTTGTACAGTAAAACATTAATATGGGTAATGTTATGGGTGTCGTTATAAAAACAGTGAAGTTTATACGAGCACGATGTCTGAACCACAGACAGTTTAACTGCTTTTTGGAGGAAAATGAGAACATATACGGACTGCCATATCACACTGATGTTCAGTGGTTAAGTCGGGAACTCGTACTGAAGTGTTTTAATGAATTGCGCAGTGAAATTCGGATGTTTATGGAACAGAAAGCAAAGGATGTGCATGAATTGAAAGGTAGTGAATGGGTTCAAGATCTAACTTCCATGGTGGATATTACAGAGCACTTAAATTTCCTGAACACAAAGATGGAAGAAATTGGTAACGGTTTTATGACTACATTCATGCCTTTGCGTTGAAACTGCAGCTTTTTGAAAGGCAACTTGCAGAGAGTAATCCTTCACACTCTCCGACCTTAAGGTTCCTGCAAGGCACACCTGAGCTTCATGTTGATACCAACACAGAAAAGTACTACATCAATATTTCCAAATTAAGGTACGAGTTCCAAGAAAGATTTGCTCACTTTAAATACCACGAGAAAGATTTTTCCATTTTTCAAAACCCATTCTCTGTCAGTGTTAATGAGGTACCAGAACATCTTCAATTAGAATTAACTGAGCTCCAGTGTGGGACCAAATTATCCCAGGATTAAGTGTTTTGCCTCAAAGATTACGTCCATGGCCTTCATCGACCTAACCAAGGCCTTCGATTCGGTCAACAGAGAAGCCCTCTGGAGGACCCTCAGCCGTTTTGGTTGCCCACCAAAATTCATCGCCATTGTGAAGCAACTCCACGGTGGCATGAACGGCAGTGCCCTGTACAATGGCACCCAGTCTGAGTTCTTTCCCATCCAAAAGGGGGTAAAACAAAAATGTGTACTAGCACCAACTCCCTTTTCCATTTTCTTGCCTGCCTTCCTTACTCGTGCCAGTGCCAATTTAGATGGCGGGGGGGACATCGAGCACCGGATGAAGGGTCTCTTCAACAACAGACAACTCCAGGCAGGAACAAAGGTGTTGGCAGCTTCCATTACTGAACTTCAGTATGCAGATCACCTCACCCTCGTCACTCACACTGAACACAATCTACAGGATATTCTGAACACCTACGCAGATGCATATGTATACTTCGGCCTTTAGGTGAATGTACATAAGACTCGGATTCTCTTTCAGTCTGCCCCTAGTTGAACCACACCTCCATCATCCATCCAGCTTATCGGTACTACCCTCTCTAATGTTACCCGCTTTCAGTACCTCGGCTCCCACCTGTCCACCACCACGGAAATCGTTTAAGAGTTTTAACATCGGATCAGATGTGCATCTCAAGCCTTTAGCATGGCGGGATTGTAGGTAGTAGTCAGCTACCAAACAGGGAAGATATTGGAAGCATAATGTATTGTCTATTGGTAAACTCTGCTGCCATATGGCATCACGAAAATTGTGACCAAGTCCCGTGGCTGCTGATCTGACTTCTGCTTCATTTACACACAACTGCAGGGTCTCAATTGTTTCTCTTACCATTGACAACACAACATACATATATTGTTTCTCACTCTTGATCTTTTTTTTTTCATTTTTGTATTTATGTATGGATTATTATTATTATTATTATTATTATTAATATTATTATTATTATTAATATTATTTATTATTATTTATTATTATTATTTATTATTATTATTTATTATTATTATTTATTATTATTATTATTTATTAATATTATTTATTATTATTATTTATTATTATTATTAATATTATTGTTATTATTATTATTAATATTATTATTATTATTATTTATTATTATTTATTATTATTTATTATTATTATTATTATTATTATTATTATTATTATATTTTCGTCCCCTAGGCCCCGATGTGGGTCAGTGACCTGTAATCCCCGTATAAAAAAAAACTATTAACCACTTATCAATTAGATTTGAAAAGTGACATCACAATAGCCTCGACCCAAATTGAGTTTATAAAACCCATGTAGTTTATAAACACCCATGTAGCCCTCACCAGAACACATTCCCTCTCCATACCTCCCCACTTAATTAACTTTCCTATGAGCTGAGGTTCCTTTACAACTCCAGTTCTGTAACGTCTCTGCTGTTATTTACACTACCTACGCGTGTCAAAATCAACTGGCTCATCTACCACGTTTAGTCCAATCATGGTACCTTTTTATTTTCGTCTTAGGTTTTTATTCAGCCATATTTTTATCAGTGTGAAAATAGGTAATCTAAGTGATCTCTAACGAATGTGAAATGCCCATCTTAACTACTGTAGTGATAACCAGTGATGCGACAAACTTGCCTATATATTCATTTACTTATGTATGTACATATGTGATTCCGTAAGCAATAAGCGCGAATCTTCATAGAACTGTGAAAGGTGAATCCCCTGCATATACTACGCACGTGGATTTGGTGCTACTATGCAGAAACCTCCTAAATAACTCTTATAAGTGATTACATTATTGAAGGCACTTGTGTTAAGCTTCATGAAGTTTTATTATTATTTTTGTATATAAATATAAATATAAATATAAATAAGTTTTAAGTATGATAAGAAATTTGTCACTTCGTTTTAACTATTCCCTACGATACTCAACTGATAACTAATGAATTAACTATTACTATCTTGAAAACACTAAATCTTGGCCACGATTGAAACTTTTCTGGTCAGTATCTTACTTACCTAATTTATCAAGTACTGTAACTATTGAAAGTATTGAAGATATTCGCCATACTGTTAACTAGACGTTTTAATACGTAACAGTAAACTTAAACATCACCTTCACTACCAATCTATACTGCCACCCAGCAACAACTTTACAGCAGTTTAGAATTAGTATCACTCCTTAACTATGACTTTACAGCAGTTGAGATTTCATGTCTGTACTTAACTGTAATTTTACAGCAGTTCAGAATCAATAAACAGTATCAAATCACAGGCTTCAGTAATTGTTTTCGAGAACTGTGTGCCCTTTCCTCATCTTTATTGGTCAGTCTTTTCTCGCCTGGAGGGTGTGAGTGGCCGGGGCGCTGCTCGTATCTCTTGTTGTTTTATGACACAAAAACCTTCACTTTTTATCGTAGAGTTACGAGGAAGGTAAAAACGTATAAGAAATTGTGGCTGATAAAGATAAAACGAAATTTAAAATCATTTTTTTAAAGGATGAATTTCTGTCATTATTTCTTTGGAATCGTGATAAAAATGGAGGTGCCAATGTTTCGAAGTATCAAATGACAAATTAAATAAACAAGGGAAAGAAAAGAAAAAATACGATAATTTTTATTAAGATTTTCGCATTCCAAATCCCAAATTAATATTTATAAAGAAATTAAGATTCATTAAATAAAAAATTAAAGATCAAATTATATACAGCAAATGGGCTAAAATCTGATCAATATTATATGCCAAACAAGCAAATATTTATTAATGGTGAACTGAATATAATGCTACTTTACATATTAAAAGAAATCTAAGTTCATAGTATATTCATAACTGGAACATATATAGGCTAAAATAGCTTAAGCGTAGGGCAAAGTTTGCAGACTGACAAAACCTTATACTGCAACTTGTATATGTTTAGATTAATGTAATTTACGAAACACCTAAATATATCCTGTAGGACAGTTAAGACGGCATCACACTAGCACTTATTGCTTCATCACTCAATTTCTGTCGATTTTAACACGGGTTGTAACTAAAAAAAAATACAATTCTAATGTTTCTTCGTCCTTTTGGAAGGAAAAATATACATACAGGAGCATCTTTAAGGGAATTTCTACGAATTATTTCCGCACAAAACTACTTTTCATGCAGTGGCGCTCTTTGTGTCGCCACGGAGTCCGAAACTCTCCACTCATACACAGACAAGAGGAAAGTGAACATGCTATTTACCAATCGACAAAATGAAGATAGAAGCCTCGCCTGCGTGTGTGTAATAATAATAATAATAATAATAATAATAATAATAATAATAATTAACGGTTTATTGAAAGAGCATATACCTCCATCTCGAGAAACGAAAAACGTCTGTAGCTGTCGCCTTCATTGACTTCACTAAAGCATTTGACCTAGTCGACCACAATTTACTCATCAACAAAGCTATTGACCACGGGTTTCGAAGAAGACTTATACCATAGCTTACAGACTTCCTCAATGACCGACGCCAAGCTGTACGCTTCCGAGGGGCTGTCTCCACCTTTCAGTCACTCACCTGTGGCGTCCCCCAAGGCACCAAGATGGGACCACTCTGCTTCCTTTTGCTTAATAAACCGTTTATTATTATTATTATTATTATTATTATTATTATTATTATTATTATTATTTACTACTACTTTGCTGTCAGTCGGAATCGAGTATGACGATCATCCAGTTATGATACAATTATATGAATTAATAAGGATGTCACCTTCGTTGGTGAGCTATGAGGAGACTCGAGAGGCCGATATGGGATCGGCAGAGTCGTTCACAGATGTTGCACATGGGGAGGACTACATCTAGTGCGGGAGTGGCGGCGGCAGCATCTTTCCGGCGTTGGCGTTTGTCTGCCTCGGTATGCAGTCGGGCTAAATCGAAAGTATTGACACCTCGTGTGGTGCTCCTCCAGGCGTTACGCTGTGGAGTAAGAGAGTCGATATGGCACTTATTAAGGTTTGTCTTAGTATTATCATTATACCTTTTCAGTTGCGCCAACGTTTCGTTTACTATTCGTTAGGTGACTATAAAGTAGCTTCTTTGGAAGTCTACAGTCGTCCATGCAGGTAACATGGCCAGTAGGGTGTGTCAATTTTGTCAACATGTTAAAAATCAAATTTGGTAGTCAAAATATTGTGCCTCTTTATGTCTAAACTTGAGATTTGCAAACAAAAATGAATTGAAATAACCCTCACCTACATCAATTATACCTTAAAGTTTCAAATATCAGTATTTCAACAAATTAATGAGACTTGATTAGAATTATTCACTTGATATTAACTAATCTCATGTAAGCATATGGATTATGGAGTATTTTATGGTTCTATAGCTTGTGTACAATATGCATGTCAGAACATGAACATGAACAGGCTCTCCGTGTGGGACAGTTTAATTCTTGTTTTGACTTTTACCAAGCGTGAGGATAAGGCGCCCGGCTCACTCTCCTTCTAGATATCATAGACGGTGGTTTGCTCTCATTGCACTTGCACCTACTCTACCAGACGAATTCTACATTTTAATTATTGTAAGTAGGGCATATTGATTGTCGCAGTTACTTATATCATTGTATAAAACATTATGTTCTAAGAAATTATTATGTTATTTCTGTTACAGCATTTTTGATAAACAAATTGATATTTTTTGAAACAACAATTGAATTATGAAACATTGAAATATTTTTCTATTTGTCAGATAGTGTGAAGATGTCAAAATTGAAGACAAGAAGTCAGTTGTCAACCCACTTGAGCCTGCTAGTTGGTAAAGGGAAGGAGCTTCCTGTATCAGAACTTCCAACAGTGAGAGACATGCTAAGATTAGGGTTACTCCTTCGAGAAAAAAATGCAAAGGACAGAAGGAACTATACAGATAAAGAACTCATAAATGACATGATAGTCCCTCTTCTGCATCACTGGACAAAAGCTAGTGCACTATTCAAACCACCTGTGATTAATCAGTGTCGAACTATTGAGCTAAAACTAACGAAATTATGGCACAAAGCAGTTGAAACATCACTTGGTAAAGGAAACTTGGCCAGGAAAAATGAATTTCTGCACACACTTGATACTCTGTTTGACATTTTGACCTGCAAGTGCTCCATACAATTATGTTCTGAATCCAACTGTTCTCACTCAGGTAAGAGAGAAAATAATTCCCACATTGATTGTGGTTGTCCTCGTGAAAAGAAGATCCCTGTTTTAGAGCTTGAATTTATAAAGGCACAGAGGACAAAGGCAGAAGGCCAAGGAAGTATGCATATGGGTTCAATAGATTATTCAGAAACAAAGAAGCAGATTGCTAATGCCAAGAAGAGAGAACAAATCCGAGAGAGGGAACAAAAGAAGAAAATGAAGAGTGAAGAAGCCATCCAAAGAGAGGAAGAGCTGTGTCAAGATGTTTATCACTTCTTTGATAGTTCTTCTGATGAACAGGAAGCAACATCAGATGATAGTTCCAAAGAGCCATCTGAACCTTTACCAAAGAAAATGAAATACAACACAAGAAATATTTCAAACATTGCTTTAGCTAGTATTCGCCACCATGCTGGACTTCGTGAGGCTGCAGAAATTGCAACTTCCGCTTGGATAGATGCAGGCCTCATCAGCCGAGAGGATGTATCTTTGGTGATAGATCATAATAAAATTAGAAGAGCACAAGAAAAAATAATGAAGGAAATATCTGATCAGCATGAAAAAGATTTAAGCGAGGGAGGGCTCTCCTGTCTTTTGTTTGATGGAAGAATAGATGACACAAAAGTTTTGCTAGAAGTAGAGGGAGTGAACAGAAAGTTTCCAGGTCTCATCAAAGAAGAACACTACTCTGTCTGTTCTGAGCCTGGTGGTCGGTTTTTGTTTCACTTTGCTCCCGAAACTGAAGTAGAAGGGAAGAAACATGCAGAGGTCATTGCTGATCATATTTTATGTTGGGTTCAGGAGAGAGGACTTGGCAGTTCACTGCAGGCTGTTGGTGGAGATTCAACTGCAGTGAACACCGGATGGCAGGGGGGTGTAATGACGCATTTAGAGAAAAAACTAGGAAGAAGACTTGTTTGGATTGTATGTGATTTACATACAGGCGAGCTACCTCTTCGTCATCTCATCCAGGAACTTGATGGTCCTACAAAGAGCAACAACAAGTGGTCAGGTCCCCTTGGCATCATGCTGGATGAAGCAACACAACTAGAAATAAATACAACCTTTCCAAAGGTCGAAGTTGGCCCTCCCCTTCCGGCGTTGTCTGAAGGAGTCATCAAAGATCTCAGCACAGATCAATCCTATGCTTATCGTATTGCCCAAGCAATAAGATCAGGAGAAGTGCCTCAGTCATTGGCTCTCTTGGAGATTGGACCTGTCAGTCACAGCCGTTGTTTAACTACAGCTCTTCGTTTCTGCAGGATTTGGATTTCCAAACACGAATTGAAGGGCAAAGTGCTGAAGAATTTGAGGTTAATTGTTGAATTTATTATTGGAGTTTATCTTCCCCAGTGGTTTAGTGTGAAACTTAATCCTATGTGGGTGGATGGGCCCAATCACCTTTTGTTTCAATTGCAGCTAGTAAGAACACAGAGGAAGGTAGTGAGGGACATCGTGTTACCTGTGGCAAGAAGGTCCGCTTGGTATGCTCGATCAGAAGCAGTTTTGCAAGCAATGCTTTGCAGTCAATGTACCAATCTCCGAACCGAGGCTGTAGAAGTCATTCTAAAGATTAGAGGAACGCTAATAGATGACGACCAGTTGGGAGACTGTTCGTTTCATTCAAGAAAAGTTCCCCCAATAAACGTCAATGCCACCAAATTGTCAGAATTGGTTGACTTGAGTTTGGAAGTCTTAGAGCCACCATTGACAACAAGTCTAACTAGCCAAGAATTGAGAAACCTTAAAGAGACTCCAATGCAGGTGCCGAAGTGGCCTTCCCACACTCAAAGTGTGGAGAGATGTGTGAAAATGGTCACAGAAGCAGCGGGCCATGTTTACAGCCACGAGAGGCGAGAAGGTTACATCAAAGCACAAATAGCAAGCAGACTACTGATGACAAGAAACCAAAGCAAAGAGAGTATGAAGGCATTGGTTACTTTCAAATAGACTACGGATAATAAAATATAATAATTTGAAACTTGAAACAGTAACATGTGTGCAAACGCTGGTTATGTTATAAATTCACAAATATGTACATTTAAAAATCCATTTGATGTAGGTAGGACTTATTATAAAAAAAAATTTATGCCAGAATATTGTTTTGCATGCTTAAAGACAACAATAAATTGCTACCAAATTACTCGATTTTCAATTTAGCCAGTTCACCCCCTAAATTGACACACCCTAATGGCCAGTCCAACATAGTTGTTCATGGATAATTGTAGCCTCGAAGCTCCTACAGTTAGTGTCAGCTCCCGACAGCTGAAGACAAGGGTACTGAGTCTGCCAAATGGATGCACATCTGATCTGATGTTGAGTCTCTTCATTGATGTCCACGGTGGTAGACAGGTGGAAGCCGAGATAATGAAAGTGGGTAACATTAGAGAGGGTAGTACCGTTAAGCTGGATGGATGGTTGAGGTGTGGCTGAACCAGGGGCAGACTCAAAGCGAATCTGCGTGCATTTACCTCAAGGCCAAAGTGTACATACGCATCAGCGTAGGTGTTCAGGGTCTCCTGTAGGTCGCGTTCAGTATGAGCTACGAAGGGAAACTCGTCTTCCTACTGAAGTTCAGTAATGGAAGCTGCCGAAACCTTTGTTCCTGACCGGAGTAATATTATATTGAAAAGGACCTTCATCCGGTACTGGATGTCCACCCTACTGGCTAAATTGGCACTGGAACGAGTAAGGAAGGCAGCCAAGAAAATGGAAGAGAGAGTTGGCGCTACTCCACATTCTTGTTTTACCCCCGTTTAGATGTGGAAGAACTCAGACTGTTTACCATTGTACAGGACACTGCCGTTCATGCCATCGTGATGTTGCCTCACAATGGCAATGAATTTTGGTGGGCAGCCAAAACAGCTGAGGGTCCGCCAGAGGACTTCCCTGTTGACCAAGTCGAAAGCCTTGGTTAGGTTGATGAAGGCCATGTATCGGTCACGATGCTGTTCTCTGCACTTTTCATGTATCTGGCGGGTAGAAAAGATCATGTCAGTGGTGTCATGTGATGGTCTAAACTCTAAAGCCACACCGAGATTCTGGGAGGAAGTTCTCCGCTTCAGGAACAAGTCTGTTTAGAAGGATTCGGGCGAAAATCTTGCCAACTACGGACAGCAGTGAGATCCTGTGGTAGTTGCTGCAGTCTGACTGGTCTTCCTTGTTCTTACAAATATTGATGATGGAGGCGTCTTTAAGAGCTTGGGGGATTTCCTGCTTTTCCCATACGTTCTCCAGTAGAGAGTGGAGACGGCTGGTAAGCAGAGAAACTTCTGCTTTATGCACCCCAGCTTGGATTCCATCAGGCCCTAAGGCTTATGGCAGTAGCTATGTCATCCAGGGATGGAGGATAGCTGAGGTGGGTCAGCTCTGGATGATGAGACACCTGCTGGGTAGTCAGGACATCCACATCGGTGTTTCAGTTGAGCAGCAAATGATAGTGCTCTTTCCAGTGCTAAAGGATGCCTTCTTCATCTTTAATTTGGGAGTTACCGTTGGATGAGCAGAGGGGGGCTGCGAGCATCTTGTGTTGATCTGCAATTTTTTGCATTTCACATGATTTATTTTTCAACCATTCGTTCTTTAGATTGCAAAGTTCACGCTGGACCACCTCTTTCTTTTTGCGAAAGGTGTCAGTTTTGATCAGAGACTGAAGGTTAATCTGCCAGTCAGTTAATATAGAACATTGATCATCGACAAGTTCGTTGATTTCCACGTCATATTCATCAAACGAGTCCTGGTGTATTCTTTCGATCTAGCCGAGGGTCTCCCAACCAGTTTTTGTCATGACAGCTCGAGAATACCCCATTCGGCACTGGGATTTGGGTTGTTTGTTGACGGGTTGTTTATCAGCCCATGGTTGAGCTGCTCTCTGAAAGAATGTGCTACCCCTGGATCCAGGAGACGCTTAGTGTTAAAACCTCTTCTGGAGGCTTGTTGTCTTCGCTGTTTTGGGGCGACGTGTAGTGAGAGTTTGGCTCTGACTAGCCGAACATCAGTGTCACAGTGGTCTGAGCCATGCATGTCTCGGGTGATGAGGCCATATCGGTGATCTCTTTGTTGGACATTGATGTAATCAATGAGATGCCAGTGTTTGGATCGTGGGTGTTGCCACGAACCCTTTAACTTGTTTGCTTGCCTAAACAAGGTATTGATGAGGAGGAATAGGCCGTTCGGATTACACTTGCCTCGTCCATTTCTCCCTATGATTCCCTGCCAAAAGTCAGCATCTCTTCCAACAACGGCATTGGTGTCACCAAGGAGCACAACCTTATCTTCTCTGAGGATAGAGGTTAACACTGTCAAGTTCGGCGTAAAAGGCCTCCTTGGTGTCATCCTCTGCATCCAGTGTTGGAGCGTATGCACTGATGAAGAAGGCATGACGTGAGTTGTTCAGTGGGACTCAGAGCATCATGTTGATCCCAACAGGATTTTCAGTTAGCCTTATGTAAGATGCATTGGTGGATGGCAAAGCCAACTCCATAAATGCGGTTTCTCTTTGCAGCAGGCTTATGCTTCCAAAAGAAGGTATAGCCAGACCCTCATTCTGTGGTCGACCATCATCTCGAAGCTGGGACTCACTAATGGCTGCTATTTCGATGTTATACATAGCAAACTTTTTTGCCACAAGTGAGGTTCTTCTTTCAGGACACTCATTTGTGCCAGTATCCAGAAGGGTCTTGCCGTTCCATGCAGCGACCTTAAGAGGTTGTATGGTTTGTTTTTGTTCTGATCTGTGATTATGATTGTGTTTTCCACCACATAAGGATGACCTTAGTGGGTGCGGTT
This sequence comes from Homarus gammarus, assembly GCA_958450375.1. Lineage (NCBI taxonomy): Eukaryota > Metazoa > Arthropoda > Malacostraca > Decapoda > Nephropidae > Homarus > Homarus gammarus. Next base: position 1,051,187 of record CAUDMG010001762.1, on the reverse strand, counting down.
GCCCAGTAGGGTGTGTCAATTTTGTCAACATGTTAAAAATCAAATTTGGTAGTCAAAATATTGTGCCTCTTTATGTCTAAACTTGAGATTAGCAAACAAAAATGAATTGAAATAACTCTCACCTACATCAATTATACCTTAAAGTTTCAAATATCAGTATTTCAACAAATTAATGAGACTTGATTAGAATTAATCACTTGATGTTAACTAATCTCATGTAAGCATATGGATTATGGAGTATTTTATGGTTCTATAGCTTGTGTACAATATGCATGTCAGAACATGAACATGAACAGGCTCTCCGTGTGGGACAGTTTAATTCTTGTTTTGACTTGTACCAAGCGTGAGGATAAGGCGCCTGGCTCACTCTCCTCCTAGATATCATAGACGGTGGTTTGCTCTCATTGCACTTGCACCTACTCTACCAGACGAATTCTACATTTTAATTATTGTAAGTAGGGCATATTGATTGTCGTAGTTACTTATATCGTTGTATAAAACATTATGTTCTAAGAAATTATTATGTTATTTCTGTTACAGCATTTTTGATAAACAAATTGATATTTTTGGAAACAACAATTGAATTATGAAACATTGAAATATTTTTCTATTTGTCAGATAGTATGAAGATGTCAAAATTGAAGACAAGAAGTCAGTTGTCAACCCACTTGAGCCTGCTAGTTGGTAAAGGGAAGGAGCTTCCTGTATCAGAACTTCCAACAGTGAGAGACATGCTAAGATTAGGGTTACTCCTTCGAGGAAAAAATGCAAAGGACAGAAGGAACTATACAGATAAAGAACTCATAAATGACATGATAGTCCCTCTTCTGCATCAATGGACAAAAGCTAATGCACTATTCAAACCACCTGTGATTAATCAGTGTCGAACTATTGAGCTAAAACTAACGAAATTATGGCACAAAGCAGTTGAAACATCACTTGGTAAAGGAAACTTGGCCAGGAAAAATGAATTTCTGCACACACTTGATACTCTGTTTGACATTTTGACCTGCAAGTGCTCCATACAATTATGTTCTGAATCCAACTGTTCTCACTCAGGTAAGAGAGAAAATAATTCCCACATTGATTGTGGTTGTCCTCGTGAAAAGAAGATCCCTGTTTTAGAGCTTGAATTTATAAAGGCACAGAGGACAAAGGCAGAAGGCCAAGGAAGTATGCAAATGGGTTCAATAGATTATTCAGAAACAAAGAAGCAGATTGCTAATGCCAAGAAGAGAGAACAAATCCGAGAGAGGGAACAAAAGAAGAAAATGAAGAGTGAAGAAGCCATCCAAAGAGAGGAAGAGCTGTGTCAAGATGTTTATCACTTCTTTGATAGTTCTTCTGATGAACAGGAAGCAACATCAGATGATAGTTCCAAAGAGCCATCTGAACCTTTACCAAAGAAAATGAAATACAACACAAGAAATATTTCAAACATTGCTTTAGCTAGTATTCGCCACCATGCTGGACTTCGTGCGGCTGCAGAAATTGCAACTGCCGCTTGGATAGATGCAGGCCTCATCAGCCGAGAGGATGTATCTTTGGTGATAGATCATAATAAAATTAGAAGAGCACAAGAAAAAATAATGAAGGAAATATCTGATCAGCATGAAAAAGATTTAAGCGAGGGAGGGCTCTCCTGTCTTTTGTTTGATGGAAGAATAGATGACACAAAAGTTTTGCTAGAAGTAGAGGGAGTGAACAGAAAGTTTCCAGGTCTCATCAAAGAAGAACACTACTCTGTCTGTTCTGAGCCTGGTGGTCGGTTTTTGTTTCACTTTGCTCCCGAAACTGAAGTAGAAGGGAAGAAACATGCAGAGGTCATTGCTGATCATATTTTATGTTGGGTTCAGGAGAGAGGACTTGGCAGTTCACTGCAGGCTGTTGGTGGAGATTCAACTGCAGTGAACACCGGATGGCAGGGGGGTGTAATGACGCATTTAGAGAAAAAACTAGGAAGAAGACTTGTTTGGATTGTATGTGATTTACATTCAGGCGAGCTACCTCTTCGTCATCTCATCCAGGAACTTGATGGTCCTACAAAGAGCAACAACAAGTGGTCAGGTCCCCTTGGCATCATGCTGGATGAAGCAACACAACTAGAAATAAATACAACCTTTCCAAAGGTCGAAGTTGGCCCTCCCCTTCCGGCGTTGTCTGAAGGAGTCATCAAAGATCTCAGCACAGATCAATCCTATGCTTATCGTATTGCCTAAGCAATAAGATCAGGAGAAGTGCCTCAGTCATTGGCTCTCTTGGAGATTGGACCTGTCAGTCACAGCCGTTGGTTAACTACAGCTCTTCGTTTCTGCAGGATTTGGATTTCCAAACACGAATTGAAGGGCAAAGTGCTGAAGAATTTGAGGTTAATTGTTGAATTTATTATTGGAGTTTATCTTCCCCAGTGGTTTAGTGTGAAACTTAATCCTATGTGGGTGGATGGGCCCAATCACCTTTTGTTTCAATTGCAGCTAGTAAGAACACAGAGGAATGTAGTGAGGGACATCGTGTTACCTGTGGCAAGAAGGTCCGCTTGGTATGCTCGATCAGAAGCAGTTTTGCAAGCAATGCTTTGCAGTCAATGTACCAATCTCCAAACCGAGGCTGTAGAAGTCATTCTAAAGATTAGAGGAACGCTAATAGATGACGACCAGTTGGGAGACTGTTCGTTTCATTCAAGAAAAGTTCCCCCAATAAACGTCAATGCCACCAAATTGTCAGAATTGGTTGACTTGAGTTTGGAAGTCTTAGAGCCACCATTGACAACAAGTCTAACTAGCCAAGAATTGAGAAACCTTAAAGAGACTCCAATGCAGGTGCCGAAGTGGCCTTCCCACACGCAAAGTGTGGAGAGATGTGTGAAAATGGTCACAGAAGCAGCGGGCCATGTTTACAGCCACGAGAGGCGAGAAGGTTACATCAAAGCACAAATAGCAAGCAGACTACTGATGACAAGAAACCAAAGCAAAGAGAGTATGAAGGCATTGGTTACTTTCAAATAGACTACGGATAATATAATACAATAATTTGAAACTTGAAACAGTAACATGTGTGCAAACGCTGGTTATGTTATAAATTCACAAATATGTACATTTAAAAATCAATTTGATGTAGGTAGGACTTATTATAAAAAAAAATTTATGCCAGAATATTGTTTTGCATGCTTAAAGACTACAATAAATTGCTACCAAATTACTCGATTTTCAATTTAGCCAGTTCACCCCCTAAATTGACACACCCTATTGCCCAGTCAGTTTGCTTCTTTAGACAGGCTATGTTTATGGCACGTTTTCAAGCCCCCTCCCCATGTGGGGTAAGCAGAATGGCTCCGAGTAAGGGCTACTCAGTCGCACAGACAGGACCAAATTGTACTGCTGCCTAGATCCCAGTGCATAAACTACTATCTTATCTGTGCCGCCCATGTGCAGAATTGTGACTAGAGACTCTTGGGAGTCATCTCTTCCTGTCCTCATCTGCACTCGTCCATCGCCATAGGCCTTTTGGGAGTATAGGGGTTTTGATGATGATGAGAGGTATGATGAGCTGGATGATGGATGTGCATGAGTTGATTTATGTGGTGAGGAAGGAGCATAGACTGCAACCACGCATCTTGGCTTTCCCTTTTCCTGATCCAGTGTTGCAAGTGTTGCAACGACTGGGGAGAGGGAGAGTTGCAATGGATTGCCTATAGCCCAGTTATTTTGGGTTCGCCTTAGTAGACTGTCCATCATGCATTGCCTACATCCGCCGGTGTAGCCGTTGTGTTCACATATTGGTCACCTCTTCCACCTATACCGCCGTTGGGGTCTTATTGGAACTCCTAAGCATGTTTGCCTGATGCAGGGCTCCACCGCAGATTTTTCGTTAGGGGGTTTACTCCCGTAGCCTTGTACCTCCCAAGGTTAATTCACAAGGCAGTGGGGCAGTGGTTGGTAGGCTCCAGGAGGTGTCCACATGCCAGTGGCCTATGCACCGTCCCTCTGGGGCCCACTGCTGTTCCAATATCCCCTACTGGTCTCGCCTGGGCCCACGAGGCACCCAGTTACCGTGTGTTGCCACGAGGAGGCACAGCAGACGTTTTGATGAAGAAGAGGATGTGTACTGGCGGTAGCTGAAAGCGAGAGGAAGCAAGCAGTGCCTGCATCTTAACACTCACATAATGCTGCCACACTAGACACATTACACCACATACACGCGCGCGCGCGTGCGCGGACACACACACACACACACACACACAAAAATAAATAAATAAAAAATATATATATATATATATATATATATATATATATATATATATATATATATATATATATATATATATATATATATATATATGCTGATAACCTCAAGGAAAAAGAAAACACGAAGTTCCCAAGCGCTTTCGTGTAATTCACATCTTCAGGGGTGAGTACAGACTAAGGAGAAGTTCAGAACATGTTCCGAACTTCTACTTAGTTTGTACTCACCCTTGAAAATGTGAATTACACGAAAGCGCTTGGGAACTTCGTGTTTTCTTTTTCCTTGTGGTTATCAGCATATACCTGGATCACGCGCACATACAGTGATTTATTTGCATATATATATATACATATATATATATAGATAGATAGAAAGATAGATAGATAGATAGATAGATAGATAGATCGGGAGACGTTCTCTTATCTCCTCACCCAATACCTCCCTCTTCTTCTCTCCTCCTATCTTTCTCCCTCTCTCCATCTCACTCAACCAGTTTTATCATTCAGGTCGTAAACTGGACCTTATCCGCTCTTCCCCATGACCGACATGACGGGAATCTGGGAATATTCCTGCATGTTTTCCCGGCATCACTAGACTTTGATAATTCTAGTTTTCCTCTCTGTTTGGAATTCATGATCTTCTTTTTTTAACTTTTAGCTCCAAAATACGATGTTTTCTCTTTATATAACACTTGTTGTAATTTTATATTTCTTTATCTCTGAAATATGGTCGAAATAGAAGGATGTATTAAATTGGAGAGACAGATTGAATGAGAAAGAGGTGAAAAAAGAAAGAGTAAGTGTAAGGGGAAAGATAGGTAGGGTCTGTGATAGATGATATATAAGAGACATGGCGACCTGTTGTGTAATGGTCAGCATGCTCGCCCGCCAACGAACGGCCCTCGGTTTGATTCCCGGGCAGGGTGAAACAATGGGCAAGTTTCTTTATGCCATTTGCCTCTGTCTACCAACTAGTAATTGGGAACCTAGATGTTAACCGATTTGCTGATTGTGTTCCGGTCTTCTCGAACTATTCCTTTACACCGGGTCATGCAACTCCTTAACTTAGGGCGTGGTTGCTGTGTTGGCAACAGCTTCTACTTAATAAGCAAATTCACGCCTCGGTGGCCCTTCGGCCGGCCATCCTCGTTACACGAGGGGCAACCATTTATATTATACAAGAGCCAATGGAAAGACATAGAGAAATGAGAAAAAAAGAAAAAATGTACATCAGGGCAGAGATGCACTAACTTCTGACTTAAGTCTGCCTCGATAGCTTATAATCATAAGTGAGGGCAAAGTGAAAACTTAAGCTGACATGCTGAAAAAAAAAATTACGGTTGCCGTAGCGTGGCTAAGATTGAGATTCTGCCGCGTCCGCTGACATCCGTCAATCAATCAGAGTGCATGCTACATTTATGTTTCTGTCCCTTCAGCAAATCGCAGAGCGGATGCTATGATGGGAAACCACATTCACCACAATGCTACGGCCACATAATATTACCTGCGAATCAACAAAATCACAACTGAGGTTTATTTATTCCTTTATTTTCTATTTATTATTTTGTCTATTTATTTACTTTCTTTGGTTTTATCTGTAATTATATTTCTTTCTTTTATTATTCAATTAATCAATCAATCATATTCTTTTCTTTCTTTATTAATCTTTCTTTTGTTATTTCTAGACTTTTTTTCATACTTTGAGAGAGGTAGGTCTAGGAGGAGTGTGGTGTATGTGCGGGAGTGACAAAATAGGTTGGCGGTGGTACGAAGTACCACTCATATAAATTTTATTTTATAGAAAAATAACGAATTATGAAAGGATTTTTGGTAGATTGTATCTAAAATATCTTACCGATGTATTATATGATAAAAGAAAATCATACAAGACCACACATGCTGTGCTAAAAGCAATGTTGTCCTAGTTGAACACAGGGCTGGATTGCTCACTAAAGACAACTCAGGGAGTGAACTTAAGTTTCCAAGATTCCAGGCTCTACCGCACTTAAATTACTTTGTGCATATGGTCTTAGCTAAGACAAATGACTTAAGTGCGCTACCAGATAGTTAAGTGCATCCAGGCCCTGATAAATATTATAAACCATGACCTAGTCTTAATCCGTATAACACACACACACACACACACACTCTCTCTCTCTCTCTCTCTCTCTCTCTCTCTCTCTCTCTCTCTCTCTCTCTCTCTCTCTCAGGTCTACCCGGCCATTCATTCATACCTTCAACCTGAGAAGAAAATTGTAGTGAAAGTATAATTCGTCGTTTGCAGTTTTAAAGTTCCTTTGTTGTTCTAACCCTGTCAGTTCCCTGTACTTAGGAGAAGAGAAAATAATGTTAGTTGAAGAGAGAGGGAGATGGCGAGTGGAAAGAGAGAGAAAAGAAAAGAGAGATAATAATAGAGAATGAAGAGAGAAAGAAAACAGAAAGAAGAAAATAGAGAGGGAAGACTGAAAGCGATCTTGTTGCTCTCAAACCAAAAAACAAAACAAAAACATAATATAATGGACTTGCTGTGTTGCCTGAATCATTGAAGGTCTTAGCATTGGGTTGCTGCGTTTTTCTTGTTCGTTTTAGACATGATGAACGACTTGATATACCATGCATAGAAATATACCAGGTGCCCTAATTTATGGATATGAGTTACGGTGAAGCGGTATTCAGACTACCAGATGACTAATTGTCCTGATTTATTCATGTTTTTACTCAGTCAACGTTTTTCTGCGAGTCAAACTATCCTATGAGTTAATGTTTCCTGTCAATAACATTTTCTTTGGGTACAGGTTTCCTATGAGTCTTAGTTTCCTGCTTGTCAACGTTTACTCCCACAGTCAACTTCATAAGTTTTATGTGGTTCAAACAGTTCTACTTCAGGAAGTCTCAGAGCATTTTCATTTCATGTCGTATCTTTTGAAACAAATATCATCAACCTTTTCACTAGGATTTCATTCCCTTACCTTTCGTATCGTTTCACGAAGACTATTTCAAGTGGGGGTTTTTCTGCCCATTTCCTATCTTCCCGTGCCCATGAAACTTTCAGCACACCATGGATCATACTCGAAGGTTGCGTCCAAATTTAGTTTGTGGTTGACAAACAGATACAGTATGTACTTCAATGACTAGTGTGTTTAAGCATCGTTCACTAATCTGTAGTTTCTTCTCTTGACAACTGCTTTTGAAAACTACCTGAGGTTTAATTAAATTTGCTCTTTTCATACCGTCACTTCCATACATAGTTTAACAACAAGTGATTGCGGGCACGTTCGTGCCCAGTGAAAGTTTGAACGCTCGTACTTGGCTAGAGTGCAGCGAATGAGGGTGCGCCAAGTCCGTAGACTTGCATGGTTAATTAGGTGCGCCAAGTCCGTAGACTTGCATCGTTTTCCATCATAAATAAAATTGTTAGCTAATGCCTTCCTAAAGAAACCATAGACATGGGACCAGGTTTGTTCCACTCTACGAATTTTTTGATGAAAAACGATTGTGCCGTTTCAGCTGCCCTGAACAGACACACACACAGACAGACACACGCCTCGTCCTATAGTATATTAGAATCCACACTATATATATATATATATATATATATATATATATATATATATATATATATATATATATATGTATATATATATATATTTCATTAGCCCAATAGCACGCGGACTTCTACATACAATCAACACCTCAACCTGCCAGGATTCAAACCCACGGCCCACTAGCCCATGGCTGTGACCGGGGAACGCTAACCACTGGACCACCAGGATACTAAAAGCAGTCCTAGACTTTGTTATATTTCACACAAAGCCTGTTCAACGAGCTTATGGCGCCATGAACCTCTATTGGGGACTACCCGTATCACTTAGGTGGTCAGAGTAACGTTATACCAAATCCGGCTTCGAAACACGAGGATCCATATATATTTCATTAGCCCAATAGCACGCGGACTTCTACAATCAACACCTCAACCCGCCGAATCCTGGCGGGTTGAGGGGGAGGTGGTGGGGGAGAATTTTGAACACATTACTATATTTCTAAAGTGCACATGTTGGGATTTTTCCTACTCATTGTATCCTGAAACAATCTTTGGCATTTCCTCATTAATCTGGTGCGCTTTCCTGTGTCACCTGCCATACATGTCTCGTCATCTCTTCCAAATTATTTTTCTTTCGTTTTGCCATTATGTTTGAGAGAACTGAGGGTAATGACCTTCTAGAATCTAGATTTTGGTCTTATCCGTTACTTTTTTATACGAAAACAAATGATGGCAGATTATCAGAGGGACACTCCAAGACGTAAACAGTGTAGTTTTAGTATCAATTATGTGCCTTTACCTTATTTATTACATTTTGTCACCTATGGGTTTTTCTCGGAATGGATATATCGCACACGCATACCTAACCTAAGCTAACTTAACCTACACACTAAAGATCAACTTACACAACGACGTCCCCAGTACCTGTAATCATTATCGTATAATAATATAATTACTGCACTTATACCAACCACTAATGATTATGGTCCCTATCATACAGCTAGTTGTAATTAGCTTCACGTACACACAATACTTACCATTAAGTTCATGTATACACAGTCACCGCCAGTAAGCTTCATGTATACACAATCACCACCAGTAAGCTTCATGTGTGCACAATCACCGCCAGTAAGCTTCACGTACACACGCCACACAAACACTATAATCAGCTTAGGGTAAACATGACTACCTCACTCACACGGACCAGCGGGCTGCAGGTTTCAGCAAAACTCAATGTTGACTTACCAAATATCTTGTGTCTTTGAGACCTGTTGCTTAAAGCTGGGTCAATATTGACTCATTGCTGGTGTGTTTTACACCAACACTGAACTATTAATAGTGTGTTGTATATTAAACGACCCCCGTTATGCTGACGTTATCAAAGATGAGATATACCGTACAGGGTGTCGTCCACATTGAAATATAACACTGTCAAGCGTTATAATTTTCTATTGAATAATGCAAACAGAGGAATATCCACACAGCTCTTATTCAGTATGGGTGAGTTTCATTTGGTGTTTGGGGACTTATCATTGGGGTACATTTGGGAACACATTCAACATGTGCACCGTTCGTTGCACGGACTAGGTCATAACGGTACTCTATTTCCCTCCACACATTTTTTAACATCTCGGGATTAAGGAGACCACCACTAGCTGTGATGTCAATCGTCAGTTCTTATTAAGTTTGGGTTAGCTGTTAGAGCGCTCACTTCGCAAGCAAATAATCACGGGTTCGATTCCCAGCCTGGGTGAAGAATTGGGTTCCTCCTTTGTACAATAACCTTTGTGCACTCAGAAAAACTCAACATATTACCAGGTGTGCCTGCTGATAATGGAAAAACCCTTGGGTGCATCAACATCCTGTCATGGTGGTAGAGTAACCCGCTAGCTGCTGAGTTTTACGAGTCAGGAGATTACCGCCTGCCTCTACACCCGGTATCTCACCTCGAAAAAAGCTTACAGTATAAAGTGGAAAATTTCTCCCCCTTATAGGCTATCACTTAGCTATACGCGAGGAGTACAATTTTAAAGCAACTTTTAACTAATTCAGGGTACATGGAAGTTAACTTGATAGGATTAAATAATCTGATCTAAAAGGAAACAAGTTGGATTAAAAGATTTAGCCACAGGGACGAGATGTTGGTAGCGGGGGAGTCTTGTGAAGATAAACTTAAGCTGGTGACGGTCTATATAGTGAAGGTTGAGAGAATGCTGTTACCCTTGTGTGTGGGATCTCTCTTTGTTGTAAAGTACTGTAGGTTGATTGATGATAATGAAGACTATGTTGTCTCTCTTTGCTGAGAGATAATAGTAAGGGTACCTGTGTTTTCTCCCTATTGTGAGAGTTGCGGTGGTTTATATGTTATCTCCCCTTTCCCTCAACATTTGTTTGTTACCCATTGTATTTAGTTTCTGTTGTTTCCCGTTTTTTTTTAGAAACGAAATTCCAAGCTTATGGTAAAGACTTTAAAAAAATGTCTTGATTAATTTATATAAGTATGTATACTAGTATTTGTTTCATTATGTGGACTTTGTAAAATGCATTTTTATTTTTATGCAGTTATGAAAGACTGTAAGAAGCAGGTGTGAAGTAAAAAAAAATGAATTCAAATTATATGTTGATGAAACAAGAAAGTATTGGAACATTGTTTTGGTTTTGGCGGCACTCGCGGTAGCTAGGTTGAGGAGGATAGGAGGGTCAAGCTTGTGTGGTGCACATTTATCTATTATTGTTATCTGGGCAATCATGGATAATTATGGTGTTCACTAAAGTGTAATATGTTCATTATAGTCGAAAGAGTATTGTAGTAGTGAGAGAGCACTGTATTTGGTGGAGATAACATTATTCTGAGTGAATTGATTTGTGGCCTTTTGTATGAACATGGATGGAGAGCACATATTTATTATATTAAATTTATTTTGTTGTAATTTTAAAGCTGTGTTTTGATTAAACCAGTTTAAATGGGAGCAGTGGTATTGAAATAAACACCTGTCAGCTGTCAGGAGGTTGTTGGCCAGACATAAGGTGAGGCTCTGTTAACAGAAGCTGTTATGTCAGAGTCTCCTCTGATATATTGGACCTATGGGCTGACATGCATCCTCTAGTGAGTCCTAGAAGAGGGTGTGAAGGTTGTAAGACTATGGTAAGAGATAGCAATAAGAGTGGCTGTGTTGTCTCCTTCTGCTGGGAAATAGTAACAGGTATAGGTACAGAGGGGTATGAATAAAAATGGTTACTTTATATCCCTTCGCCAAGAGATTGGCTGCGTTATCTCTGTGCCGAGACACGGTACTGATGCTGGTAGTTGGGAATGTATAGTATGCCGGTATCGCCTCACTGTGGGAGCAGATTAGTGCAGGAGAAGGAGATAATCCACAAAGGAACGGAACTGCAGGCGTTAATATTCAGAGTGAGAGACAGGTTGTAGATGTTAACATTCTAGATGAGGAATTTTAAACTTTTCATGTAATTTTCAGGGAAGGTGAGTGGAGGGAGTGATGTAAAGACGAAGGGAGGGAAGGAGGTGGATGGGGAAGGGAGGGGGGTATGGAGGGTGAATGTTTACGGTCCAGATCACATACACCAACATCCTACACTAGTCTTTCACTTGCCTCCAGGGGGATTACCTATCAGTTACATGTAAGTTTAATCGTTTAAGTGGCTTTTCCAGTTTATTGACTATTCCAATATGCAAATACCAACCAGCAGAGTAGCTAGGATTCCAATTTGAATAAGTGATCAGAATATACTCTATATTTTTTATTCAAATAAGTCTGCTTGGCCTTATAATGCGAGTATGTGAATTATCAGTTCATCTTAATAATGCTGTTTATTGTGTGGAAACTTTGCATTATAATTTGAGATTTATTATTTTAACAGCTCTTAGACATAATTTTTGTCAAATGTGTTTTATTGTATATGATCCACATACCAAATAGAAATCCATATTACACATTTCAGGTTTGTCAGAATCTAATATTTCCAGATATCTCATAATTCAGAGTATAACTTGCGTGTATTAAACTTCATACCAGTATAACGTTCGCTAAAACGTTTAATGTTTAATGAAATCAAATAATTCTACATTTCCTCATTCCATGCAGGACATATTGGACTTTATAAAGGATCAGCAGCGTGAAATTAGATTTGTTAAAGTGTACCTGCATGTTATCTTCTTCATATAAAAATAACAATTATGCTCTATATTCTTCAACACGTTTTAATTGCATTTAACTATCATAATAAATTCACACAACATTAATACAGAAAAAAATAATTACTGTATCCTGAATGTATGCTGGAGTGACACTCAGTTCGGCACTTGCAGAATCATCTTCCTAACCTTACAGAGTTAATTAGAATTAATCGTGAGCCTTGAAAGAGATATGTCCACCCCACCTCCCTCCGGTAAGGTTCTAATTAACTCAAGGAATTTTTATGTACATTATCTGATGGAAATGTAAGATCTGTAACTAGTTGAGGATTATATCTGTTGGAAGGTGATTATGCAGTCTCTCTCTCTCTCTCTCTCTCTCTCTCTCTCTCTCTCTCTCTCTCTCTCTCTCTCTCTCTCAGTGAAACAAGTGTGATTAAACTGAACATTTTTAGAGGTGAAATTTAAAAGAGATAGAAGAGAAAGCGTCTTTTCCAGAGAATATTATTGTCAACATCAGCGGTAAAGATCATTAAAACAACGATATGTTAATTCCTCTCGTTATATGCGAAGGATACCAATGACATTATAATAATTAACTAATCCTCGATTACTCTAATGACAGTGAAAAATACATTGAATAAATGTGAATGAAAGAACTATCATTGTTAAAAATTGATAAAAAAGTGAGTTGTAAAATATTTGAAAATACGGTGTGTGTGTGTGTGTGTGTGTGTGTGTGTGTAAAATCGTGATATAAATCCTAGTAGATACGGCATAACAGGATTTCACTCGCATTTGACTTACTTCTTGCGGGCAATATAAAATATCCTTGTCACATATCATTCATGAATTAGCTTTGATTAATAGCAGAATATTACAATGGTAATTGAGTTCTTTACTTGCCGGTTTATGAACGTGTGCCAGAGGCAATGCGGGCGAGCTGAACAAGTCTATAAATAACATCACCTATTCTTCACTTATTGCACCAACGTGGTATTCCAATCATTGTATTCAGAAGCAACATCAGGTGGAAGCTCGTGTACAAACTAAGGTACAATAATTACTATAAGGTAGTTGTATGGAGATATAATATTTGGGGGTTGTAAGTGCCCAACTGTCTTCTTTACACACGTACAGTACACGCTCTGGTTCCAAACGATGTGAGATCAACCTTGCACCCATAATGTGACTGTTCAATATTGTAAACTTGAATCATATACCTGATATTACTTAGCGTACTAAATTATTTGATAATCCACAGTTATGTGGCCGATAAATATATCTTAAGCAACAAGTTACAGCGCTTTGACTCCCCGGACACTTGACTTTCAGCTTCCGGATATTAAGTCACGAAATAAGTTAAGTAAATTTATCCTGGTGTATCATTACGCTCCCAGACTTTATTTTGCTATGTAATTACAACTGAAGGTTTTGTGTAACCTTGTTAGTAGAATTAAAAGCTTGGGTGTTGTGATAGATTTGTTTAAATGTTAAACTTATTCATACAACCAAGAAGTTGTTATAACATGAATATAGTCATGAGCACAGTGGTAAGCGTGGTATAAAGTCTTAACTTTATAAAAAGGAAGATTTTCGTTAAAGAAAGTTAACTTACTCAAATTTAATAAGGGGGAACAGTGTCCTAAAATTCAAGATGGCATGGTGCCAGAATTTAATTTCATGGTGTTTAAAAATCGTCCATTTCGTATATTTATTCGTTTCCTTTTTTAGCTGCAGAAAAATTCTTTACAGGTAGATCATTAATACTATACCCTATGAACAAGGTTTTATCGTTGTGGCTTCGAATCCTCGTACTAGGGTTCAAAGTCTAAAAACAACAAGTCTACCCACGCACATGGGCGGAGCTTATTGTGTGATGTCGTTGGCGTGTAGTGGATCCTGGGTGAGACCGCCCACTGTATTCGAAGATATTCTTGCCATATATCCTGATTTTCTCATCCTCCAGCACACTATCTTTCAGTTAGCTACTTGAACTTCTCATATAAACACTATTTTTATGATATTCCTATTCTTATTATTAAAATTTCATTATTAAACATCTTCCTCTCTTTATTGTTATTTATACTCTTATGATTTTGCTGCCAATATCAGTGTAAAACCAATTGAGTAATCATAGGCATACGGGCTAGCTATTTACTGGGGGGGGGGGGGGGGGGCAGAAAGAATACAAGAATTAAATAAATTAGTTAAAGAAAATAATAAATCTGCTAATGATTATAATTATCATCATTCTCTCTCCCCAAGCTGTTACAGTAAATCAGTGAATACAAGTATATATGTGTAGAGGTTTTCAATTTATCAATATAGCCACGAGCTGTATTACAAATGACAAGGCTATACAACAGTTTCAAACAACAAACAGGCACTTGTCTCTCCACATCCGGTTTCCTGGCTGAACGTTAGACCTTAAGGAATTTAAATTTAAACTTGCCAGCGTCTCTCAAGTATTGCCCTTCCTCCTGTTGCAGCCTATATATTTGCTGCATGTACAATAAATCCACATTTTTCTTTGTTTTTCATCCTTTTTAAATCGATGAAATCTCAAACTATGATCATGTATAGTCTGTAATTTGATATGCTTCCAAATACGGAGCATTTATCAGGCTTTGTCATAGACCTTCACACCACAACAGCCAGCTGGTAATTGAGTGAGGTCCTCAGGTCCCACCCAGGACCCCCCCCCCCCCCACCCAAACCCCAGGGCTGCCAGCCACATGACGTCATGCACGGCGAATGACAAATATTCTACTCAAAGTGGGTTGACTTGGTATAATTAGACTTAAGAACATAAAAATGGAGGAAACTGCAGCGGGCCTATTGGCCCATACTGGGCAGACCCGTTTACACCCAACCCCTATTGCTCATATAAGCATCCAACCTATGTTTGAAGCAATTCAGCGTATTCGAGTTAATAATGATATTTGGTAACTTGTTCCATTCATCCACTACTCTGTTTCCAAACCAGTGTTTACCTACTTCACGCCTAAATCTAAATTTGTCTAATTAAAAACCATTGTTACGAGTTCGCTCCTGGTTGGATAGTTTGAGTACCTTTGTGATGTCCCCTTTGTTTAGCCCTGACTTCCACTTATACACCTCTATCAGGTCGCCCCTCGCTCTACGTTTCTCGAGGGAGTGCAAATTAAGATGCTTTAACCTGTCTCTATACTCAAGGTTCCTCATGCCCGGGATTAGTCTTGTCATTTTCCTCTGAATTCTTTCCAAGTATTCTATATCCATTCTGTAATACGGTGACCAGAAATGAACTGCGTAATCCAGGTGTGGTCTTACAAGCGCAAGATACAGTTTGAGGATGACCTCGCTAGTCTTGTAACTAACACTCCTTTATATGAACCCAAGTACTTTATTAGCCTTGTTACCAGCAAAAACACATTGTTTACTTGGCTTGAGGTTCCTACTTATCATAACTCCTAAATCTCTCTCGCAGTCGGATTTCTCTATGGCATCGATGTTCATCTGGTATCTGGTTTCCCTGTTTACATCTCCTTTCCTGAGTACTTTACATTTGTCTACGTTGAATTTCATCTCCCATTTTTCAGACCATTCGAAAAATTTGTTTAGATCTTCCTGTAGTTTTGCTGAGTCCTCGTCAGATTTAATAACACGTCCTATTTTAGTCTCATCAGCAAATTTACATATGTTGCTGTCTATGCCGATATCTATGTCGTTTATGTATATAATAAATAATAATGGTCCAAGAACTGAGCCTTGGGGAACTCCACTTGTGACGTTGCTCCAATGGGACTTAGTGCCGTTAATGCTCACTCTCTGTTTCCTGTCCTGTAACCACGCCCTAATCCATTTAAGGATATTACCTTTGATGCAATGTGCTTCTACCTTTCTAATTAGTCTTTCGTGGGGGACTCTGTCGAAGGCTTTGCTAAAGTCGAGATATAACACATCATAATTGTGCCCCTCGTCCACCGATTCGAAAACTGATGAAATGAATGTTAATAGATTAGTTAGACAAGAACGTCCGCTTGTGAAGCCATGCTGGGAATCATTGATCAATCGGTGCTTCTCCAGGTGATTTCGAATAGAGTTTGAAATGATTGCTTCCAGTAATTTGCCTACTATTGATGTTAGACTGATTGGGAGGTAGTTTGAGGATAGTGATCTATCCCCCTCCTTGAAAATCGGTATTACATTCGCTATCCTGCAGGATTCTGGTACTACACCTGTTTTTAAGGACATGTTAAACAACTTTGCTAAGGGCATACTAAGCTCTTCCTTACATTCCTTTAATACTCTGGCAAATATCTAATCGGGACCAGGTGACTTATTAGGCTTTAGTTTGTCTATTTGCTTACTAACATCGTTACTAGTCACTACTATCTCACTTAATTTGTTTTCTTCATTATCTCTGAATAGAGTCGGTGCCTCGGGTATCATGTTTAAATTTTCGGTGGTGAAAACTGTTGAAAAATATTTATTCAAATTATTGCTCATTTCTCCGTCGTTATCAGTGAGCTCGCCGGTATCTGACCGTATTGGTCCAATCTTTTCTCATGTTTTAGTTTGATACATTTGGTAGAATCCTTTGGGGTTTGTCTTCGCCTCCCTTGCTATCCTTATCTCATTATTCCTCTTGGCTTTCCTTATCTCGGTTTTAACCCTACTCGCCAATACCCTATAATAATCCCGGAGGTAAATTTCACCACGCTTTTTTCTTCCACCTATAGCCTTCCTTTGGCCAATGATGTTCTTTAAATAATTATTTATCCACTTAGGGTCATTGTTGTCTGATCTTAGTTTTTTGTATGGTATGTTCTGCCTTTGTGCATTAAGTAACTCATTATTTAAATTGTCGTGGAACTCGGCAATCTCAGATCTCGTTATCACGTCGGAGTCATCTGTCAGGTTCACGGCCAAGCGCGACACCCCCTCTCTCAGCTGCCTCTTTAAATTGTCAAAGTTTGCCCTTCTGAAATCTGGTACTTTAGTGGAATTTTCCTTACGTCTGCCCTGAAAATCTAACTGGAATCTAATTTCTTTGTGATTGCTGTTTGCAAGTTCGTTCCCTACCTCGACATTGCTAATGAGGTTTTCTCTGTTCGACAGAACTAAATCGAGTATATTATTACCCCGTGTGGGTTCGGTTATATGTTGACCTAGGAAACAGTCCTGGATCGTCTCGAGAAAATCCTCTGATTCTGAGTCACCCGTAAGGTCAGTCCAATCTATTTGGCCAAGGTTAAAGTCGCCTACTATACAGACTTTGTTGTGTATGGAAGCCCTGCTCATTTCATCCCAGATAAGTCGTTCATTGACTCTATCAAGATTGGGAGGTCTATATATTACTCCTGTGATTAATTTTTCCCTACCGTCAATTAATTCTATCTAAATTGTTTCTGTATTCCGCTCAGTTTTTATTTCCTTATTTATTTCACACTTCAGATTATCCCTAACATAGATTGCTACTCCGCCTCCTTTCCTGGTCTGCCTACCGGTATGGAACAATTTGTAACCCGCAATTTGGTATTCGATCGGCAACTCACGTGAGTCTAGGTTGATCCATGTTTCGGTCAATGCTATTATATCGATTTTTTCGGTCCAGGGTTAGTAGTAGTTCAAAGTACAGCGCCCTAAAGTACCAAACCCACTCTGAGGGTGTAGAACATTGTGTGAACTACGAACACCGAGTTAAAAATTTCTGAATGATACATGAAATTTCATAAAACAAGAAGGTTCAAATGGTTCAGTTCCACGGCTTGAATGAGGCAGTGAGTTAGAAAACAATCTTGACTCCAATTCCTCGTTTATATAAGGAAGATCAGGGATATAGAAGACTCAAAAAATGGGAGAGAGAGAGATGTTAGAGAAGAATGGTGTATATTTTTTTACAACACGATCAGATATTTGAGTATATTACATTATTCTTTTAATTTCCAGAATAAGGTAGTATACTCAGATACCTGGTAGTGTTATAAAGGTTCAAGCAAGGAATAAAATTACAACAGGAAGAACTTATTCATCACGAAGGATTGCTCCCCATGTTGACTCAAGTAGCCTAAATTTGCATGCACTAAATAACAGGAGATTATTTAACCTCTACTGTATTTTTAAACCTTTGTATGTTAATTCATTCGGCACACTAAGTTCAGTCTTCAGCGTGAATGAAGGTAACTCAGTTTACTCTTAAGATTAAAAGAAGCTAGGCTAAACTTTGAAAGAGTGTATATATTAGCCTTTTAAAGTATTTCTCCTTAGTCTGTACTCACCCCTCAAGATGTGAATTACACGAAAGCGCTTGGGAACTTCGTGTTTTCTTGTTTCTTTGTGGTTATCAGCATGCATATATATATATATATATATATATATATATATATATATATATATATATATATATATATATATATATATGAAATTTGGGTGAGAAAATACCAAGAAACAGAATATTTCTCTTCCGGACTTCCTCCAACGCCAATATCAATTCCAATTTGCTTTTCCAATACTTCCTTGACCCAGGCAGAGAAAAATAGTTGCTGGCTCCGGCAGTCTGCATTTCGTGGATATTGTGTGGGTGTTGTGTTGAAGCCTCCGTCACCCGGCCTGTGTACAGCATCAAGCTCAAGTATATGTAGGTTAAGTCCCATTTCTCTGTAATCCTTCAGCCTTGTGTTATAAGTATATAAGCTTTAAATAAATAAATAAATAGGTTGCTGAATACATGTCACTATTATATTTACGTTGTCAAGTGAAGATTGATTAAAGGATTCACTCTTTATGTTCTGTTTACAAGTTAGAGATATGAGAGTGTCTATTGGGCACTTCCCTTCATTTGACCTCTTCCCCTATTGACTCTTGCTTTTTTTACACCCTTTCTCTATCTGTCATTATCTCCATCTTTTAAAATTTAAAGCTTATTGATCTCCTCTGTTCATTCCAAACGAAAATGGTAGCGAAAGAATTATAATGCACAATTATCAAATTTCTGTATATTATGAAAATATAATATACTGTAAGTACTGTACTGTAAATATATTGTTCATTAATTTACAGACATGAGGTTTTAATCCTCAAGTATCGTGACATAATCTCCTGTGTACAGTGTCGTTGTACTCAAGGAAATTGGTCATCATATTAGGTGGGTTGCAAAACCATGCACAAGGGATCAAGCTCTTGTATTCAAGGGCATAATTTATCGTACTCAGTGGGTTAAGTCATTGTACTCAAGGGGTTAAGAAATCTTCCTCTAAAAATTAAATCATCTTACTAAAGAAGTCAAGACATCATACTTAATGGGACTACCTCATTGGATTCATGTGGTTAGTAAATATTTAATGGATTACAAAAAAATAAAACGGAACGAGTCATTCCTCCACTATCACAGGTGTCGCAAACATAATTCGAAGTTTGTTTATAGTATGTTGTTTTTCCGGTGAGTAGAAAAATAAATGAGGTTTTGGGTAATGATTGATACTATCATTTTGACGTCTTGATTGATTGACTCTCATATACTGCGAAGAAAGACTCTCTCTCTCTCTCTCTCTCTCTCTCTCTCTCTCTCTCTCTCTCTCTCTCTCTCTCTCTCTCTCTCTCTCTCGCTCTCTCTCTCTCTCTCTCTCTCTCTGTGGTCATGATTGGAGGACTACACACGTCACCTACAAGAACAGGCACCGAGAAACACTGTCCCCTATCACCTCAGTGTTTAGGCAGATGGGGAGTGGATGGAGGAGTCTTGACCTCAGTGCTCTGGATGGTGTTAAATGTTGGTCTTCTCTCATTCACCTGCTAATTCGTGGGACTAGACAGGTGGTGCTCTGTCTTCTGGGAAGTAATTAGATACACAGCGGGGTTCATTTGATTAACCGCTGGTCTGTGAGGACGTTGAATAGGTGTGTGTGAGAGAGAGAGAGAGAGGAGATGCTCACAAAATTCCTTATAAACAGCCCTACGTTTATCTATACTCCAAAATAGTTTGAAATAATTGAGGCAACGAAACATTTCTCCCCTCCCCTTCCCCTCCCCCCTTCCCTACCCCCTTCCCTTCCCCTCCCCCTTCCCTTCCCCTCCCCTTCCCCTCCCCTCCCCCTTCGCTTCCCCTTGCCACACCCTCCCCTTGCCACACCCTTCCCCTTGCCCCACCCATCCCCTCCCACTCCTTCCGAACGCCTACCTTGGGACGACAACTCCTCTATACTTACCAAACTCCTTCATTAATCACAAATGTCCCCCCATCCCTGCCAAGCTCTCTTCCATCTAACCACAACCCCCACCACGACTACCACTACCACCCCCAACCACCACCACTACATCGACTTATAGGAGTCGTTCCATGCTGTCTTAGTCATCTCCATTATATGCTGTACACCATGTTATTGACTGAAAAATGATACCTACTTATTTGTGACTAGTTTCATATTAGTCTGTTCTCCATTACCTTAACCAAACTCTCAATATTTAGCTGTGGTAGTCCTTCCATACTCGTTATCCTGCCATTAGTAGTTGTCTATGCCAGTGGTTCCCTGTGGTCCGCGGGCCGGTGCTAGTCCCGTGCTTAAGTTTTACAGGTCCGTCGGATTTTTATTTTATCGTTGCTTATTTTATTTATAATATAAATAATTTCCTCGTATTTGAGTAACATTTTCAGTAATGTCTTCTTTAGGTGCTGATTATGGATTAAATAAATGTTGTTATTGGTATATTGTGGGGGCTCCGGCCCCGTACCCCATTTTTCCTATTATTGTATGCCGAATATTAGGTCGTAAAAACGAAATTTCGCTGTAATTTTCGGTCCCAGTCTCACGAAATACCGATGGTCTATTGTATATGGACTATGTAAAGTATGCATATAAAAATTTACAATTAACGGTCAACAATTTATTTTTAATTTCACTGCCCATGAAGTTAAAAAGTTCAGGAACCATCGGTTCAGGCTTTGTGTGAAATAAAACTAAGACTAGGATTGCTTTGCTGGTCATGTGGAGCGGTGGCAGCGATCCCTGTTCATATGCAGAGTCATGGGGTTCGATTCCCAACTAATTAGGTATTATTTGTATATATATATATATATATATATATATATATATATATATATATATATATATATATATATATATATATTGTTCACGTCGACTGGGGTGTCTTAAATAAGTGTAGTCATTGACGTATTTATGTAAACAATAAACTAACTATAAAAAGATCCCCGTAGCACAACTTTAATATCGGAAAGAACTACAATGTTCATATACTTCTGTATAGGTCTACTATGACCGCCCCTAAGCTATCAAGTGTTTAACCTGTGGTAGATATAACCATATTCACCCTCTCCCACATTTAACTTATGGTCGTTCCCTGTACAGACAACATCCTTGTTTAATAACGCTGGTCATTACTATACACGTGTCACACCCTCACCGTCAGCGAGGGTGTGTCAACCCATACATGCATCTCCCATGTATTCAGCTGTGGTGGTCACGGCTCCC
Source organism: Homarus gammarus (assembly GCA_958450375.1). Lineage (NCBI taxonomy): Eukaryota > Metazoa > Arthropoda > Malacostraca > Decapoda > Nephropidae > Homarus > Homarus gammarus. Next base: position 1,029,776 of record CAUDMG010001762.1, on the reverse strand, counting down.
TATGTCATTAATCATGTGATACTCTGGCAGCGGGTAGGCCGGGGTGTAATTAATTCAGTGAATCATTCTTGAATGTGGCGGTACTAGGGTGGCCATTAATGGTTGATAGCAGTCACGTAGGTCCAACACGGTGATGATGATATTATTATTATTATTATTATTATTATTATTTATTATTATTATTATTATTATTATTATTATTATTATTATTATTATTATTATTAATTATTATTTATTATTATTATATTATTATTATTATTATTATTATTATTATTATTTGATGAGGAGGAGTTAGGTGTGGATGAGGGGTGACGTGGTGTATGGGAGTGAGCTGGTGAGAGTGTATGGAAAGAGGAAGAAGATTGTGTGCGTGTGTATGTGCAAGTACGTGCGTGCGAGCGTGCGCGCGCGCGCCTGAGAAAGGACAAGATTTTTGCATGTGAATGTTTATAAGAGATTTAGAGAGAGAGAGAGAGAGAGAGAGAGAGAGAGAGAGAGACCCCTTCGTGCCAGACTGAGAGGAGAACAAAGAGCCATTATCTATATGTTACTGATAGAAAAATTAACTAATGCCACATCACACTAGATGGAGCCATTATAACAGAATTCCTAATGTAATCAAATACTTGATCTCTCCAAGCACTTGACATAATGCTTTGTCTTTCCAAATTCGTATCAGTCAATCATCCCACCACAGAACCGACGAACATCACACACAAACCTGATGGATAAGCCCTCTCTTTCACCTTCTCCTCTCGCTTCCCCTTCCCACTGACCTCGGGAAATGAGAATCTAAAATATTAGAGCAATAATTCACTCATGTAACCCCCTTTAAGAGTAATGTTTATTTAGGATATTTCTCAAAAACTCAGACGCTGGGGAGAAGGGTGTGTCTGTGTGGTAAGGTGAGGTACAGTATGTGACGGAGAGAGAGAGAGAGTAAATGGTAAGGGAGTATGATAGAAGGTGGAGGAGTGTAGGAGAGGTGGAGAGTGAGGAAGAGGATGCAGGGTTATGGGACATTGAAGGAATGTAAAAGGAGGTGGAGGAGTGTGGTAAAGGGTAGAGAAATGAGGGAGAAGGTGAATAAGTTGTTAGAGACGTGGAAAGAAGTAATGGGAGTTAACAATTGTAAGTCGAGATGCACCCTAAGTATGTGTGGGAGGGAGAGGAGGAGGAGGGTTTACAAGAGACGAAAATAGTGAGTGTGGGTGAGAATGGAAGGAGAGTGTAGGGAAAGGAATGCACGTCATTAGAGTCGATATACGGACATAGTTACTGAGAGAAAGAAAGAGAGAGAGAGAGAGAGGGAGGAGTGTGTATGTGTACAAGTAAGTCTGTGTATTTGTGTGTGCATGCACGTGATCAACTATGTGACGATTAGCTACCAGTGTTTTCCAATTATGAAACGCACAATCACTCGACGGATCCTGCATGGTCTGAGTGTATGTCAGGTAGCTCACACTTATGATCACCTTTACCTTATTAACTGCCATTAGTATTATCATGGAGTCGATACAGTGTCTTCCATGCAATATGTAGTTCTTATATTCACTGTGATAGTTTCTATCAAATGGTGGTATTTTGTTTTTCCTTCTTTCTTTCTTCCTTTCTTTCTTATTTTCTTCTTTATTTCTTCCTTTCTTATTTTCTTCTTTCTTTTTTATTTCTTTAATTTTCTTCTTTCTTTTTTATTTCTTTAATTTTCTTTCTTCTATATTTTCCTTCCTTCTT
>CAUDMG010001762.1:933042-1025542 GCA_958450375.1 Homarus gammarus | reverse complement strand
ATAGGAATATGAGAAAAATACAAAGAACCTTGACTAAAAAGATGCATTCCCACTGACTTTCTCTGAATTGGTGACATACGACAATGAGACAAAAACTGCATGTGAAGGTTCTAATCGACAAAAAAAAATTAGACTAGCAGACTCGGTCTTAATGTACAAGCAAAGACTCGAAGAAATTGGTGTCGAATCACCTGAAGTTCATTCTACTAGATCTAAGGACCAATTGGTTTCACATATTCCTCAACTGGAAGCTCACATTTAAGGAAGAGATGTTTTGCTAGTATTCCAAGAGGATGTAGGCTCCATCTTGACTGAGGTTGGCAAATACAGTGAAGCTGTTTATTTGGTCAAGGCTGCAACAATAATACGGCAGGATATGCTCAAAAACAAGTCAAAATTTCTAACCATACTTGATGTTAGAAGTATTGAAGCGGCGGTTCCTTTATCTCTTCTCCAATTCAAATGTATGATTGAACATGGAGCAGACATTAAATTACAAATTCAGCATGGAACATCCAAGTCAAATCTTGCTACGACACAGCTGTTGCAGTACAACTGTTTTGCTAAATACAAGGCAGGAGCACAGTCTCACAGACACTCTTACTCCCGTATTATTAAACAACATCTTCCTTTGAAGAGGGTCGTCGTGTTTCAACCCGAGTTTTAAATTAAACTAGTCCCGAGGGACACCGCAGTACAGTACTTAACGGGGCGGTGTGGCGGTAAAATTAACCAATTCCAATATTTTAAATTAATTTTATTGGAATTAGTTAATTTTACCGCCACACCACCCCGTTAAGTACTGTACTTCGGTGTCCCTCGGGACTCATTTAGTTTAAAACTTGGGTTGAAACACGACGGCCCTCTTCAAAGGAAGATGTTGTTTAATATTACGGGCGTAAAGATTACGAAACTCCATTTGCTGTGTGTCTTGCCATGTCTGTGTTTCTAAAGACGAGGAAAAGATTGCTAATTGGCATGCTCCATGAGCATGGTGTTTGCATTTCCTATGGTAGGGTTCTAGAAATATCTGCTCAGCGTGTTTTGAGAAAGCATCTTTTTACACCATCTGCAATAGACATAAGGCCTGAAAAAACCACAGGAATCACGTTTGTCTATGAATTCAATGGTTGTGATGTTGTGTCAGCCTTCCGTGGTAAAGGTAAAAAGATTGCATGGTGAACTTGAAATGTGTTTAACAAGGTCTCCAGTACCTTCAGCAAACTCAGTCAGTGTCCTACATCAGTTAGTGAAGAAAATCACCGTGTCCTGGAAAGGTTTTTGGTGGGGTGTATGACAGGTCCAGTCCAGCTTTATGTGTCAATGGTGCCAGACATGATTTATTTGCTCGCAGATAGTGATCATATAATGCAATTCCACCAACACGGTCTGCCTTAATGGAACATGCAAAGTCTGCAGCCTATCAAGGTGGGATGATTTGGGGACAGGCAACAGTAGCCCAACTGGACATTCCAAGTCCTGCTAACTGGCGCTTGAAAGAGAAAAGATATATGTAGCAAATACACTGAACAGACTTTCCACCAATGGTAGCGAGCTGCCAAGAACTGACTAAGTGGTCTTAGAAGAAAGACTGTGAACAGCGATGTAAATGTATTCGCTCTGGTCTCACTTGTACAGCTCTGTGTGGATGCGCATGGCAGCAGCTGTAAATATGAAAGAATTCTTATAACAATATCTACCAAGGATATGAACAAGATATAAACATGTTTCTCATTGTTTAACTAAGAATCGCTTACACTTTTTATGAAAAGATGTAAAAGTATGTGTAGAACCGTTACTGTATGCATAAAAGACATATTTGAGGGTTCCAAAACAATCATAATCTTCCCCAGCACGCTTTAAAACATAAGAATAGACATCTTATGCGCACTGATTGCCCGAGAAGTTATTATATGTTAAAATAAGATTTCGGTTAGGCAAATTTGACGGCCATCTTTGAGAATGGCCGCCATCTTGGAATTTTAAATGTTCAATCAGATTGATTTAATAAGTAACCCACATTGAATGTTCATACAAAATTTCAAGTTTTTATGATCATTTGCTTGGTTGTACCTGTTATCCGCTCTGCTATCTCTCGCTTTCTCTCTCGCTTTTGTTCTCCCAATCTCTCTTTCGATTTCTCTTGTACACAATGTGCTACCCGTCAGGTGTATGACATAAAGACACCTAACACTCCCATTATTATTATTATTATTATTATTATTATTGTTATTATTGTTATTATTGTTATTGTTATTAGCGTTATCTGTTTAAACTTGAATCACGCAAAAAATTTACAAAGAAAATAAACCATTGTAAAGATTGATAAACCAATAACTTTAGCCCAGGTCGATATACCTCCCATTTACTACTCTGATCAGGAGGATGTAACGTGAAACTCAGTCTAATGTGCAAAATTAATTGCCTGGCAGCACCTGCAAATGCCAGAATTAGTTAATTAGGACGTTCGAAGCTCATAACTAATTACACAGTGAGAATAGGATGATAGACAATCGGCGCTAGCAGTTTAGTCGATTTAAAAGTGAGAAATAATCATTAAATTAAACTAAATTTAACCCGCATCATTGAAAGGCGAATTGGATTTTTTTTTTACGTGGTAGAAAGCCCAATTACTGTGAGGCGGGAATATGGAGGAGCCCGGTACCTGTTAGTAGGTTCAGTGACCGTGTTATTAAACGTTTATTTGCAACATAAAACTCAGAAACGATAATATTATGTAATTTTTCTCAATGGGACACACACACACACACACACACACACACACACACACAGAGGGCCTAGTTAAGGTTAGGGGGCCCTATGCCAGGAGCTCTAGGGGGCCCTCATGTATTCATTATCAGCTGTATAAATTTTTTATGTAAAGTAAATTAAAACAAGATTAGAGTTTATCTACTAAAAGTATTTCTATATTTATAAATTCTGGTTTAGCATAAGATGATCAAATTAATTCTCTCTCTCTCTCTCTCTCTCTCTCTCTCTCTCTCTCTCTCTCTCTCTCTCTCTCTCTCTCATTGTAATTTAAACTGCTTATTTTGCCGGAAAATTAATATTTCGTCGGTACAGTAATTACTCGGTTGAATCTTTTCAGAGCTTTAAACTCTCCGGAAAGGGCTCGAGAGAAAACATATTCCGAATTAAATGATCAGTGTAGCATACGGTATAATAAAGAGCGAGAGTAAATTACAAGTTATTGGTATACTTGTGGACAAAGTTCCCACTCCCTTTTCATGTACATTCCAGGACGAAAGTTCTCGATGCAGTCAAGGTGGAGTGTGTAAAGTCCGCCCCCACCCTTACTAGACGGCGGGTAGCTGTTCGTCCATCGTCCGCACCACACAAACAAGCACCCAAGCAGTTCAACATTCAGCTCTCGATACTTCCATTTCTCAATAAGGACTGGTAAAAGATGTAATTGTTTTCTTTAATAAATTCTCGAAATAATTTGCCCAATCAAGTTTTGTATTATTTGATAATCATGATATATACGTTACAATACAGAAGACACAGTGGAGAGAGTAGTTTTTTTTACGGGCATTAGCCCACCCGAGCACAGGTCACTGACTCACATCAGGGCCTAGTAGGCGAAAATATAATAATAATAATAATAATAATAATAATAATAATAATAATAATAATAAATACAAAAACGAAAAAAATTTAATCAAGAGTGAGAAACGATATACATTAAGTATGTTGTGTTGTCCAAGTAAGAGAAACTATTGAAACCTGCAATTGTGTGTAAATGAGGCAGAAAGTCAGATCAGCAACCTGGGACCTGATCACAATTTTCATGATGCCATATGGCAGCAGGGTCTACCATTAGACAACGCATTATGCTTCCAATATCTTCCCAGGCGGTAGTACCTCCCTGTTTGGTAACTGCTTACTACCTCCTACCTGTTGTTGGCTGGGGATTCGCAGCGATTATATCCTCCAAGAATTGTAGCCTAAAGATTAAGCATGAATGGGATAATATGGTTCCTAAGAGAATGCTCTATCACCCTCCGTGATAATGGCCTTGTCATAGAGTCTACCGCATGTAACCTTGATTTATCACAGCAATGGATAATGGGAGTATAGGTGACATCTGACCAACACGATTAATTTTAAAGTGTGTCGCAACTAAAGGTAGGTCACAGCATCATTGATTAGGGTTGGATGGAAAAATAAAGCTAAAGCAGCATGACCATGTTGTATTATTAGTTATACTCGTATAGGTAGCCATAAAAGTTGCTTAGCTAATGTTATATATACTCAATATCTTTGTAATTATTTGCAGTTCAAAAAGGCAAAACAATGATGCCTAACACATGTTGTCGCGAAAATTATTTATTCAGTAACCAATCCAGCTCCGGTGCTGGTTTGTGTGTTGGGGTCATAACCGGACAGCGACCAGTGGGGCCACTGCTTGAAATTTGTTGCTAGATCTTGACAATTTTACTTTAACCATGAAAGCTTGAAAGAAATTTGATAAAAACTCCCATACATTGAAATAATCTAAAAGAAATTATTTTGTTTAAATTTAAGAATCATCGTTAACTTGGATATGACAATGGTCTTTTGTCATTTAGTTTGCTAAGTATTTTGGTAAGCTTTGATTTACTCAGATAGAATTTTAGTTTAGTCTCTTGACTCGTCTCAAACTGTGCAACGAATAGATTTCGCTTTCTTTTTGTAATGTACTTGTATAATACCAAGTGACTTCTTGCATTTGATTAATTATCTTTTATTTTCGTGTATATTTAATACATTTTGCACATTTTGTAAAATTTTATTGATTAAAAAAAAATATTTGTAATTTCATATATATTTGTCATACCTCGAATTTCTTTTAGCAATCAGGAAAGATTCAGGTACGAATCTGGTAAATCTTGTTTTTTCACGGGTGGCATCACTGAAAACGACCCGCTGTCCAGTGAGGGTGGGGGAGGACTTGGCACCATCCACCTTGACTGTATTAAGAACTTTCGTCCGGGACTGTGGTGGTACTTGTGTGTGGCATATCAGAGTACCATCTTCATTTCTGGGGGCTGGCGACCATAGTCCATAGTACTCAAATCTAAACATGTTCGTGTTGTCGTCGTTGTTGTTGTTTGTTGTTGTTGTCGTCGTTGGTTTTTTTTTTTTTTTTTTTTATCCTCCAAAATTTTGTATCTCTCTGGGGACCAAGTTTTTAATTTAATTTATCCATCACAGTCTCTCACTTCGCTGGCTTGCCTCCACTCAACTTTTTCCCATTACTATTTCTGTTATTATCCTCACATTCCCAATTATATGTCCAAAGTATTTATTTTAGTTTTCATAATCTGTACATTTCAACTACTTCTCTTGAAGATTTTATAAACCTTAGTAATTCTTAATTTGTTTTACTTGTCACTAACTTATTTTTAGCATTCGCCTATAACACCACATTTCAAAGGCCTCCAGCCTTTTTTTGGTGTCTACAAAAAAATTTCTCCTTTCTGACCCATGCAACAGTTCTTGCCATATAAAGCTTTTCCGCAACCTTTTCATTAGGTCTTTTAGATTATTGAATGCTGTTTTTGCTTGCCGTATTCTTGTTAAGAATTTTTTCACACATCTACCATCACAGCTAATGTGTAGAAATTATTTTGTATAATTCCACGTAATAAAATTAAATTGAAAATAAACCTTGTAGCAACTTGCCCCGCATAATCCTAAAGCACCTCCGGATATCTGGATGGTGAGTTTCTGTGGGAATTCAAGGTGGAATAGGCTTCTTGTCTGGGGTAGGTCATGGATTTCTCTGTATTTCTTGTGTTTGCCCAGAACCGTGAACTCGTCCATTCACGAAAGGTGACATCCGTAATAATGCATATCTTTGTATCATAGACAGATGATCGTCATACTGGATTCCGAGTGACAGCAAAGTAGTAGTATTGTGTATGTGCATGCGTGCCCGTACACTCGGCCAAATAAGTTCGCAGAGACCCAACAAATATAGGGTAGTGCAAAGGATCTGGTAACGGTGTAAAAACCTCATATCCTACCCCCTCCAACCACTCCTCGTCTCCAGTAGCCTTTACAGTATTACCAGACCGGTTAACCTTACCCTAGACTTGTTGGGTCTCAGAGAACTTATTTGGCCGGCTTCAGCCTTTTTGTTTGTAGTGTAGTGTTTATTTGTTTTGTAAAATATCATGGATTATGTTATTTTTGCAATAGGATTTTATATTTAGTTTTCTACGTACTGGTACTAAATTCTTATATATAAGTAGTCTATAGGCAATACGTTTTTGTTACATATGAATAAATTCCTTGTAACATTCAGCCCTACAGTGTATATATCAACATTCAGCCCTGCAGTATAATTCAACATTTTATCCTGTAGTATATGTCAACAATCAGCCTACAGCATAGATGCCGTTCACCCCTCACACGGGTGGGAAATTCTTAAAAAAAAAAAAAAAAAAATGAAATACTAACGAAATTTACCCTCAAAAATTCACGTCAGAATCTTCCTTTCAACACACCTCCCAAACGTTTCATACCTTTTCAGTTTTTCCGTTCATTCAAATCCCTTTCCAGTGCCACTTGATTGGTACTAATCACTCTGTTTTCAATCACGTTGGAGTGGATCACCGAGTTAGGTCCGGTAGGGGAGTGAGTTGTTGGGATGGGAGAGGGAGTGAGTGGTCGGAGTGTGGTTGAAGTGGAGGAGAGAGGGGTCGAGAAAAGGATGGTAGGAGGAAGTGAGTGGCGGGAGGATAGTTGGGATGAAAGGGGGATTTAGTGAAGGGAGGATGGTTGGGGTGAAAGAGGGATTTAGTAGAGGGAGGATGGTTGGGGTGAATGAGGGATTTAGTGAAGGGAGGATAGTTGGGGGTGAAAGGTGGATTTAGTGAAGGGAGGATGGTTGGGGTGAATAAGGGATTTAGTGAAGGGAGGATGGTTGGGGTGAAAGGGGGATTTAGTGAAGGGAGGATGGTTGGGGTGAATAAGGGATTTAGTGAAGGGAGGATAGTTGGGGGTGAATGAGGGATTTAGTGAAAGGAGGGTGGTTGGGATGAAAGGGGGATTTAGTGAAGGGAGGATGGTTGGGGTGAAAGGGGGATTTAGTGAAGGGAGATTAGTTGGGGTGAATACGGGATTTAGTGAAGGGAGGATAGTTGGGGGTGAAAGAGGGATTTAGTGAAGGGAGGATAGTTGGGGTGAATAAGGGATTTAGTGAAGGGAGGATAGTTGGGGTGAAAGAGGGATTTAGTGAAGGGAGGATGGTTGGGGTGAAATGGGGATTTAGTGAAGGGAGGATAGTTGGAGGTGAAAGAGGGATTTAGTGAAGGGAGGATGGTTGGGGTGAAAGGGGGATTTAGTGAAGGGAGGATAGTTGGGGTGAATAAGGGATTTAGTGAAGGGAGGATAGTTGGGGTGAATAAGGGATTTAGTGAAGGGAGGATAGTTGGGGGTGAAAGAGGGATTTAGTGAAGGGAGGATGGTTGGGGTGGATAAGGGTTTAGTGGAGGGAGGATGGTTGGAGGTGAAAGAGGGATTTAGTGAAGGGAGGATGGTTGGGGTGAAAGAGGGATTTAGTGAAGGGAGGATGGTTGGGGTGAAAGAGGGATTTAGTGAAGGGAGGATGGTTGGGGTCAAAGGGGGATATAGTGAAGGGAGGATGGTTGGGGTGAAAGAGGGATTTAGTGAAGGGAGGATGGTTGGGGTGAATACGGGATTTAGTGAAGGGAGGATGGTTGGGGTGAATAAGGGATTTAGTGAAGGGAGGATGGTTGGGGTGAATAAGGGATTTAGTGAAGGGAGGATGGTTGGGGTGAATAAGGGATTTAGTGAAGGGAGGATGGTTGGGGTGAATAAGGGATTTAGTGAAGGGAGGATGGTTGGGGTGAATATGGGATTTAGTGAAGGGAGGATGGTTGGGGTGAATAAGGGATTTAGTGGAGGGCGGAGTGTTGGGTGGTAGGAGTACATTTGGGCTCACTATACTAATTAAAAAAAAAATATTAGCTCATAAGATTTTCCAAATAAAAAGTCCAGTGGCTCCTATTGGCTGGATTGTACACCAATGAGAGTGCTTCCTTTGTTGACCAATCACCCCTAACCCTGGTGAGTGATACAGTACATACTGTAAATCCTGTTCTCTGTACAGCAAACAATATATGGAAGTCTTTAAATGTTGTTAGTGTTTTTGTAGTGGTTGCCTGTCAACTCTTCCATGAAGGAAGAGTCCGCCACACACACTAAAGCACGACGCAGAGGAAACACCCAAATTGGAGTTCTTTGAACGTCAGCTGGTAATAGTGACTGGTGAAAAGGCAATCTGTCACTGATATGTAGTTGAGAGAGCTGAAGTTTTGTCAACATCGCTTGTTGCAACACGCGCTGGTGATATAGAATCGTACCATATAGAGCCCCAAATCTAACTTAGCCTAACTTAACCATAGAATTGTGGCCCAGTAGGACGAGGCAACTATCCTAATAACTGGCCCATTTGGCTAGTCACCACTGTAAAGAAATTTCCAATTTCTTTCCTATTTTTGGCAGCCTCTGTGCATGAATACGTAGCTCCCTTTTTATTTAAATTTTCGTTAAGTTCTTTTGAACAGTCGTAACTCACAAGCAGCAAAGAGTGCTGGCAAACGATTATAATTAATATCAAGTTTACTGGATTATCATCTGAGCTGCAGATATAGGATGGTGACCCCGTTACTATAGGTTAGAGGTCAGGGATCAGTGAGTGAGTTCACTATATTTAATGCGCTTTGTCACCGACTACCCGTTTGGCTCCAGTTGGAATATAACCAAAGATTAATGTGTTTACCATTTTGTCTCAGGATTCTACTTATTTATTCGCAATGTGTTGTAAGGAATCAGAATTTATAACATTAAGGAATATGTCAACATCACGTGTAATATTGAAAAGTAGAAAATGAAGGTGTAGCAGGTGTGTGATAAGTACAAGTGTGAGGATGGTAGAGTGAGTGATGACTGAACCATTCGTACTGTTTGCCTACCTCCCAGATCTTGATGGAAAGAATAAATATAATATACCAACGAACAGACAGACAATAACCAAAGAGAAAACTGTGAAGAACTTACTGCCAAACAAAGACTTAAAGATTTGGCAGTCGTCTTTCTGTGGAGGTGAATGTGCCACCCGTCCTGATCCAACACTGCACCTTGCAGTCACGTCCTCAAAGACAACCAAATTCACTCCCTAATCATTTTCACTTTGAATAGAATAATTTTCTCTGGGGAAAAACTTTCATGGTTATTTAATTATAATATAATTTTGATATACTTCTTGAAATTTCAGTAAATCAATAGAGCAGTAATGAAGCACAGTGTTTATCGGAGCATTTGGTTCAGTCATGCAGTGGTTATAAGGAAAGCAGATTGTGGATGATTTATCAGACAGTGCGGCACAGTCATCCGCCGGTACTAATTAATTCGATTTGAGAATGTGGAGAGGATGGAGGAGTATAGAGGACTCAGATGGGCGTCGAGATAGCAGATGCATCGGAGGAGACCCTTGGGAAGACCGAGGACAAGATGAATGGATATGCTGGAGAGAGACCTGAGGGGTAAGAGAGATGGCCTACGAGCGCAGAGACTGGAAAGAGATGCTGGTGGAGAGTAACGGGGAGATAAGTCAAGTACAGCAAGTCCTTATCGTCAATGTGTGTAGTTTAGTGTGGCCGGAGAACATGCAATCGCGATCTCTTTCTCAGTTAACTGAGTTTGACTCAGATTTCATAGAGGAATAATAAATGATTTGATCGTCATATTTCAGTAGATTCCTGTACTCTGTCGCCTTATTGTGTATGACCTCAGTAGATGATAATGACTTGGTTAGATTAGAACAAATTACAGTAGGGGTTATGCTAGGTTAGGGTTTGGTTAGGCAAGTTATATTAGGTTAAGTATTGGTAGGGTTATGATAGGTTAGGTTAGGTTGGGGAAGTTAGATTAGGTTAGTGGTTGGTTGGGGAAGTTAGATTAGGTGAGTGGTTGGTTAAGTTAGGTTAGGTTGGTTTAGGCATTGGTTAGGTTATGGTATGTTAAGTTAATTTCGCTTTGATTAGATTGAGCTCGGGGTCGTTTACGTTAAGTTAAATTATACTATGTTAGGCAAAGTTAGATTAGGTTAAATTTTGTTAGGCTCCTTTTACAGGTCCTCTTATCAGTGATTCTTTTTGTCAATAACAACTTATATAACTAAGTCAAGCGCGGCTGTGTGCTGAATCGTTCATTCAGTGTTTGCCTAGTGTTTCGCTCACTCGAGATTTTTCACATTAACGTCATTAACATAGAAGGATAAGGCTCTGCTTATTACAGTATTATATTCAGGTTACCGATGTCCACCACTGTGGCGAACATCTACAGCTCTTGCTTACTTCAACTCACCGTCATCGTTAGCCTCCACCCCAGTTTGTTTCTGATGCAATTTTACCCCACCATTAAAGAGTAAATTATTCCTATATTGATGATTCAAATTGAAATTCGAATTGTACTTTATATTACCCAAAACCAATTACTGTACTGGGTTCATAAGAAATGACTATATTGAATTATTATCATCGGAAATAATAGTCTGAAAAAGCAGTATTCTGAAACAAGAAATAAGTGTGTTCAGTACAGTACATTATGACTTTTTGTACACAAGACGACGACTGAGTTACCGACACTGACTAGATCACCTTCATTTCTCGATCTGCATTGTTAAGTACCGATTTACAGCTGGATGTACTGGGGTCGATCTAGCTACTTGGAGGAATGTCAACACGGAATTATCTCATTTCTCTTCCCGGTATTACTGTCAGAAGAATCTAGATTTAACGATCCAAAGTTTAGGTTGTAATTTCCACGTAACCGAAAACATAAGATCATATTTCTTTGACTGAATTACAGCAAGCTGAAGTGCAACAATAACTCCCTAAATAACCTCACAATTACGCTGATGCTATTTCCGGGGAAGATACGTTCACCTAACATCATCCAAGAGAAAAAGAATATAATCTTTGTGACACTAGTTCAGAAAAAAATATAATATTACGGTGTATTTGTGATTATAGTTAAAGGAAAAGGTTAAAGTACAGTACATTATTTACTTGCATCATCTTTATAATACCGGTATGGCAGGTCAGTGATACTAAACAACCTTCCTGAGAGTTAGTCGTTAACTACGTCAGTGTGTAGTGATCGACTTCGGCGGGGGAAAATATCTCTCGGTGAGTCAGTCAGTCAATCCAGGTCGATAATCATACAACTGACTATATAAGGAAGTGTCATCTTTGTTACTCACCAGTTTACTCAAGGTACCACAAATGTGTCTCATGTGTTGCTCGTTATTTTCAATATTGCTTCCTCTATGGTCCTTTTGACGGGGATATTAGTTTCGTTTATGTTTATGCTTGTATCTGCTTGTGTATCCACGTGTACTGTTGGTAGGTAAGTAAATTTATGCACACAGGTAAATTTATTTTTTAATTTTGTCTAAGTTTAATTGTACATGTTTGTATGGATGTGGATACAATTATGTGTCGCTTTTGTATATTTCATACTTTGTTATTTTCCGAGATACAATAATCTTTAATCCCAAGTGAATAGAAACGTGTGATCAGTAGCACGTGATCTGCACCTTCGTTTTCTAAATAATTGCGGATTATTTTTTTTTACGAATTCCATTAGGTTATGTACTATGAGCGACCTACTTGTATGAAACATGCAAGATTAACTGGGGGAAGGCAGAGACTCGGTGACCGGAGAGAGATAATATCTATGAGGGTTGGTAAAAACAGGCTGAGGATATTCTTGATTGGTTATGTACAATGATCAAGAATCATATGAGAAAATAAAGAAACAGAAGAGAGCGAAGAAATATTAATTATGTACGTTAATGCCAAATAACAGCCAACCTAGAGCTGATGGTCCAAGGAAAAGAGAATTTTTGTGCTGAAACGATATCACGAAAATAGAGTGAGAGTGTGTATGACCCTCGAACATATTGACAAGCAATACTGAGACCGTGTTGGCGTGGAGTATTGCTGAGCGTCGACCCCCCCGTAAAAAAAACAAGTTAGTGAAAAATAGATTTTCTGCCACGTTTTTCTCTGGTGATGGAGTTGATGACAGGTTGTGGTCGAAAACGGACTGAAATAGTAATACGACGATGCTGTATTGCGTATCGAGAGTGCACAGTGCCACGACAAACTTAAAAAAAAAAGGTCACCTAACTCACCTCAAGAGCCCCACTATCATAAATAAGTCCACACCTACACCCACCGACACATTTTGCCTGACCCCACCCTCGTCTAGAAGTAATCCACAATATATGGATAATGATTATCTAATTATTGTCTATATAATAAGAACCCCAGTGTATTGTCTGGGTATATTTTATTAATAATTTCCACGAAATTCTAGTGGCCGTGGCTTGCACCCTTATAAATCGTCTTGTGTATTGTACAGTACAGTGCAGCACAGTACAGTAGGTGAGTGATGTGGCTGTTCCAGGCTAGACGATATGTATTGTTGAAACATATTGGTGTCTCATTTGTAAATTCCTTTTGACGGTGTTTTTCGAGATGTGTTGCACGGGGCGATAAACAAGAATGGTTACAGGTTGTCCACTGTGCCATGAGACCAGATGCACGAGGAGCAGAATGTTAGAGTGAAAGATAGAGTGGTCGTGTGTGTGTTGGGAAGGGGGTGATTAATGTAATTTTGCCACTTACAGCGGCTAGTTTATTGTACACCCGATACTCATCCTGTAAGCGGTAGCGCAAAAGGATTACAGAGTAGAGGTCACAAAGGGTGTATGTAACAGTCCCCAGTGGTCAGGACGAAATGACATTGAATATTAATAAGTATTCCAAATACATTCTTTGTTTAGTTCTGTACATAGAAGGTGACTTATTCATAACTGCATAAGTATAGCAGTGTGAGGCAATATGTCTGGCCACACACTTTGTTATTCACATTTACGTGAAATGTATTCAAGCACATTGTGTGTTTGGTTCTATACATGGGAAATGATATAGCTACTAAGTGAAAAAAATGGATCTTAATATGCCGGGTTGGGGGTGGGGGGTCGTGGGTGTCGGTATTTCCTTAAAGTATTGTTTCATGTGTTAGCAGGTGGATAGTTGCAAGGAGTTTTGAGACTGGTAGAGAATGTTCAGTTATTTATGGCGAAATATGTAATGTATAGTAACATCTTTAATGGTACGTGGTAGTTTTCTTTATTTGTGTAAATATATATATATATATATATATATATATATATATATATATATATATATATATATATATATATATATATATATTATATATATATATGCAAGTAAATCACTGTAGGTGCGCGTGAATTACACGAAAGCGCTTGGGAACTTCGTGTTTTCTTCTTTCCTGGTGGTTATCAGCATATATATATATATATATATATATATATATATATATATATATATATATATATATATATATATATATATATATATATTTACAGTATATAATGTGTGTGTGTGTACAGGATGACTACAAATGATCTTCCTGATTTCAAATATATAATATAATAAACTAACAATGTAGAGCATATGGTAATTTAAACATTTTACAAACATACCACGAATTGAGTGAATTTTTAAAGTTAAATGGCGAAATGAATGTTTCAATCGGGTTGGGTTTGGTTAGGACCTAACATAACCCGATTGAAACATTCATCTCACTAATTGGCTTAAAATGCTTAATTACACGGTTTGACTGTAACATATATATGAGTTCAGTTCCTGATAAAGTGCAATATTTTCAGTATTATGTTAATAAAATAAGTGTTCAACAAGGCCACGTCCTCTTAGGTGCACTGGTACAGGGTATTAGTGGACCAGAGTTTGTGTGAGCTGCCAGGACCATCGGCACTAGTGTTGACCTGACGCCTGTTAAGTGCTCTTTTTTTTTTTGTGACTTGGGAGTGTTTTAATTGCTTGCTAAAGAACATTGATAAACATACTGTATTTTACCTCCTACAGTATTGTAATGTGTATGTACTGTATAGATGTGTATGTATGTGTTAGATTAAGTTTGTTTACTTTGTATGTTTACTATCTTTAATTTAAATAATTTATCTTTTTATTTATTGTCGTTATCATTACTTTTGATTATACATAGTTTAATTTACCGGTGTTTTTTAATATTCTGAAAGTCAATTTGACCTGGTGAACGGTGAAAGGATAATGTTATTGAACTGAGAATATTGACCGGTTATAACTAAACCCATAGGGTCATAACAGTGTCTGTCTGTCTGTCCTTGCCTCTGCCACCTCTTCCTCCCTCCCTCTACCTATCACCTTTAACTCACAACTTGGTTTATTTACCTTTAAAATTTTTCACGCGCCTTCCTGCAACTCTTAAGAAACGTTCTTCTACGTGTTGATATTTAAATAAACATTGTTTGATACGTAACTTGTTTAATCACTTAAAATAGAAAACTGCCTAAGAGACTTTACATGAAGTGCTGCATCTTGACGTCTTCGTACCATGCAGGACATCATCCACGACAACAGTCTATACCAGGGGCACTCAGTTACTATATGTGAAGGTCCAGTCATACAAATTTTCTAGATGGCCAAGGTCTGGATGAGACGTCATTTAATATGAGGCAATAACAAACAAATGAAAAGTACACATTTCAATTATTTCCATCTACATGCATTTATAAACTCTAAATCTGTTGACAGTGTAAATGAATTAAAGAAATGAACAAAGAGCCCATGGACCAAAAGAAGTAATCCTCCATCCATCTTGCTGAAGAGGCAACCCGAGGGCGGTTGGGGGGGGGGGGGATAAGCAAAAGGAAAAAAGACTTAATTATCTGCACCATAATAAAACACTGCAGGAAATGTGTGAATGTTTTTGGTCAAAAGTTATCATACATTCAATTCTTGTTGTAGAAAGAGGGATGATGAATGAAAAGAAAAAAACTAAATCTTTGTAACACACACAAAAAAATATTCCAGTTATATAATGTACAGCCTGGTGCAAAAGTAATTATTCATCCCGCTTTGTTAAATAAGAAAAGGGGAATGATTAGTCTTGACTCTGAGTGTACATGTAATTGTGACTATGGGTCTTTGATTGAGTGCATAATGATGATTAGTGTGAAAAGTAACACTTCATGCTTCTTGCCAATTCCCTGAACTTTGGTAAAAATAATGTGATAGCTAGTCTAAGACAATGATGATGTTCATTGGTGATGCTGGAGCGGCATTTGTTCTTCACTAAATTCATGGCAGAGCAAGCAGACTCACACTGGTATATGGACCCAAACATTGTGAGGATATGCAATACAACTTTGTGAAGATGAGGGGAACCAGCTTGAGACACCTTCTGTGTCCAGAATGTGACGGAATCACAGTTATCAGCCTCTTCTCTCAAGGCCACATTTAAAAGGAGATCAATTAGTTCTATTTGGATTGATGCTGCACATGCACATTTGAATGTCTGTTTTGTTTCTTCTGAAAACTTGGAGACGTATGCGACCAAGAAGGGGTTCTGAGTGAACAGCAGTAGCTGGTTTCCAAGAGAGATATCATCAAAACGAGCCTTGAAATCATCACTAAGTTTCTTGATGAACTGAACATGCATATGGTTATGGTATTTCCTTCCTTCCTTTGGTGTGCTCCAAATATTTGAGGAAGTGGAGAAGTTCTACCTGGAGATTGTGCTTGAAAAGTTCCAGTTTCTTTTGGAAAGCTCGAACAGTTGATATCAGATCACACACTGTGTTGTTTCCTCCTTGCAGCTTGGCATTGAGAGCTTGAGATGAGATGTAATATCCGCTGAAAATGCTACAATTTCCATTTTCTTTTCATCTTACAAAAACTCTGATAACTGGTTTGCCTTGGCATTCGTTTGGTCTTTGATGAGATGCTGGGGTCCGCACCAAAGCTAACCGCTGTCCGCCAATTGAGTTCCCCTGGTCTATAGTATGTGCGACTAAACAGCACACGCAGAGTTACATCTCATAATTTATAATTGTTGATGACTAGTGTAATTACTAATCAGGTATAAGCAGCAATACATTAAAACATCAACAATCATATTATGGGTTTACTGTAGTATGTCAATAGGCGTCCATTCTTGGCGTAATTTCAGCAGTTAATCTCCTCTATTACACGCACACATAAATATTCCAGATCCAGTGCGTGCGTGCGTATGCGCGTGAGCGTGCGCGTGTTGTTTAAAGAGGCTAGTTGGATCGATCATGGACCAACATCTAGAAGGAATCAACAGCAACAACCATTCTGTAAATATATACATATATAAATTTCTGACTAAAAATGGATAGTATTGGCGAGGAAAAAATATATTAACTTACCAGCGACAAGTACACCATAATAAGTAACTAAAAAGAAAAGACACGTTATCACTCTCAGAGAATCAATTAAACAAGTGCATTGCGTCGAGACCGAACGATATGAAAACCAAAATTGAAAACAGTGACTAACATTTACCAGGCAAGGTTAATTAATAGTTACTAGAACATTATATTGGAGATCTAGGTCACAGCTTTCATGACCACTGAGCCGTGAAGATAGAAAACAAGTGTCAAAATAATGTTGGAAAATACTGTGTAGCAATATATCCAAGACTTTATATAAGTACGTCCTGAAGACACATTACTGGAGACGAGAGGTCAATGTGGGCCTGGGGATATAGCGATCACAATTCGAACGGACGTACTCACTGACGGACGCACAGATTCATGAACACACACACACACACACACACACACCAGATTTTAACAAACTATATAAATAATATAATCTTATCTTGGTCACCAGTGAAACAGAGAGACGAAAACTACATAAACTAAGCTACCCTCTAACTGTGTATTGTTCTAATGACTCCTCCTCGGTTTCTGTCTTATATTCCAGTTAAATTTTGCTTTTCGAGATGTTTCGTGATTTTTGTTGTTGTTATTTTTTACTGTATTTACTAATATCTTTTGAGTCATTGAGTATCTTGTTATTTCATCTCCTCTCTTTCTCTCCCTCTCCAATATCACTGTTCTGTGTCACTGATTCTCACGTTGCGCTCTTTTAAACTGGTGTCTCTCTCATCGGTATCTCGTATCACATTCAGATATAGCAAATGAGGTCATTCAGGACTCCCACTGGGCGCTCGTGTTTACTCTCTATGGTATTTGTCATTCCATTGTTTCAAAAAAATCCTATGGTAGTATTAACAAAGCAATCGTACTACTGTTTATGTTGAGGGGAAACAATGATAATTTGGTTAAATACTTTTGCCTATTAATTACAACAACTGTTACAGTAACAAGTCTGGTGCCTCATAAAGCAGCTACTGACTCACCTGCTGCAGCAACACGTCTGCTTTATCACAAAGGAAGTTTTGACTCGCGCGTTCAACAACAGGTCAGCTGTAACACGAGAACGACATTAATTATTTAGTTGGAGCATCAGACCACCTGACACAAGAGGCAAATTAATTCAATAAATACTTCATACTACGCTGTCTTTCACATTAGTATGTGTATTAAAATCAACGTAACAGTAACATACGTGTTATTGTGTTTATATGACGGGAAGAAATATGCAGAAAATCACGTTAGACAGACTCACCCATTTTTATATTCATTACGTTCTCATTTACAACACTTCTGACTATCCACCTTTACTTAACACTCCCATATGTTAAGTTGTGAGATGCAGAACAACTTGACGTAAAATCCTAACACACAAAGCCAATCCTTATCTTGTTAACCACCGAGTATTTCTCAACACATCTATCCACATGACTATTTTGCTTCCCTTCATAGCCATTTTATTATTAACAACGTATCCATTTGTTTAACAAACTTTGAGGTTCCTCTCAATATATCTTGCATTCACTCACCTCTTGGCACTCCAAGTACAGTTATTTCTTGAAGGTTTATCATCAGAAATTAATGTGCCTTCAAAATAAGCGGGGGTGACTCGAGCTTTAATCATTACTCTGTACGTTTGGTCATCTCGGATAATAGCACACAGGAAAACTGGGTCATATTATTGTCATGAAAATACCCTTTACCAATACCTTACAATTAAATCATTATATCACTGTTTGCGTGTGTGCGCGCGCGCGTATAGGGTGTTGTAATGCGTCTAGTGTGGCAGCACTGCGTGCTTCCTCTTCCTCTCAGCTACCTGGCCCTCGTGGTGAACAGGGGAGCAACCTCGTGGGACCAGGCTAGACCAGCAGGGGATCTCGGAGCAGCAGTGTTCCCAAAGGTTCCAAGTTTAGAAGCTCCAAAAAGTTGTTGGTAGCGAAAGGCAGAGCGGGGAAGATGACAGAGGAAGGAGCAGGAGGTTAGGAAAGGAATTGTAGTGGGAGAGATAGTGCCGTGGCTTTACACGACTGTGTTTATTTGGTTAGCGCATAGCGCACGTATTGGGTTTTGTCTGTGTTGGGTGTGTGATCCTCGGGTCACCACTCCTTCGGATTGTGTTAGTTCCAAGTTTAGAAGCTCCAACAACTTCCCTGAATACAAATTCGCAACCTTTCGATTTACAACAGGTACCTACTTTAATGTTAGGTGAACAGGGACCAAGAGGGCTCGGAAGAGTGTCCAAACAACTTCCGCCTGCCCGGGAATCGAACCCGTGACATCTTGCTTGCCAGGCAAGAGCGGTACCGCTTCTACCACACGCGCCCCCCTTCCCAGAGGGACGGTGCATTGGCCCACAGGCATGTTAAAATGTCCTGGCGCCTACCAACCACTGCCCCACTGCCTTGCTGATTAACCTTGATAGATATGAAGCTACAGGAGTAAACCCCAAATGAAAAATCTGAGGTGGAGCCCCACATCAAGCAGACATGCTTACAGAGTTCCAATAAGACCCCAACGGCGGTACGGGAGGAAGAGGTGACCAACATGGGAACCCAACGACTACACCGGCAGATGAAGACATTGCAATATGGACAGGATACTAAGGCGAAATCCAGCAAACTGGGCTATCGGCAGTCCATTGCAACTCTCCCTCTCCCCAGTCGCTGCAACTACTTGCACCACTGGATCAGGAGAAGGGAGAGCCAAGATGTGTGGTTGCAGCCTGCGCTCTTGCTTCACTACATGAATCAACTCATGCGCAGACATCATCCAGCTCATCATAATTCTCATCATCATCAAAACTCCTCTACCCCCAAAACTCCTATGGCGACGGATGAGTGGCGACGAAGACAGGCAGAAATGACTGCCGGGAGTCTCTAGTCACAACACTGCACATAGGCGGCAAAGACAAGATGATCGTTTATGCACTGGGATCTAGGCAGCAGTGCAATCCGGTCCTGTCAGTGTGACTGAGCAGCCCTTTCCAGGAGCCACTCTTCTTACCCGACATGGGGAGTGGGCTAGAAAAGTTGCCCTAAACATAGCCTGCCTTTAGAACTAACCTGACTGGGCAACCGCTCCCTGTAAGGTTATCCTAATGTGGTAAAAATAAATAACCATAATCAGAGATCAAAGCAAAAACAAACTATACAACCTCTTATGGTCGCGAAATGGAATTTCAGGACCCTTCTGGATACTGACACAAATGAGTGTCCTGAAAGAGAAACCGCCCTTGTGACAAAAGAACTGTCTTGGAATAACATCGATTAGTGAGTCCCGGCTCCCAGACGAGGGTACTCACCTAACGTGGGTCAGGCTATACCTTCTTCTGGAAGGGTAAGCCTGCTGATGAGAGGAACCACGTTTACGGAGTTGGCTTTGCCATTCACCAATCCATCCTAAAAAAGCTAACTGAGATACATATTGGGATCAACGAGTGCCTCATGACGCCCCGAGTCCTTCTGAATCACTCATGTCATGCCTTCTTCGTCAGTGCATAAGCCCAACACTGGTTGTAGAGGATGATATCAAGGAAGCCTTTTTAGCTGACCTTGGCAGAGTTCTAACCTCTTTCCCCAGAGAAAATATGGTTGTGCTCCTAGATGACTTCAATGCCAGAGTTGGCAGAGGTGCTGACAAAGGGCAAGGAACCGTAGGGAGATATGGAGTAGGCAAGAGTAATCCCAACGGCCTACTCCTCCTCAGAAAGTGTGCTGAACGCAACCTCACTATCACCAACGCCTTGTTTCGGCAGGCCGACAAGTTCAAGGGTTCCTGGCAACACCCACCGTCCAAAAATTGGCATCTCATTGACTGCATCATTGTCAGAGAAAAAGATCGTCCAGATGTCATCACCCGAGCCTAGAGTGTCTCAGACCACTGACAGATCATCGGCTCGTCAGAACGAAACTCTCCCTTCACGTTGCCCCAAAACGGTGAAGACAACAAGCCTCCAGAAGAGGCAAGAACACAGGTGTTGACTGCTCCCATCACTGAACTTCAGTATGCAGACGACCTCATTCTCTTCGCTCAGACTGAACGCGACCTATGGGAGATCCTGAACACCTACCTAGATGTGTATGCACATACTGACCTTGAGGTCAATGCACATAAAACTCAGATTCTCTTTCAGTCTGCCCCTAGTTCAACCACACCACCATCATCCATTCAGGTTGACAATACTACCCCCCTCTAATGTTACCCACTTCCAGTACCTTAGATCCTACCTGTCCACTACTGCCGACTTGGATGAAGAGATTCAACATCAGATCAGATGTGCATCTGAAGCCTTTGGCAAACTCCGTAACCGTGTCTTCAGTTGTAGGGAGTTGAAATTATCTACAAAGTTGCACGTGTACCGAGCAGTGGTCCTCCCCATCCTCCTGTTTGGCAGCGAGACATGAGTCACATACAGGAGGCACCAACGTAGTCTACGTTCCATCCCCCAAGTTCGCTGGGAAGACAAGAGAACAAATACCAGTATCTTCACTGACACCAACTGTAGGAGTATCGAGGCTACCAATATCCATGAACAACTACATTGGACTGGCCATATTACCCACGTGGACGACAGTAGACTGCCATAGCAGCTACTTTATACTGCAGTCACCCAACGAATGGTAAAAGTAACGCTAGCAGCCATTGGAAAAGGTTTAAGGAAAGTCTTAAGACAAATCTGAAAAAGTGACAAATCGGCACCCTCACCTGGGAGACGATCACTCCACACCGTAACGCATGGAGGAGCACCACACGAGAAGGTGTCAACACTTTCGAGTTAGCCCAACTGAATACCGAGGCAGACAAGCACCAACGCCGGAAAGACGCTGCTCCCGCCCCCTTCCGCACTAGATGTAGCCCTCCACATGTGCAACATCTGTGGACGGCCCTGCCGATCCCGTATCGGCCTCTCGAGTCACCTCAGAGCTCACCAACGAAGGTGACATCCTTATTAACTCATATCATTTCATCATTGCTGGCTGACCATCATACTCGTTTTCGAGTGACAGGAAAGTAGTAGTAGTAGTGTTTATTGTACGTACCTACTGTATGGTGATAGGTTCGTACAATACACACACACACACACACACACACAAAGAATTTCATGAACATACCTTGATAGCACTCGATCTCAAGTCAATGTTTTATTTTCAACCATGCATTACACCGGAACCAGAATTTTGATGTGTGAAATAAGTCGGTATTCGAGCATAAGTGTGATATATAAGTCATGTACGCAGAATGATTTAGGAGGCATTTCAAGGGTCGGTTGGTGATAGTGTAGCGACAGTAAGATGAGACGGGAGAATAATGTAGAAAATCATGTTTTGTTCGCTGTTCATGTCACCCTTACGGCAATTATTCTGTGTTTGTTTGTTGTGTCTATATGTGTGCGCATTTGTTTACCTGTTTTTTTTTTTGTTTTTTTTGTGTGTGTGTGTGTGTGTGTGTGTGTGTGTGTGTGTGCCATCTGTTTAATCAATTTGCCTATCTCTTTTGTCTGTCCGTATGTGTGTATATCTCTCTCTATCTATTGTGCCTTAGTTGTCAGTCTTTCAATTTGACTGTTGGTTTCTCTCTCTGTCCGTCTGTAAGTGTGCATCTGTTTACCTTTTGTGTTAGCTGTCCACTGTTTGGTTTGCCTATGTGTTTGCCTGTGTGTTTGCCTGTTCATGTGTGTCTCTATCTGTTTACTGTCTCTTTGTTGACCATCCATACTCAGTGCCAGGCCTGTTTGTTTTTACCCCATTCACGCTTGTTTGGCTTCTTGTATTCGTCTCTCTTATTTATGCCTGTTTTTATTTGTTTTTTTTGTGTCAAGTGATTATTATGTTATGTTTTATTTACATGCCAGCAGGAGAACATGTATCTTCCTCCTACCACAACACGACGCTGAAGCAGAGAATCACTTGACCTTTATGAAAAGTACAATCACAAAGTAATATGTAATGGTGGACAACTAGAGGAGTATCTAATGACTATTTTCTGCGCCGAAAGGACCAGTGGGGGGGCGGCCATGTGTTGGTGCTGGCAGGAGAGTGCCTCATTCTCAGTAGTTTAATTTTATCTTTCTATCTCTACTTCTTTTTTATTAGGATAAGTCGAAGAAACCGGAAAACTTGAGAACTGAGGTAAATAGTGAAGCAGCGTAAATGCAAAGAATGGTAAAAGGCGACATTAGGATACGGTCCTTTATTGGGGGTTGATTCATAATACTAATATGCATGAAAAAGGTCAAACTTAACTTTTTTCTAGAATTTCAGTAAAATTTATTGCACAAAATAATATCATCAGTGATTCATTTTCCAGCTCAACACACAGAGAATAAAACAGTCTAAAAAAGGCTAAGAGCTATTCAATTTAATTATAATGAATATTGCAGGAATTCAAAAAACTTTTCACATTTATAAAGTAAAGTAAGAAATCGTGGTAGACTCCCTCTCCTATTTACATTGGAAGTCAAATTGACTCTAGTCGTTATAGTACATTGGGATTGGTGCCTATTACCACTAGGTCTACTCTCGGATACGGTCCCAATTTTTATGATTGGGATAGGTAAGGATTGTACTTATTAGAGGTGGGTCTTATTGGGACACTAGATCCCATTTGACCAGTCACATCATCTACTCAGTACTTGTAAAAAATTACTTCTGACCAACCTTCACCCAGGAAATAAACTTAGCTTGAAAACCTGTATTACATAACTGATGAACCTTGAAGCTATTGTATTAACGTCTCCTGTTACGGAAACCTTATCTTTATTATACTACAGAAACTTATAGTATGTCGTGCTCGGGGGGGGGGGGGAGGGGGTGGTCCTCGAGTAACTAACTGTACCCAATGGCTAATCCTTTGCTTGATGAAAACAATAAAAAAAAACCAGTACATCTCTCACATAGAGCCATTTGAGCTACAATCTTCCAAACCTTAAGCATCAAAACAAGTATTTCTTGAATCATTTGGAAATTGAGTGTCAGAGCCATGTTGGCCACAGTAGCAAAGTGTTGAAAAGGTTATCGCTTGTATAATGTTCCAATAACACGTCCATATATCACCCTGCCCTCTTTGGTTGCCTCTTCCTCCTCCTCCTCCTCCTCCTCCTCCTTTCTCCTCTTCCTCCTCTTCCTTCTCTTCCTTCTCCTTTCCCCCCCTCCTCCTTCTCCTTTTACTCCTCCTGCTCCTTCTCCTATTACTCCTCCTGCTCCTTCTCCTGTTCCTCCTCCTCCTCCTTTTCCTTTTACTCCTCCTCCTCCTTCTACTCCTCCTGCTCCTTCTCCTTCTCCTTTTACTCCTCCTCCTCCTTTTACTCCTCCTCCTCCTTTTACTCCTCCTGCTCCTTCTCCTATCTCAACAGTCAATTTCTCTCGCCTTTTCTTAAATTCACTACAGTACCACTCGCCTTTTTTCCACGTTCTCCCTCTTGTTTCTTTCTCTGTGTCTGTCCTCCTTACTCTCATTTATCCATCATCTCTCTACCAGCAAAATCAAACTCAGCCATCCCCCCCCCCCTCCTTCTCTCCTTATTTCTTCCTTACTATTATAATTTTCTATCATTATCTTTCCCTCTTCTCCTTCAATCCCTTCCATCTCCCTGCTCCTCCTTCTCCATTCCTTTTTCATCAACCTTCCCCACATTTATATTATTCTGAAATTCCTTCTTCTCTTTATTATCCAAAATTCTCTCGTGTATCTAAATTTGTTTTGGTATTATATAGTAACCGAGAGTCAAGGTCATTCAAGCCTGGCTCCTGTCCATGCTGTGCTTCACCGAACTACTAAAAGATTCATATATAGATCTAGACATTACTGCACGTGTGTTTTATTTATGTGTTCGAGACACTCGTTGGATATGTGTTTGAGACGAGGGATTGAGATTGTGTTCGAGACTAGGAGTGGAGATGTGTTGGAGACAAGTGTTCTAATTTGTTCTGGAAGAGCTTTCATAACTGTGCTGTTGATGACAAAATGCCCCAAACACTCGGCAATATCTGACATCTATTTCGGGGTTATATATATCTAGTAACACTGCTTTTAATCGCATATTATAGCAGAGCCACAGAATGGAAAAATCACTCATTGTAAAGAAAAATCTGAGAAAAAGTGTTAAAGTCCCAATCCCCCTCACCGAATGATCCACAAGTATGCCAGATACTGTACTGCCAAGTGTCCAGGGTATTTTGTCAGCAACTGTATATGTTCGTATGGAGTGTTCATATATCACAGACTGTAATACCAAGGTTACATTTGCGCCACTCTGAATGCGAACTAGCAATAATATGTTGAATGGGAAAACTAAGCGACTGATGTAAATTAAATTTGACCAAGATAAGTCAAAAGTGAACGCAAGCCATAGTGAGACCGCGTGTCGAGGACAGTGGACCAACTATAAGCTTTACGACGTTCTCAAAATGATGTCCGATTTAGATGTTATGTGCTGAAGGTTTCTTCTTTATGTCCTAGAACAAGAATTATTCTCCTATATGCTTCCTCAACTAACTCAAGGTTAAGTTTCTACACTGTCAAGGAAGCGGAGGTTGGTCTCTCTCTCTCTCTCTCTCTCTCTCTCTCTCTCTCTCTCTCTCTCTCTCTCTCTCTCTCTCTCTCTAGGATGGGTTGGTATCTCTCCTCTCCAAGTAGGAAGGGTTGGCCTTTACGTATCTCTGTCTCTAATGGTATTATCTCTACAGGTGCGAGTTTGTGTGAAAAAAAGTACGTTAATCAGTCTCATATTAATTTGGATTTTATACAAGTCGATGGCCAAGGAGAATTAACACCCTGAAAACAATACCACATCGTGTATACCGCATGAGCCATCAGCCACCTCAATTGGCTGTGAGAGAGGGGAAGGCCATTCAGATTTTGAAAGAGAAACAAGAGAGAGGCGTCATCTATCATTCTCCCAATAATAGACAAATATCGTCCATCATTTCCCAGTAGCAAACAACCAGTTATGTCTCAGGTGTGAGGGTAAACTTGGTACATACATCTATAGGCTGGTTGCCGGGGTCTTCTTCGCAGTCCTTCCGCTGGCTTGTTTTTGCACGAGGACTTACAGATAATGACAGGTTCAGAAATTTACTACAGGTGGTATGAAATGCTGCAACTAGGAGCCGTAAAATCAATGAAGTTTATGTTCGAGTAATAATTGACTAAAAACGTTCGGTGATAAATTTTACACCTGAATTAGTAACGTAGACACGTAGCTTGATTGGTTATGTACATTTATTAATGTATAATGTTTTTGTTCTTACGATAAATTACCGACATCTGAAATTTTAAATACAACATAACAAAAACTTATAAAGGGATGAGATACAATTACCAGACCTCGTAATATATCTGTCGTCTGTTGAATGTAAAATGATATTGAGTGACATACACTTATAGAAACAAAGGACCATAACTGTAAAAAGTCATCAGAACAGAACCATCTTGGCCTGTGTCACGATGAACCATTATTTCATCTCTCTTATCAAGTATCGTGAACTTTTTGTTGAAATTTGTTGGACGAGATGATACTATAAAATTAAGACTGAAAATTGTTCGATCTGATTAAACAGACTAGACGATTTTTACATCCCCCTTATCAGGCAGGGAGATAATTATAAAAACAAACACAAAAATTAACAACTATCCGATAACTCTGACAGCACGGGAGTATATCCATTACACGTTTTGTATTATAATTATATTAGTTATGGATGTAAATGATTTAAATTTAGGGCCAACACCACTTTATGCAGCCAATATTAATTAACAGTTCATTTCGTGTGGGTTTCAATTCCCTTTCTCTTGTGTGGAAGTTGTCACACAGTCAAACACGAATGCTGTGCCTCCCAAATAATTTCGGTTGATTGAGTGCTTTTCAGAGTTCACTGGAAGCGAGTGAATAGTTATATTTTCGTTGCATATATCAGTATGTTTTCTATACTAGATGAATAATTTGAGTAATGCCAGAGTGCAGTCCTGGACCACAACTCTGTTGGACGCTGGGAAACCAAATTAATATTTGTTGTAAGAGACAAGGTTATTTATCACCAATTTCAGGAGACGACCCCAGGTATAATTTTCATTTCAGTGTGAAGTCATGGTCACTACAGAGGCAGGTCATGGTCATAACAGTGGAGGCAGGTCATGGTCATCACAGTGGAGGCAGGTCATGGTCATCACAATGGAGGCAGGTCATGGTGCTGTTACCTCTCAACATCTATCACTAACTTCTACTCTTCCCTCCACATGTTGCTACTGTAAATCACAACATTACACGCACCATTTGTCCTCAGTCTTCCTTCTCACACTCAGCTGCGTCAACACCTTGACCATACTCGTTGTGTCTCTATGATTTATCTCACTTGTTAGGAATTGCTTGTGTTCCTGAGTAAACTTTATTGAAGGGGTTTCTAATTTCATAAAGTTGACTCATCATCGTGTTCCCTATTTGAACTTTACGTGTTGGCGTTTGAACTTCGTCTCAATTTATTTTTTCCCATTTAGTTTTGTTTTGTTTTACTTTTGTTGACAACTTCCCCATTGCTTATTGTTGGAAGCATAAAACCCAAAAACCTTCCTTGTTATTCCCAACCTCAACTTAAGTCTTTCACAATCACTTTTTATTTGTTTTCATCTATAATTTCCCCCCATCTTCATACACTTAATGATGACGCCATAAGTCGATATCTCAAAATCCATTTCTCTGAGTTAATGTAAAAAGAACAAGGTTTCTTCCCTTCTAAAGCGGCTGCAGATAATAGAATTTTCTGCCTCGCGTCCCTGGTGCTTGTATCAGGCAGTCGTCATTAGGGAAATAATATACTTAGCAGAACATTAATGCTGAGCCTCAGATATGACGCCAGATATCCTTCGGTCATCAATCAGCTTAAACGTTTCAGCTGAGGCAACAGCAGGAAGCCAGATTTTGATCTTATTGGTTCGTTGCAGACTCTTGATGAAGGTAATTCTCTTACTGAAGGATAAGTTAGCATTTTTGTCTGGAGTTAATATCCGATTATATTTTGACGGTTTGTTTATGTTGTATTGGTTCTCATTACTCTTGTATGATCATTGTGTGTGTATGTTATAAGTAAATATCAATGGTATAAATCAGAGACTCAGCACTTGAAACTGCACAGCCTGGAGATCTTATGACACACCCGCCACTGAGGCCATAAACATAAACATAAAGTTTATATGAGCTCATGTTATACCGACTCATAAAACTTGAGCAAACTTTATAGTGAGTAAGATTTTATTACTTGGCTGAGTTAAGATGTCAAGTGAATGATAAATACAGACATTCTCACCCAGTCTTACATCTGCCAGAGATACTCAAACCTTCACACCAGTCTAAGAATTGATGAGACTTTACCGTGTCCACCACCAGCAACTGAATAATAACTGGGGAATAAGACTTCAGGTGTGTTAAAACTTGGGTTACACTAAAAGTTACGTTTCAGGTTAGGTGGTAAAGCGTTGATTCCATCGTTGTGTATTGTTCCTGCGTCTAGTGCTACTTAGTGTGTTGTGTTATAGTGATTTATGCAGCATAAACCCATCCAATTGTCTATTACCCCGACAATTCACCCACACCACACCCACATCCTACCCACACCCGCCCATCATTCGCCTACATATACCCATCCATCACCCAATCATATGTACTTTAAACATTTACTTTTTAAAACGCCCTCAACTTTTTTAGTACTTTTCCTCTTGCTTAAGTAAGGTTTTCTAATACCTTTACTCCACTACAACTGAGAAAACAAAAATCGTTACTTGCTACATGCAAGCAAATAATGTATTTTAATTAATTAATTAATTAATTAATTATTCACTATAGTAAGAGTTGTGTCGCTGGAGACCGTGGAGGGTATGGTGCAGGTGTGGGGGGACACCACGCGACCATGACAACGGACTTTCCCTTTGATCTTTTTGTGTCCAGTAGCACCTTGACCACCCTCCTCACCTACTCTACCCTCCTATCCCCCTCTCGCTCATCAAATCCCTTCTCTTCTCCCCACCTTTCCTTCAGGGACTTGGTTTTCTTGTTAAACGTCAGTTGCTCTTTGCATATACATGTACCTAAAATGAATTTCAAAGAGGCTGTGATGCTCAAATGCTTTACATAATTCCCTCTTAAATGTAAAGCCTCTATGTATACATATGTGTGAGACTGAGTGTATTTAAAATTCTGCTTAAATAACTAAGTACCATTGCCGCCCCCCTCCCATTTATCAATTAGAATCGAAAAGTGACATCACCACACCCACACCCCAATAAGAGGGATAGTTCACGGTGAGTCTTAGTCAGACTCAGTCACTATGGAGGCAACAATCATCCACAAGGCCCCCCAGGCCCCGATGTAGGTCAGTGACCTGAGCCCAGGTGGGCTAATCCCCGTAAAAAAAAATAAAAAATAAAAAAGCTGAAGGAGCTTTATCGCTACTGTACTTGGCTGGCCCGGGGGATGCAATGGAGCTACTAAGGCAGCGGTTCCCAGTTACTTTTGGCCAATTTTTCCAAAATCATGCTTAGCAACAAGCTCATTACCCCACAACATTTTGTAATTATTAGTTACACGCAAATGTGCAATAAATATAACTTTATTAGGTTGGACTTTCCTTTATTTTATGGAACAATAATGACATAAATGCAGTAATTACAATTACTCTTTCTGTTGGAAATAAATCAATTATTAATTTCAGGAGTGCAATGACACCTTCACTGCTATTGAAATAAATAAAACAATAATTGCAAAGTACAATAAGTACAAATACTCTCTGAAATAAATAAATCAAATAATAATAGCAGGCCTACAGTGAACCCAAGCTCCAGAAAAGCCTCGAAATACACACGCACTCTTGAGGACATCTGTAAAAAGAAGTACAGACTTACAAACATATGAGGGAGAGAGAGAAAAATATAAGGGAAATAAAATTAAATAACACATACGAATATATGTTCAAATTTCATCACAACAAACATAATAAATTCGCTTGTATAAATCAGAACATAACTTCTATGCACGCACATAAAATTCAACCCACTTTCCCAATTATTCATCTCCAGATGAATGAACAAGGTAACAGTCAAAGAGACGAATTATAAAACAAACGAGAAAAAACATGAGAGAGAGAGAGAGAGAGAGAGAGAGAGAGAGAGAGAGAGAGAGGAAAATACTGAAATACAAGAGCAAAATGCGAATATATGTATATTGGTTTATTCTGAAGTATAAATGGAATGAGACAAAAGTACAGTAAAGGCAACAGAAAAGTTGCTTCTTGAGTAAATATAGAATTACGTAAAATATCGTCAAATAAAAGCCATGTTTACCTTTTTGCTCAAAAATGCCAGACTTTCATGTACGTCCGTCTTCCACTGACTTCTGGCAAGTTATGAAAAAAAACTTACGTTTCCCTATTTCTTGCCCCGCCCTCTGTCATACCACCCCACCCCCTCTCTTCTCTGAGGCGACGGATTGGCGGTGAGTGGTACTGGACATACTTGGAGATTTCAATCATTGTTAATAATGATACATTTGAATATTTGTGTGTCTGTATTTAATGTTTCTTCCTTTCACCTAAACTTTCCTAAAGGCTGTCGTTACCCCCGTTGAATGCGAAATTACCCCCAGTGGGGTAATTTACCCCTATTTGGGTCTTTCCCAACATAATGTGACTTATCTCTCAAGCTTAAGGCCCCACATCCTGCATCTGCTGCTTGTAAGCATCTGTTAAGTTATGTTGGGCTTATTGTTTATTATTTATCTAATTTACTACACCCCAGGGGACGACAAGCCTAGTCACAAAACCATGCGGTCAGACACTAATACATTGCGACTCGTGTCTCGCAAGACATGCTGTAACTTGTTATATGGGGACAATATTGATATGATTTAAGGACAATGGGAGTTTGCACCCACCAAAGCGTGGGTAGCGTACACGAATTAAATCTAAGTTATTACGAATAAGTAGGTGATGACATTGGTGGTTGGTGAGTCTCCCTGTGGCAGGAGGTCCCTGAGAGTCAAGGTAATAGTGTTGAAGGGTGTTAACGTTAGGACAGTTACTGAGTTTACAGGAAGAGAAGTATGGGTCATCCCCTGCTTCAGATGCTTGTCAAATACTGTACTGTAGGTCTGCATCCTAATCCAATGCGAGCAGAGACAATATTATGACTGCGGACCATAAGTCCACGTCGACGATACTTGCGTGGATTAGGAAGAAAGTGATCATTGTGATGGATGGATATATTTTCAGCCCGTTCACTATCCCTGCAATGGGTTGTAGCGAGAAGAACGGTTGAACGTATTCTCCTTCGGTGCTCATGCTGGACTTGTATTTAAGCCTGAAAGATCCTGATTGGACAGCCATAATTTCGAGAATCCGTTATTGATTAATCTTAATAGAAAGATTTGCAAATAAACATAGGTAGTGCTGTCTTTTATTTTTATCTTAATTAACTTGTTTTTTTTTTATAATTTACTGTGGATTTATTTTAATATTTGAGACAATTAATAATTTTGTTGTTACTTTTTTACTTTCAGAACTTGAGTACTTTATGAATGAGATACTGTTTTACTTCTACTTGAGTACATTGGACTTTGGATACTTCTACTTAAGTAACATTTTGCTAATATAACAATAATCTCACTTAATTAACAAAGTCAGGTACTTTTCACAACTCAGCGCTACACTAAGGTTATGATATAAGTACATAAGAAAAAAAGAATAAAGGAATCTGCAGCAGGCCTATTGGCCCATACTGGGCAGTCCCCTTTACGCCCAACCCCTATCACTCATATATTCAATCAACCTATGTTTGAAGCTACCCAGCGTATTCGAGTTATTGATGATGTTTCGTAACTTGTTCCACTTTTCCACTACTCTATTTCCAAACCAATATTTACCTATTTCGCGCCTAAATCTAAATTTGTCTAATTTAAAACCATTGCTACGAGTTCTCTCCTGGTTGGATAGTTTGAGTACCTTTGTTATATCACCTTTGCTTATCCCTGACTTCCATTTATACACCTCGATTATATCACTCTTCACTCTACGTCTCTCGAGGGAGTGCAAATTAAGATGCTTTAACCTGTCTCTGTACTCAAAGTTCCCAATGCCCTAGATTAGTCTTGTCATTTTCCTCTGAATTCCTTCTAAGGATCTATATCCATTCTGTAGTACGGTGACCAGAAGTGTACTCGTACTGCGTAATCCAAGTGAAGTCTCCCAAGAGCAAGATATAGTTTTAGGATAACCTCGCTAGTCTTATAACTAACACTTCTTTGTATGAACTCAAGTACTTTGTTATTCTTGTTTCGAGCAAATACACATTGTTGACTTGGTTTAAGATCCTTACTTATCATTACACCTAACTCTTTCTCACGGACGGATTTCTCTATAACGACGTTGATCATCTGATATCTTGTTTCTCTGTTTACATCTCCTAGACTAAGCCTTTCCGTTTGTCCACATTAAATTTCATCTGCCATTTTTCAGACCATTCGAAGTTTTTTTTTAGATCTTCCTATATTTTTGCAGTCCTCGTCAGATTTAATTACGCGCCCTATTTTAGTGTCATCAGCAAATTTACTTATGTTGCTGTCTACGCCTATGTCTATGTCGTTTATGTATATGATAAATAGTACTCTATTGGTGATGTTACCCCAATCGGATTTAGTGCCGTTAATGCTTACTCGCGGTTTCCTCTCCTGTAACCACGCCATAATCCATTTTAGAATCTCTCCTCCAATGCCACGATAGAGCACTATCCTCTAACTACCGCCCAATCAGTCTAACATCAATAGTAGGCAAATTACTGGAAGCAATCATTTCAAACTCTATTCGAAATCACCTGGAGAAGCACCGATTGATCAATGATTCCCAGCATGGCTTCACAAGCGGACGTTCTTGTCTAACTAATCTATTAACATTCTTTTCATCAGTTTTCGAATCGGTGGACGAGGGGCACAATTATGACGTGGTATATCTCGACTTTAGCAAAGCCTTCGACAGAGTCCCCCACGAAAGACTAATTAGAAAGGTAGAAGCACATGGCATCAAAGGTAATATCCTTAAATGGATTAGGGCGTGGTTACAGGACAGGAAACAGCGAGTGAGCATTAACGGCACTAAGTCCCATTGGAGCAACGTCACAAGTGGAGTTCCCCAAGGCTCAGTACTTGGACCATTATTATTTATTATATACATAAATGACATAGATATCGGCATAGACAGCAACATAAGTAAATTTGCTGATGACACTAAAATAGGACGTGTAATTAAATCTGACGAGGACTCCGCAAAACTACAGGAAGATCTAAACAAAT
Source organism: Homarus gammarus (assembly GCA_958450375.1). Classification (NCBI taxonomy): domain Eukaryota; kingdom Metazoa; phylum Arthropoda; class Malacostraca; order Decapoda; family Nephropidae; genus Homarus; species Homarus gammarus. The sequence continues at coordinate 992,834 of CAUDMG010001762.1, read as the reverse complement.
TTTTCGAATGGTCTGAAAAATGGCAGATGAAATTCAACGTGGACAAATGTAAAGTACTTAGTATAGGAGATGTAAACAGGGAAACCAGATACCAGATGAACAACGATGCCATAGAGAAATCCGACTGCGAGAGAGATTTAGGAGTAATGATAAGTAGGAACCTTAAGCCAAGTAAACAATGTGTTTTTGCTCGTAACAAGGCTCATAAAGTACTTGGGTTCATAGAAAGGAGTGTGAATTACAAGACTAGCGAGGTCATCCTAAAACTGTATCTTGCGCTTGTGAGACCACACCTGGATTACGCAGTTCAGTTCTGGTCTCCGTATAACAGAATGGATATAGAATCCTTGGAAAGGATTCAGAGGAGAATGACAAGACTAATCCCGGGCATTAGGAACCTTGAGTATTAAGACACGTTAAAGCATCTTAATTTGCACTCCCTGGTGAGACGTAGAGCGAGGGGCGACCTGATAGAGGTGTATAAGTGGAAGTCAGGGCTAAACAAAGGGGACATTACAAAGGTACTCAAACTATCCAACCAGGAGCGAACTCGTTGCAATGGTTTTAAATTAGACAAATTTAGATTTAGGCGTGAAATAGGTAAACACTGGTTTGGAAACAGAGTAGTGGATGAATGAAACAAGTTACCAAATATCATCATTAACTCGAATACGCTGAATAGCTTCAAACATAGGTTGGATGCTTATATGAGCAATTGGGGTTGGGTGTAAACGGGACTGCCCAGTATGGGCCAATAGGCCCGCTGCAGTTTCCTCCATTCTTATGTTCTTATGTATCAGTCTTTCGTGGGGAACTATGTCGAAGGCTTTGCTAAAGTCGAGGTAAACCACATCATAATATTGCCCTTTCGTCCACTGATTCGAAAACAGCAGAAAAGGATGTTAATAGATTAGTCAGACATGAACGCCCACTTATGAAGCCATGTTGGGAATCATTAATCAACTTGTGCTTCTCTTGGTGATTTCGAATAGAGTTTGAAATTATTTCTTCCAGCAACTTGCTTACAATTGATGTTAAACTGATTGGACGGTAGTAAGAGGATAGTGATCTATTTCCTTTCTTGAAAATCGGTATCACATTCGCTATCCTCCAGGATTCTGGTACTACACCTGTTTTTAATGACATGTTGCACAAATTTACTAAGGGCATACGAAGCTCTTCCTTATATTCCTTTAATACTCTGGCAAATATCTCATCGGGACCTGGTGACTTATTAGCCTTTAGCTTGTCTATTTGTTTATTAACATCGTTACTAGTCACTACTATCTCGCTTAATCTATTTTTTCACTATCTCTGTATATAGTCGGTGCCTCGTGTATCAAGTTCAAATTTTCGGTGTTGAAAACTGTTGAAAAATATCTGTTCAGATTATTGCTCATTTCTCCGTCGTTATTCCTCTTTGCTTTTCTTATCTCAGTCTTAACCCTACTGGCCAATACCTTATAATAATCTTGTAGGTAAACTTCACCACGATTTATTCTCCTACCTATAGCCTTCCTTTGTCCAATAATATTCTTTAAATAATTATTTATCCATTTGTGGTCATTGTTATTTGATACGAGTTTTCTATAAGGTATGTTCTGTCTTTGTGTATTAGGTAACTCGTATTTAAATTGTTGTGGAACTCGTCAACCTCAGATCTCGTGATTAGGTCTTCCTCAACCGTCGTATTTTGTGAGGTAATCATTGTCAAGTCACCAGGTAAAGTGAGGTGGGTACATTGTGTGAGGTCACCTCACGTTAGGTCATGTAATTCACCCCCAAACGTGATACCCCCTCCTCTCAGCTGCCTTTTCAAACCATCAACGGTTGCCCTTCTGAAATCTGTGACTTTAATGATATTTTCCTTGTGACTGATATTAAATTCTACTTTGAATCTCACTTCTTCGTAATCGCTGTTGGCAAGTTCGTTCCTTACCTCGACATTACAAATGAGGTTTTCTCTGTTTGACAGAACTAAATCGAGTATATTGTTACCCCGGGTGGGTTTCGGCTATATGTTGACTTAGGAAACAGTCGTGAACTGTTTCAAGAAAATCCTCTGATTCTGAGTTACCCCTAAGGTCGGTCCAATCTATTTAACTAAAGTTGAAGTCGCCTACTATACAGATTTTGCTATGTCTGGATGCCCTGCACATTTCATCCCAAAAAAGTTGGTCATTAACTCTATCAAGATTAGGAGGTCTACTGTATGTATTACTCCTTTGATTATTTGTTCCCTACCATCGGTTATTTCTATCCAATTTGTTTCTGTATGCAGTTCAGTTTTTATTTCCTTATTTATTTCACACTTCAGATTATCCCTGACATAGATTGCTACCCTGCATCCTTTCCTAATCTGCCTATCGGTATGGAATAATTTGTAACCAGTAATTTGGTATTCGACAGGTAACTCGCATGAGTCTTAAGTTTATCCATGTTTTGGTGAATGCTATTATATCAACTTTTTTTGGTGCATGTCAACACCCTCATTTCATCCATTTTGTTTCTCATACTTCTACTGTTTGCGTAGTAGACATTTAAGTTAGTCGTGTTTTGAGTCCTCTCTTTGTCGCATTTAGGTTTTAACTCCCTGCCTAGTTTGGTTTTGTCATCATTCCTACCACTAGTTCTCTGTAACTTTTCATTTTGCTTACCCTCTCCCACTGCAGTTTCCTCAATCCCCGTGCCCTCATGTTCTCCTAGCAGTTTAAAGACTTTGACATCTTTTGAACTGCTCTTTCGAGAGAGCCACCCAGGGTTGCTAACCCCATCCCTAGACAGTTGGCTCCACCCCTGTGTTTACCACTCAGTGTTGCCAATCCTCTCTCTACCTGAGGTCTGAACCCAAACACTGAACTGTGAATTCGAAGCATTCGCTCAATGAGCGGGAGGGAGGGGGGAGAGGTGTGTCGTGGGTGTTGTCTTTTTGTCTGAAGGGGGAGGGGGGGACTCGGGGGTGAGGAAAAGTGTACAGTATCTCAGTTGGGAAGATTACAATGCAGAGTAATGCTTTCACAGTAGAGAAAGACAATTTATTGGAATATAAAATGTAACTGCTGGTGGCATTCATTTATTGGTTGTCTTACATTTAACTAAATATGTGTCTTATATTCAGACCAGATTCAAATGTTCGAAAAATTGAGAAGTATATTGAAAATAATGCTGTCTTAATTATTTCTCCAACTCCCTTACTATACATGACACCTGAGAAACTCAGAGATGAAGGTGTGTGTGCGTGTGACCTTATTATATGTAAGCATTTTATTTATTATCAATTACCTTACCATACCTTACCTTACCTTACCTTACCCTTTTTATTATTTGTGTTTGTCTATCACCTGCCCAAACATCTCATTATCTATTAGTCTTTCCATCTATATTTCTACACACCTCTAAACAATAGTCCTTAAAAATATGTAAAATATACAAATTCCAAATATTTCTACAGTGTCGCCACCTGTTGGCCAGCTGGTATCCTCTGTTCTCTCGGTGATGAGTTCAAGGTTGGTCCAGCGGTTGTTTCCCGAATACAGAAGTCTGTGTTTTACCCCCAGGTCTCACAACCATCACCCCGCTGGACTCATCCTTGACCTCACAACCTCTGAGAAGACGTAGCGCGCTTGTACGGGTCGGTGAGTTTGGTTGGGCTGGGTTGGTGAGTTAGGTTGGGCTGGGTTGGTGAGTTAGGTTGGGCTGGGTTGCTGAGTTAGGTTGTGCTAGGTTGGGGAGTTAGGTTGGGCTGGGTTGGTGAGTTAGGTTGGGTTGGGTTGCTGAGTTAGGTTGTGCTAGGTTGGGGAGTTAGGTTGGGCTGGGTTGGTGAGTTGGGCTAGGCTAAGCTGGGTTGGTGAGTTAGGTTGGGCTGGGTTGGTGAGTTAGGTTGGGCTGGGTTGGTGAGTTAGGTTGGGCTGGGTTGGTGAGTTAGGTTGGGCTGGTTGGTGAGTTAGGTTGGGCTGGGTTTGGTTGAGATGGATTGGGTGGTTTGTTACCGAGTTAGAGCGGCGCTAGGCTGGTGAGTGGGTTTGGGTTGGGTTGGCGAATTAGGTTGCGCTACTGCTCACAAAATGAGTATGGTGTGCACAATAAACTAGCCACTGTATGTGGCAATTTAAAAAAAATCAACCCACCCACTCCCACCTATCACCCATCCACTCATCACCCACCCACACCCACCCACTCCACCCATCACCCAACCACACCCATCATCCAACCACACCCAACCCTTTAGACACCCAAACTTACCAAGATTACATGCAACCCTTCTGTAGTATCCTTCCTGTAGGTTATGTATCTATGCCACTGTGCCGAGTAGCAACCTTGTAAATAAGCTACTGTGCCGAGTAGCATTTATATATGTAATTACGTGGCAACACTGCACGTGTTATGTGGCAACATTGCCCCGAGGCTGCCATATGGCAAGGCAGTCTCAATCTGACTCTGTGGGCCGTGCATGGCACACGCAACTCACCACTTGTATTTCTCCTATCCGAATAAATGGACTTCAGTGTTACCCGGTGTTTTAGTGACGGTGGCAGTGTTAGTGTCAGTGTATCAGTGTGTCTAGAGCTGAGAGTTGAGCATTGGCCTGTTTTTTGTGGTACCCACGGAGCACAAAGATGCACACCCTTCTCGTGTGACATCTGGGGAGGCACTAACGTTCTCACCCCTGCGGCGGCTCTAGCCACCGGCATTAAGGCCACCACGAAGTGCTCTCTCAGACACACACACACACACGCACGCACGCAGGCACTCTCTCACGGACAGAACAGTGGACTCTATGCGTTATTTCTGCACTGTTTATGTCATATATATATGTGGTTCGAGCTGATGAGGCGCCACTTTCTATACTAAACAGTGCAGTTCAAGCATAGTAAGATGAGCGGTAAGAAGGGACAACGGCAAGATGGGAGACACGACTCCCCACCATCTTCTTCTCTACCGGGCACAGATGGAGCTTCTGCGACCACCGCCCCTCATCCTTCACCTACAGCGATGGACATTGCAACAATTCTGAGGTGGATGGATCACAGAGATGAGCGACGCCGAGAGATGGAACTTCAGAGGGAGGAGACATGAAGAGAGGAGGAAAAGTCGCGTTTTGATGCACTATTGGCGACCCTGGCGCTAACCCACCCTCCCTCACTCGCAGGTTTCGCGCACCAAGGCTCCAGTACCCTTCCTCCTCCACCACACCAGCGTCCTCCAGGCACTCTTGCTACTCCAACAGCTCCCAAGGCATCTGTTCAACCCCCACCCGCCCTCTCACCAGACGTCACGTTTCAGCTTTTTCGTGAGTGGAGGCGGCGTTGGACAGATTACTCCACGATGGTGGAACTTGACAACATGCCTCCAAACAAACAGCTCATCCAACTGCGGATGTGTTTGTCGCTGGAGACCCAGAGAGTTTTGGAGCACACGTTGCAAGTGCCTCCCGATTCTACGTCTTCAGTGACGGATGTGCTCGACCTTTTACAGGAGCACGTTAAAGGTCGGAATAACGAGGCCTTGTGTCACCGTGCCTTCACCAGCTGCAAGCAGGCGGAGACTGAATCCTTTGACGACTTTTTTGTACGTTTGAAGAGTTTGTCAGAGGAGATCGACGTCTGCAAGGCGCACAGCCGGGAATGTGAGGAAGCCTGGATCAAGCACGGGATCTTGACAGGTGTCAGGCAAGAAGAGTTGGTGCAGCGACTCATTCCCCTGGACGCTTCCTCCACACTCCAGGTGGTAGTGACTGAATGTCGGTCATACGAGGCCACCAAGTCCGCCACCTCTGCCTTACGGGCCCCACCTGCTGTGAGAACAATCTCTCGGTACAAGAAGGGTAAGAAGGCAGCCAACAACGTGAAGGCTGCCGCACGTTCTTCCACGCCTCCGCCTAGTGCTTCCTGTGGCAGCTGTGGAAAGCAGCATGGCCCCAAGACATGCCCGGCCGCCGACGCACTGTGTCGTGGATGTGACCGTAAGGGCCACTGGTCTAACACAGACAGGTGCCTTGCACGAGGCCGCAAGTGTCAGGCCTGCGGTCACTTTGGACACTACGACAAGCGCTGCCGCCAACCCAAGCCCAAAAGCCCGAGACAAGGAGGAAAGCAGCGCACTTCCCTCGGGGTGGTTCGCACACAGCCCCCTTCAGATGGCCCACGCAGGACAATTTGTTTAAAACAACTAATTTCAGAACTTACTAGAGGTGACAATATATTAGACCTAGTATTGACAAAAAAAGAATATATTATCAGATATATCACAATAGGGAAAGAACTAGGAAACAGTGATCACAGAGAAATCAGGTTTACCCTAAATTGGAAAACGAAAAATAATGACAATATGGTCAGAGTCCCAGACTTTCGACCGGCGGATTATGAGGGGTTAAGAAAGTACCTAGGTGAGGTCACCTGGGAACGGTTAGGTCAGTCTCTGGTAGGAATGGGTGAGATCACTAGTTACACAACAATTGATCATGACTACTAAATTCATTAGTGTACTATGTAAAGCACAGGAACAAAATATACCATACAGAAAAATATGGTAAAATAAGAATGAGCCAAGGTGGATGACTAAAAACTTAAACATGACATAGGAATAAAGAAAGGAATTTATAATTTATTAAAGTGAAGGGAGGGCATCCCAGAAATAGGTATAATGAACTATCTAGGAATGTTAAGAGAAATGTATGGAAGGCAAAGAGGGACTACAAAATCAGGATAGCAAGAGAATCCAAGGCGAATCCTAATGGATTTTTCCAGGTATACAGGACAAAGGTCATGGACAAAGTTGGCCCTTTAAAGTCAGAGAGAGGGGAAGTGATCGATGATAGTGAGGAAATAAGCAAAGCATTAAACAGCTACTTCTTATCAGTTTTTAAAGAAGAAATTCACGAAGAAATGCCAGAGGTGGAACTGACATTTCGGGAAAATGAAGAAGAGAAATTAAAGGATATCACTATGGGAAAAGAGGATGCTCTTAAGAAGATAAATACATTAAAGAAAGCAAAATCCCCTGAGCGGGACGAAATTTTCCCTCGAGTTTTGAACGAGTGTAAGGAACAGATTTGCGGACTCCTCGTAAATTTATTTACAAAATCATTAGACACGGGAGTTGTGCCAGACTTGTGGAGACAGGCAAATCTAGTACCCATATTCAAAAAGGGAGGCATAGCATCAGCATCAAATTACCGGCCGATTAGTGTGACGACGGTAGTGGGGAAATTTCTTGAATCGATTATAGCAAATAGCATCCGATCGCATTTAGAGAAAACAAATTAATCTACGACTCTCAACATGGATTTACAAAGGGAGATTCTTGTCTTAACAAATTTGCTGACGTTTTTTAGGAAAGTCTATGAGGTAGTAGATAATGACGAAAATTCGATGTTATTTACTTAGACTTAGCAAAGCATTTGACAGAGTACCGCATCAGAGGCTTCTGGAGTTGCCTCACAATGGCAATAAATTTTGATTGACAACCAAAACGACTTAGGGTTCGCCAGAGGGCTTCCCTGTTGACCGCGTCAAAGGCCTTTTTAAGGTATCTGTATTTGGCGGGCAGCAAAGATCATGTCAGTAATCCAGGGACATGGGATAGAACAATTCAAGAAGAGACCTAAATATATCTTGGCATCATACTTATCTGTAGTTGACAGGTAAGATTTGTAATTCCTGGGCAATAGGGAAATGTATGGTTGATTAAGGTTGATCTGCCAGTATGCGGAGTCTCTCTCTCTCTCTCTCTCTCTCTCTCTCTCTCTCTCTCTCTCTCTCTCTCTCTCTCTCTCTCTCTCTCATATGGTAAAGCATATGAATATAGGGAGGTATCCATGCACAAGTAGACTCAACACAACCTGAGAATAGTGAGTTACAATGTTATAGTATAGACAGCCAAAAGACAACACTATTTTTCCCTGTATTCTCTCTTAGTCTAAATCCTAGTGAGGTGAGTACACAGGTAGTGGGGCTGATTATGGGGCCACATAAGGGAGTTCTCATCAAGGAGATTATAGCCTTACCTGGAATTTACCTCGCCAGATGGGTCTTATTTTTCTCTGGACATGGAAAATGTTTGTGATTCTTCTTTCTTCTTTACCTACATAGATTTATCTGTTTTCATTGATCTACCTTCTTTTTTTAACTTGAATATTACTCTTTTACTCATTTTCCTTCGTGTCTACACTATTCTTTCACCTCTACACTTTCACTACGCCTTACCCGCCCTCTCTGCCCCTTTTCTCCATCAACACTCCCTCTCTACTTTCCCTCTCCCTCTCTACACTTTCCTCCTTTGTCTCTCTCCTCCATGCCCCCCCCCCTTCCCCGTCATCCGTTCCACCTCCCTCTCTCTCTCTCACTTCCACACCTCCCCTACTCCTCACCTCTATATACACCTTTCTTCCCTCTTTACGTTATCTTTACAGCTCCTCTCCTCATCTACACCTTCCCTCCTCCCCTTCTCCTCTACACCTTCCTCCATCCCTCTCTTTCCTCTACATCTTTCATCCGATCGCATCTAGAGAAAAGCAAATTAATCTACGACTCTCAACATGGGTTTACAAAGGGAAAATGTTGTCTAACAAATCTGCTAACGTTTTTTAGGAAAGTCTTCGAGGTAGTAGATAATGACAAAAATTACGATGTTATTTACTTAGACTTTAGCAAAGCATTTGACAGAGTACCGCGTCAGAGGCTTCTGAGAAAAATTAAGGCTCATGGTATCGAGGGGAAGTTTTAAATTGGATAAAATCATGGCTCACCGATAGAACGCAGAGGGTCAGCGTAGATGGTGTTAAATCTGAGTGGGGCCGTGTAACCAGTGGGGTTCCCCAGGGGTCAGTACTAGGCCCACTCTTGTTCATAATCTACATAAACGATCTAGATACTGGGATCAGCAAGTTTGCGGATGACACCAAAATAGGGCGGCAAATTAATTCAGGGCAGGATGCAAATGCATTACAGGAGGATCTAAATAAACTGCAGGGGTGGTCTGAAAAATGGCAAATGAAATTCAACACCAGCAAGTGCAGCGTACTTAATATTGGAAGAACAAATACTTATAATGTATACAGCCTTAACAACATCAACCTGGAGAAGTCGACTTGTGAAAGAGACCTAGGGGTACTTGTAAGCCCGGACCTACGGCCTAGAAAACAGTGCGTTAATGTGCGAAATACGGCAAACAGAGTATTGGGTTTTATATCTAGAAGTGTAAGTAACAAGAGTGCAGAGGTCTTATTGCAACTATATCTTGCGCTAGTCAGGCCGCACCTCGATTATGCTGTTCAGTTCTGGTGCCCCTATTATAGAATGGATATAAATTCACTAGAGTCGGTGCAGCGAAGAATGACAAAAATGATTCCGGGACTTAGAAACCTTCCATATCAGGATAAGTTAAAGAAACTTAACTTGCATTCCCTAGAAAGACGAAGAGTGCGGGGAGATATGATAGAAGTATTTAAGTGGGTGAAAGGAATCAATAAAGGGGATATAGATAAAGTTCTTATAATATCCGAGCAGGATAGGACTCGGAGCAACGGATTCAAGTTGGATAAGTTTAGGTTTAGGAGGGAGATAGGAAGAAACTGGTTCACAAATAGGGTGGTGGACGAGTGGAACAAGCTTAGCAACTTTGTAGTAAGTGCGGGAACTCTGGAAAGTTTCAAAAGGAGGCTAGATAGATTCATGGCTGATAGAGAGTGGTAGTAACTCTCGACAGGAGCTGCCATGCACAGGCCAACCGGCCTATTGCAGACTCCTTATGTTCTCTCTCTTCTCTGTATCTTCCTTCCTCCCTCCCTCTCCTCTACACTTCCCCTACTTCCTCTCTCTCTCCTCTACACTTCCCTTCCACCCTCTCTTTCCTCTACACCTTCCCTCCTCCCATCTTTCTCCTCCACACCTCCCCTCTGCCCCTCCCCCGCCCTTACCCCGTGCGACACAGGTGAGTCTAGAAGGCCATATCCAACATTAACAATCAGCTGAGAGCTCCGCCAGTCTGGCTTTCACAAGCTAAATCGGTGATCATCAGTCAGCAGTGTATGTGTTGATGGCCGGAGCTGTCAACCTGACCCAGAGTGGCACTTAATACCAACGAGGAGGAGTGAGCCGGTCGTAACCTGTGGTAATATTGGTGCAGGTGATGTAGTAGTTGTCTTCTGAATATTACCAGGTGAGGTGAGGGGGGTGAGGCAGTCTTAATCTGGTGGTAATATTGGTGCAGGTGATGGAGTAGTTGTCTTCTGAATATTACCAGGTGAGAGGGAAGATGAACCATTGTGAACATATTCTCAACACACACCTGGGAATAGATAAAAAAATATCACATATCATTATAAGTCAAGCAGGACTAGACAATAAACATAATTAAGAGAACAAACCACATTTGTTTGTTTGTTTTTCTTCCAGATCATAGGTGTTATGGCCGAGGGATTCTCGTAAATTACTGGCCGGTTGGTAGTCCCGGGTTCGAATTCTCTCTTAGCAAACAATACATGACTGATATCCCATATGAGTTAATCAATGGCTCGTCATAAAAGCCCAACTGGCTCTCATGTATTCAGAGCGCAGAGGGAGATACAGTATACCTATTCTATCTCAACCTGTGTGTGATATGTGACGACAAACCCAAATGGGTGAAAATTTTGGCTTGACTCCTGAGACTGGCTGGAGTATAGGCCACAGTGTTAGACTACACCACCATGTTACCTTCATTAGCCATAATAAAATAAAAATAGATTGACTTGACAGTTGAAAAATTCACATTGGATGTATTTTAACCAGTAAAAAAGAAATCCAAGTCATTATTATCGGCAATATTCCCCGATTCCACTTTAATAATAATTTAGCAAGTGTCAGAAAAGGTAACATTACTTCAGTGAACATGTCAATCTGACCGTGTTAACTGTATAGCCTGCAACAGAATTAAAATATATATATATATATATATATATATATATATATATATATATATATATATATATATATATATATATATATATTTCATGTAAATCCAGTTGCCTCTGAAGATGTCTTGAATAAAGACGAAAGCTAAGGTACTCCGTTGTTTCTGTTTTCCCTTGTGATTTTATCAAGATATATATAATATATATATATAAAGCACTTCCTCATTGACTACAAATTGTGGTACTATAATTATTTATCTAACTCGAGTAAAGTCTGGCCTATCCTCCCTCAGGCAAACTTGGCTGGAATGCCGCAGTTAATTCTGCAACAGTAACTAGATGATGAAGCACATAAAATAATTTTCAATAATACGGCAGAATTCCAGTCATGAATTTGGCTTTGAAATTACAACTAAATTTTATTTCTAATGAAAGAGAATTCTTGCATTTACTAGGTAATCACTGGGAATGTATTTTCCTTCAGAAATAATAGGATTGGTAAAAAACAGACCTTTAGTCCATAACCTTTGAGTACAAGGACTTAATCCTTTGTTTACGATGCCTTAATCCCTCGAGTACGATGTCTTAATCCTACGAATACAATGACTTCATCCCTCGAGTACGATGTCCTAATCCTGTGAATACGATTTCCTATTCACTTGAGCAAGAGGAGCTTATATTCAAAAGATTTAGGTCATCTCATTCCAGAGGTTGAAGAGCGATGGCTGTTATGTTGCAGCACGAGCGAGGGAAGTCTAAGAGATGTAGTGGTCACTGAATACGTCAACTCTTGCGTGTACTGTAGTCTTAAATAACAGACAGACTGTAGTCTGTCTATGTTATTTAAGACTTGTTTCCCGTCACTTTCTCTTTCCTACTCCCTCACCCCCGTCACTCCCTCGCCACCGTCACTCCCTCACCCCCGTCACTCCCTCGCCACCGTCACTCCCTCACCCCCGCCACTCCCTCACCCCCGCGACTCCCTCACCTTCTTTACTCCCTCACCCCCGTCACTCCCTCACCCCCGTTACTCCCTCACCCCCGTTACTCACTCACCCCCGTTACTCCCTCACCCATTCACTCCATCACCCCCGTCACTCTCCCTTATTCTCGTCACGTTAAACCCTTGGATAGTCTTTGTTTGTCTTAGGTACCCCCAAAATGTTTTACACTACTGAGGGTATACACAAACACTTATCTTGAAAATAGGTTCTTATTCTCGTACGGGAGATGAATACAAAGGGACAAAGAAACTCGCTTCCACACCATAAGGACTAGTGATCTCCACTCTCTCTATCACTCCGCGCTGGCATGTGCAGATGCCAGCATTCACAAGCTGAATACATAAAATGTAAATATGATAATTCACATACATAACATGGTTCATAATAAATGGACATATTACATAGGATTAATACACGTTCTGTAATACTTTACTATACATAATTAATAGAGTAATATAAGAATACACAGCTTAAGGCACTACTTCGTGTCCATATTATACAGATAGTGATCGAAAATTGCTGTCAGTTTTACAGGAACATAATTTGGATAATCAACTCTTGAACACATTCAATTTTCAAGTGGATTCTTACCTATGTATATATTGTCACGCGCTTAATAATCTCCCCGCATGATAAATAACTCCCTAATGGTATATCTACATTGTCTAGTATACAAGAAAAAAATTGCAAATGTAAACAGAGCCAAGATTAGTCATTCATCTACCTGAGGTCATCAATGGAATAGCTAATCTCTCTTAAGAGCTGATTCGCAAATCTAATAACAGTAAGCTTGACGTATTAAGTCTTACTAGTAAAATATATAGCCTATATAGTTTATCATCTGTGTATAAAGAACATATATAATTTAGGTTTGATGTTGTGTGATTAATGGAACTTTAGATATTGTGTGTATACGGTGGACTGACAGACAGAGCAGTTACAGAACCCCCCCCCCAATTTTAGCTTGTCTCCATCGTACAAACTTCAGTATAACTACTGTCACTGCCAGCATCTTCCGCTCCTTCATGGACATCCGACGGTCATTCTCACTCGGTCCAGAAAATACACCCCAGCATTATTTTCACCTGATGATTGAACGCTTTAACACTAAACTAATATAACATAATATAACAACAACATAACATAACAAAATACTATTACATTAGAACATAACAAAACAACAACACTATAACATAACACAACAACAACACTATAGCATAACAAAACAACACTATAACATAACACAACAACACTATAACATAACACAACAACACTATAACATAACACAACAACACTAACAACGACTTGAAACCTAGAAAACAATGTATTAGCGTTCGCAATAAGGCAAACAGGATTCTAGGGTTCATATCTAGGTCTGTGAGTAACAGAACTGCTGACGTTATCTTGAAACTTTATCTAGCATTAGTGAGGTCACACATGGATTATGCGGTTCAATTCTGGTGTCCTTATTATAGAATGGACATAGATTCTTTGGAGAGAGTACAAAGAAGAATGACAAAAATGATCCATAATATTAGAAACCTTCCATATGAAGAAAGACTGAAAAGCTTAGGCTTGCATTCATTAGAGAGGCGTAGAGTTAGGGGAGATATGATAGAGGTGTACAAGTGGGTAAGTGGGATTAACAAGGGTAAAATGGAAGATGTTCTGAAGCTCAGTAATAACGAAATAACTAGAACAAATGGCTTTAAATTAGATAAATTCCGATTCAGAAAGGATATAGGCAAGAACTGGTTTGGTAATAGAGTTGTGGATATGTGGAATAGGCTACCGAGTGCTATAGTAGGATCGGGGACGCTCGGGAGCTTCAAGACGAAGTTGGATAGGCACATGGAAGTGCTGGGATGGGTGTGAAAGGGATCTGCCCTGTATGGGCCAGTCGGCCTCCTGCAGTATCCCACTTTCTTATGTTCTTATGTTCTTACGTAACACAACAACAACACTATAACATAACACAACAACACTATAACATAGCAATCTAACCTAATCCCTCAGATAACATTGTAGTGTTTAATCATCAGGCGAATTAAGTTAAGCTCCCTCATCTTCACGTGATTCGTCTTTTAACATGACTTGTTAGAATCTAAAGTAGAGACGACATGTGAGGAGAGGGATGACATGTGAGGAGAGGGGCGTCAGGTGAGGGGAGAAACAACAGGTGAGGGAAGGAACGACAGGTGAGGGGAGGGGCGTCATGTGAGGGGAAGGGGGTCAGGTGAGGGGAGGACAGGTGAAGGGAGGGACGACAGGTGAGGGAGGGGTGTTAATTGAGGGGAGGGACGACAGGTGAAGGGAGGGACGACAGGTAAGAGGAGGGACGAAAGGTGAGGGGAGGGTCGCCAGGTGAGAGGGAGGGACGCCAGGTGAGGAAAAGGACGGCAGGTAAGGGGAGGGACCCCGGGTGAGGGGAAGGACGACAGGTGAGAGAAAGAACGCCAGGTGAATAGAGGGACGCCAGGTGAATAGAGGGACGCCAGGTGATGGGACACACGACGCAGGTAGAGTGTACTATAGAAGGTAATGGTGAAAGATGAGTTCCCCCACATGTGTCCTGTCTGAAACCACGAATTCACGCCACGGACTCGCTACCACGGACTCGCAGCCACGGACTCACAGCAACGTACTCACAGCCTTCAGAACTCATTTTTCCAGGCCAACACAAAGTGAAGAAGTTCGGATCTAATTAAAACTTAACATGAAGTCTCACAAGATCAAGGAATTTGGATGTGGCAAGGCGGAGAAAAGTTTCACCTGGTGCAGCAGCGGCCACACGCAACTTTGTGGATTATCAGCTCATTTTTAATCCTACACTAAAATTTTTGTTTCTTGATTTTATTATCTTTTAGTATTACGAAGCGGACACACCCGACTCTCTCTCTCTCTCTCTCTCTCTCTCTCTCTCTCTCTCACACACACACAAACGTGTATGTGTGTGTGGTCAGCATGCTCGTCTCGCAAGCGAGTGGCCTCGGGTTTGACATCAATTATAGGCAAATTGCTGGAAGCAATAATTTCAAACTCTATTATGAATCACCAGGAGAAGCAAAGTTGATCAATGATTCCCAACATGGCTTATCAAGTGGGCGTTCATGTCTGACTAATCTATTAACATTCTTTTGAGCTGTTTTCGAATCAGTGGACGACGAGCACGATTATGATGTGGTATATCTCGTCCTTAGCTAAGTTTTCGACAGAGTCCCCCACAAAAGACTAATACGAAAAGTGGAGGCTCATGGCATTGGAGGAGATATTCTAAAATGGATTATGGCGTGGTTACAGGACAGGAAACGACGAGTAAGCATTAACGGCACTAAATCAGATTGGGGTAACGTCACTAGTGGAGTACCCCAAGGCTCAGTACTTGGACCATTATTATTTATTAAGTATATACATAAACGACATAGAAATAGGCGTGGACAATAACTTAAGTGAATTTGCTGATGACACTAAAATAAGGCGTGTAATTAAATCCGACGAGGACTCCGCAAAACTACAGGAAGATCTAAAGGAAAAATTCGAATGGTCTGAAAAATGGCAGATGAAATTTAATGTGGACAAATGCAAAGTACTTAGTCTAGGAGATGCAAACAGAGAAACCAGATATCAGATGTTATAGAGAAATCCGACTTTGAGAAAGATTTACGAGATATGATAAGTAGGAATCTTAAACCAAGTCAACAATGCTACCAAAGTACTTGGGTTCATACAAAGTAGTGTTAGTTACAGGACTAGCGAGTTTATCCTAAAACTATATCATGGAGTTGTGAGACCTCACTTGGGTTACGCAGTTCAGTTCTGGTCACCGTACTACAGAATGGATTTAGAATCCTCAGAAAGAATTCAGAGGAGAATGTCAAGACTAATCCCGGGAATTAGGAACCTTGAGATCAGAGACAGGTTAAAGCATCTTAATTTGTACTCCCTCGAGAGACGTAGAGTGAGGAGGCGATAAGATCGAGGTGTATAAATGGAAGTCAGAGCTAAACAAAGATTATGTAACAAAGGTACTCAAACTATCCAACCAGGAGCGAGCTCATAGCAATGGTTTTAAATTAGACAATTTTAGATTTCGGCGCGAGATAGGTAAACTTTGGTTTGGAAATAGAGTAGTGGATGAGTGGAACAAGTTACCAAACATCATCATTAACTTGATTACGCTGGATTACTTCAAACCTAGGTTTGATGGATATATGAGCGTTGGGGGTTGGTTTTAAATGGGACTGCCAGTATGGGCCAATAGGCCCGTTGTAGTTTCTTCTATTCTTATGTTTAATATCCTCATCAGGATAAAACTATGGGCAAGTTTCTTGACGCCATTTGCCACTGTTTCCTACTAGTATTTGAGAACCTGGATGTTAATCGATTTGCGAATCGTGTTCAGAGGTAATGATTCGACAGTGCAGTTGGCAAGTTGTCCGGTCTTCTCGGATTATTCCTTGACAGTGGGTAATGCAACTCGTTAACTTATTGTGTTATTGTTTTGTTGGACACAGCTTCTATACCAAAAATAAATTTACGCCTAGGTGACCCTACAGTATATAGGGCCGACCAAGATCGAACTCAAGGGGCAACCATTATATATATATATATATATATATATATATATATATATATATATATATATATATATATATATATATATATATATATATATATATATATATATATATATATATATATATATATGAACTTAGCTATTAACTTTTATTCGTCAACATAAACTTGAACTACATTCTATTTCCATCATGTTTTATTAGAGAGACTCCACAACTGTCAATTTTATTATACACTTGTGTAGGCGTGCAGAAGCAGCCTCGGCAACCAAATTCTGAGAGTCTTACGTTGTGTCGACTCACTCCACATACCCCTTCCCAGTTCTCGGTAGTGGAGTGGAACTTTTAATCCACTCGAGGGACGAACACATCTAAGAGCTACGCCGAGTCTGAGTTTTGTGTCTTTTGAGTAAAAGATGTGTACATTTGAAAACTAGAAGAAAAAATCTTTAGATGTAATATCCTCACGACTGATTTTTCTCCTCTGATTCAGTTTGTCTGTGTGATTTTGTATGTGGGTTAAGGACATGCCGAGGCCAGTGTGGGTTGTTTCTTCTTGATGTTTTAAGCCTTCTTTCTTGTTTCTTGTTTTGTTTTTACATATTTCATGACATTTCCTCTCGTTCAGTTTACATTTCAGCTCTTCGCTATTTCCTTTATTTATTGAGGTTTCCTTTGATCTAACCTACACATAATTGAGGGTAAGGGAAGATTAAGAGTATAACAATATTTATATTATATCCTGACCTTCGCAGTGTCCTACACGGGGCTCAACACAACACTCACAGCTGCTTAAGAACACCGTAGATGAAAGAAAAAATAAACCTATGAGCAACACACCCACGTCTCCTCCTCGAAACATACAGTATAACCCATCCTCTTTTGCCGAGTCCAGTGACATGATAAAGCCAGGTAATATTGTCTCTCAGGGGATTGAAGACGCGAATAATTTCAGCATGTCGGTAATAAGCTGGAGATTCCGGCGTCACAAGATGTCACTAATGAAGGACCTCCGGCCGGGGAGCATCAGGATGGTGCATGTTCCTTAGATCTCTACTCCTACATCCTCCAGTGATTGCATTTCCTCTCACGGCTCTGGGTATATTGAAGCTGCTTTGGATATTCGTCAAATGAATTTTAATACGCATAGATGACACTCGAGGTAGATATCAGTAGATATTCAGATGGCACCCAGGTAAAAGCTGTGATCTTGTACCTTGAGGATTTTATTCCCATCAAAACATACCTGCAGTCGTAAGGATTAAGGTTGACATATGAGCCAAGTATTAAACGTTGTACTTGTGTCCCGTTCTCTAGTTATGATGCAGATTATGTATCTGCAGAGATGAATAATTGAACAGACTCACAGGCACTGACCGACCAACCTCCGTGACTCGTCAACTTGAGTGACGTTCACTCAGAGATAAAGTGAATTTTTAGTCTCTGGAGTTACCTTTATTACAGCGTTGGAGTCCCGTGTGGGAATGACCAGCATACAACACCTAATACACACGAAAGAAAATAAATATAGAAAAATCTAATAAATTCATACACAATTAAAAAAAATGTGTTCAAAAGGGAAATAGAAACAGTCAAATATTAATGTACAAAAAATGCAAGAGAATTAATACACAACAATAATAATAATATCTATATCATATGATAATATTTTAATTAAGAGACAAATCACATAATTAGAGATTTTCTGGGAGTGCAAATCTTTTTGTTGTTCATATTGGAGTTAACACTGCTCATTTATCATATATCAGAATTATACTTTTGACGTTTAGAGTTTTAATGGCTAGAAATTTATTCCCACGTTTTTCTTTGTCGTGTCACATTATTACTCACGTTAACAGTCACGTGTGAAGAGCGGTCAGTGCCTCTGTATCTACCTGACTTATTATGCCTAGATATTTAAGTCTGTAAGTCTATATGTCTACAGCGTAAAGGATGAATAGAAAGAGCTGAAATATTATGGGCTATTCCTGTATAACTGTTATTATTTTATAAGTGTTGATATATTACTGTTAGCAGGAGGAGCATCTTCACCATGACACATTAAGGATAACGCTCAAAGTCTTCTTGATTAGATAGTTTTGTATTGATCAAAGTTATCTTGCCAACATCCAAACAATTTATTAATATTTCAACGCACTTATTGATTCAATAAGTGCTCATGTATAATTATCATGGTACTTTCAGGTCATTATTTAAAGTTATACTCTAGTTCATTGTTGAAGTCACGAGGGTGAGGGTTGAGTGAACTTAGAGATAGAAACTTTTACTGCGAAATGCCATGTGTTAATGTAATATTATATGTACATTTATGTAGAGCAAACAGAAGACACTACATGTAGCTGGTATGATAATACATCTCAATTTAAATATTCATTACTGACGACCAGAGTTACTAATTATGAAAACGCACTACCGCCTTTTTATGCCACCACCAACAAATGTGTCGGAGGACCATCGCGCCGCTTGTATAGATATAATAAAAGTAATGTATAGAGCGTTATTGAAGATTTGTATGGAACACAGCATTAAAGTTATAGGTGTGACTGAGGCCATGGCAGTGAACATAATTGCCATAGTGAAGTTGGCGGCAATAATCGCTGTTAGTGAGAACAGTGACGGACCATGAAGTGTTACCTGAAGTGTGATACCGTCACAGTAACAGAATAACGCTCATAAAATAAATGTTACACAATAACAGTGTGTTACTCTTTAATTCGAAATTTTCCTCCTTTCACTACATCTAGTTATTAATACAAACCCTTAGATTGAATATCAAAGATTTTAAATTACACCCAAATTAAATACGTTTCCTTCCTTTGAAATAAATATTTATTACATTACAGTAACAACAGTCTTATTAATATACCTTAGAAATGGGTTACACGTTCAATATTATCAAAATTTATCCTCTGCTGTCTGGTGTTGTGGAGAAACTTGTAAGGTGAATCAAGACAAGTTTGTAGCAGTTCCCTGAAGGTTCTGATGCTCTCTGCCTCAACCGCTCCTGTGTACCGAGATGATTGTTGGAACATGTGAAGTTTTATCTTGATATATGCTAAACAAAATATTTATGATCTTGGTGGTGAGAAGTAGTGTGTGTGTGTGTGTGTGTGTGTTTTAGGGGAGGGGGCTGGAGAAGGCAGTAAGAGATTCTGGGGGCTTACCACATCTAAATTTCTTGATCTTGTGAGACTTCATGTAAAGTTTTGATTAGACCACAACTTTTCCCACTCTGCGTCGCTCTGAACAAGTGAGGCCCGGAGGCTTTAAATCTGAGTGTTAAGACGCAAGAAGCAGAATTTACCCTCGACTTCCTTCTACCACTCTCCCTCTCACCCTCCTGCCAGTGCTTCCTTCTCAGGGCCTGGTCAAGCTTGAGCCCAATTTTAATGAGCCCTGGTTTTATTGAGCCCCAGTTTTAATGGACCCCAGTTTTCATGACTCACAAACATCACGATTAGGTTAGATTACGTTTCGATAATTTAGTACTTGTATAAGGACCACCAGACCCGTTAACCTCCTTCACTACCCTCAGTTCTCTCGGTCTTCCCCACTTCTATCCTTCATCATCCTCTCATGAGAATTGAGAAGCTGTCAGAGGAAGAAGAATATGTGGTAGAGGGAATTCGGATATGAGTGTCACATTGTGTTAAGTGTTAAGTCATCTGTCGGCCCACTGACGAGACGCAACCTAAAGTAGGAGTGATTCGACTGTCACTGAAATTTTGGGAGGTTGACAGGAGTTTCCAGTTGGACATTAGAAAAGGTTTAATCTAAGGTTTCATCTCACTATAACGTAACTTATCTATATGGATTGATGCCTATTAACACTTGGACCCAATAAAGACAAATGAAATAGATGACGTGGAAAAGTAGGTCCATATCCTCCGTCATAAAAATAACTTCTCAAATACCAGAAATATTTCCCTGATAATAATTTCAGACAACATATATGAAATGATAAGCGACTCGGGGATTGCAAGGATACTGATTTAAATATTAAAGGCAAACCCGAGAAAAAGATTTTTAATGCCTGTGATCTGGTAAGACCTCTGTTCTCACTCCTCTACCTGACAGCTGCTGTGAAGTGACAGATATTAGCTAAACCAGAAGGGAGCTAGTGGCCGGAGCCAAGATTATGAATACAGTATACCCCGACATACAGAGCTTAATTAACTGAATGAAAAATGGCTCAAATTAGTCCGTCCTGAAGCAACCAAATACAAGATACTAAACATCGTCGTCAAAGGTGTCTGTTAAACACTGAATATTATTACATATTGGTATTCAAAGTCGGCCGGGGGTAAAATGAGGCAACATATAGCTGGAATGAGGTCCACAGGTCATGTCATTTGTTGTTATTCAGCTCACTGCCCTCTATGGAGACTTCATAGGATTATTGTTACGGGAATTCACGCAGTTAGTTGTTGCTTTTGATAAAAGACAAAGAGAGGTGCCTCTCAAGGTTGTGGCATAACAACACAGCACAACGTCTTCTGTTGTTGGTAGATATGACGAAAGTTGTGAGGAGTGTGTTGAGTAACAGTGATAACCATACTGGTCTTGCTCCTATAACAATATTAACTACATTGAAGCGCTCACAACGGTATTATATAGAGGAAAACAAAGTTTCCTTCGAAACAGACAAGTATTATCACCCGCAGTATGATTATTATAATTGCTGTTCCTCCACCTCCAGGACTCCAATGTGTGGGCTTACCGCCAGACAGTTTCTCCGTCCCCATGACTCCAATGTGTTCAGTACCTCCCAACCGACTAGTGTAGCTCTCCCTCTGTCTGTGTGCTGTGTCCGCTGACTGACTCGCTTACCTCACCTCAGCTGGCTCGTGATTCACCTGCTCGAAGCACCAGTCGAAACTTCTCAGATCACATCGGTAACCCTTTGAAGTTTCGATTCAATGGATTCAGCAATTGGTGTAGGAGAGGGTAGTGGCAATTATATTGTTTAAAATATTTGTCATTTATTATTATATTATTATTATTATAATTGTTGTTGCTGCTGATATATATATATATATATATATATATATATATATATATATATATATATATATAATATATATATATATATATATATATATATATATATATATATATATAATAAGACTAGGCACCAAGCACTTTATATCCTTCTCACACTGAGATACATATCTCATTTCCTAAACAATTACACCTCAAAGGTCTTGTTCTTCTATTACGGTGAGTGGTTAACAAAAAAATATGTCTAAATCCGAAGCCTCTGTGTATGAGGCTTCCTTCCTAAGGAGTTTCTCCAGACCCTATGCGTTTCAAGACATAAAGGAAGGCTCACCAGAACTCTGTTTGAGCACAGACCTTAATTGCCCCTGAATAAAACGCTTCAGGTACCAGAATTTGATTTCAGTCTGAAAGGTGGAGACGAGGAGAGACATGAGGGAGGAGTGAGGGAGGGAGGGAGTGAGGGACCTGAATCAGCATACCTGCGTCCTCCGGTAGTATAGTGGGGAAGTTTGTACACGAATATACCTTCAATACATCATTTATGTCAAAATCTGGAGCCGTCGGGTTTCTCGGTGTCTTGTCTTCAATTTTAACGGATGTGTTCGTCTGGTCGTCCAGGTTGGATGTAAGACCACTCACACGCCTCGTTGACTCCTCAGCAGCTTGGCTAAAGCACCATTATCGGCAGACAGAAGTTATTTTATGCACCGTAAGACTGAGTTAAGTGGAATATTGTTTCTTTACTTCATGACTCGGCAGCCAAAATTTTCATTTATACTTTTTCTGGGTTTTCTTATTTTTTTCATGTAAATTACTTAACTGTGAGGTTTTGAATAGATTACAGAACTATTCAAGCTGTTGTAATTAAAGTGCATTGGAGTATAAGTGAATGAACTCAGTGTAATGATTCTCTTGTTGCCCTAAATAAATGAGTTTCCTAATTTTCACCAGTTTTAGGTCCGACTCAAAAATGGAATCAAACTAAACCAAAGAGAATTTAATTTAAAGGTGTATACAAACAAATAAATAAACCGATAAATTAATAAATATATAGTGTTGTGTAAATACTTTTCATAACTTATGGGGTGTATTCCTGAGACATAAATAAAGATAAATGACTAAATGGCCAAACTGTCAATTCTCAACAGTTCCGTAGTTACAGCACCTGACATGCTTGGTAGGAATGTGATGAAACCTATATAGGCTGTATATGAAATATCCAATATACTGTGCTAGTGACGTTTATTAACAATAATAATACCATATGATTTGTATTGGTATTAACATTTGGCGGAAATGTTCAAGTTCCACCCCTCCTGCTCAATGAAGGCCTCAGCCCGTCGCACAAGTGACTGTCGTAACGTTCACAGACCTCAGGGGTGTTGGTAATGTTTATCACACTGTCCTGTACACGGCGCCACAATTCCTCACGGTTTGCGAACCTCTATAACACACACCTTGCTTTTTATGTGACCCCACAGGTAGAAATCAAGGGGATATATGTCGGGTAACAGTAGGTTTCATCACATTCCTATTAAACCTGTCATGTGCTGTAATTCCGAAACTATTGAGAATTGACAATTTGGTCATTGAGTAATTTATCTTTATTTATGTCTCAGGAATACACTCCCTGTATTATGAAAGGTATTTACGGAACACCCTCTATAAAGAAATAAAGTAAATAATGAGAATATAATAAATACCACCTCTCAGTCCCACCTCTGGCATCTTGTCCACCACAACTACGTCAACCAGAAGCAGAACATGTCCTTCAATAACAACTGTTGTGCTGAAATTCAAAGCTATAGAGAATCGCACAAAGCAACAGAGATATACACAGCAACCCACATGAGACACAGTCACACAAGCATATAGAGCAACGTATTGACAGAAGTCCATCTTCACACACACACACACACACTGCATACATACACATACATACACAGCAGCATCGTGACACACAAAGTCATGCAGACATACACGACAGGAAGAACCCCCCCCCCCCCACCCATGGCTGGCTGTCTCATTCCTACACAAGCTGATGCGGAACTCTGAATTCAGAGGGAAGATTGAAGTCGTGGAGATAAGACGGGAGGCGGAGATACCATTGTCTCTCCGCTCTCTGTTTATTTGCTAACAATATTGGCGTAGGAGGAGAGCTTAGTGGCACTGTTGGCATGGGAGGAGAGATTAGCGGTGTTGATGGGGGGGATGAAAGGTTCTGTTGGCTTAACGTAGGATAAGAAGTTAAAGGCGCTGTTAGCTTAGAAGATGTCAGTGGCGCTGTTTGCGTGGGAGAAGAGATTAGCGGCGCTGATGGCATGAGAGGAGATATCAGATGTGCTTATGGAGAGAGAGAGAGAGAGAGAGAGAGAGAGAGAGAGAGAGAGAGAGAGACGCAACTGATGTTTTTACCAACTTGATAATCTTTTTTTTTTATTCTTTTGTCTAAATGAAAATTAGTTCGTGTGTGGCAATATTTGTTCTTTTTCATTTAATTTAAGACATCGATTACTGCCATATATCGTAATAACCTGAGGTGTCAAGGAATGGTTGTCGTCCACGATTTGCTATTAGGAGTATCAGAAATAAACATATGTCTGCGTGCCGAGTCCTGACTTCACACACACACGAGAGCACCACCTTTTCATAAAATAACAAACACACTAACATAAGGTTGGCCGCCGTACAGGCAAACTATTTAATCAACAATATTTACCTGTTAATGAGCAATATGAGAGGCGGTCCCTCTGGCCACGGTAAATGTAAGAATTGTTGGGGTTGTTAATATAATGAAACTGCTCTGGGCATTATGACGACTGAAGTAGAAAGTAATGGATTTCAAGTTCATTTTTTCTTCCTCTTAAACATCAGACTTAATACTTCTTTTAGTGTGTTTCCGATATTTCTAAATTAAGAATTCGTCGAAATGTTTTGGAATATGGTTGTATGATTCAACTGGGCAGAGAGCTTATTTATTCATATATCTATATATCTCTTCCAGGTACCAAACACAACAAAGAGTTATTGAGAGAGTGATACTAGGAACTTGTACACTGTGGCGCGATCCACGCCCCGGGTAGCCGCCACGCCCCCTGCGGCGTGGAGTGGATATTGCACTCCCCTGCAGTCTGTCTGGCTGGGACCACCCACCTGCTCCCTGGAGCCATGCACTCTACCTGTACTCTGGGTAAACCCGCCTCGTCCCCGGAGTGTAATGTAGATCTTATGCTCCCTGGATGGCTTTACCTACTTGTTCCGTGGTTGACCAACATTGCGTCCGTAATTAAGAAAATTCACGCTCCAATGCAAGACTGTCGTGTCGTGTCTTGTCGACAGCTGGAAACCGAGAAAGGTGTTCCAACAAAGACAGACAAGAGAACTGTGGCGATAACTAAAGGGTACTTGACTTCCCGTAACGTTAGTAGCTGCAGGAAAGTTATGAAAATTAGATTATAATAGAAGTTAACTAATGACATATAACTAATGGCATAAACTGTAAAGCTTAAGTTATTTTGAAAAATCTTCATATCAAATCAAGAAAATAGAAGTTACAGTACAAATTTTTTAATTGATCTTAATCATCAATCAAAAAAGCAAAATTTATCCCTGAAATCTTAAAGTCTGGCTGTGGCGGGTGATGCCAGCTGAACGATTAGAAATAATCGTATTAAAAGTTTATATATAGTGTTTGCAGAACTGGAATGCCACACACACACACACACACACACACACACACTCTCTTTAAAATAGTAGAGGTTTATTGTATTAATTGATTACTGAACACATCACTGAATTTTCGACAGTTTTAGATAATTTCTTATTAACCTGCAGCAGGGATATGTATCTTGGTGCAACTCGGGGATAAGAACTTTGATATGTACATTGTACTGTACGGCTCTGGCCATAAACAATAAGGAATAACGACCTACCGCCACCACCACCCTCACCACCACCACCCTTACCATCACCACCGCCCTTACCACCACCACCCTTACCATCACCCTTACCACCACCACCACCACCACCCTTACCACCACCACCATCCACCACCCTAACCACCACCACCACCACCCTAACCACCACCACCACCACCCTTACCACCACCACCGCCCTTACCACCACCACCACACCACCACCACCCTTACCACCACCACCGCCCTTACCACCACCACCACCGCCCTTACCACCACCACCGCCCTTACAACCACCACCGCTCTTACCACCACCACCCTCACCACCACCACCCTCACCACCTCCTCTAACCATTCTCACTACCACCACGCTCACCACCACCATCCTCACACCACCATCCTCACCGCACCACTACCACCACCACCCTCACCACCACTACCACCCTCACCACCACTACCACCCTCGCCACCACTACCACCCTCACCACCACCACTACCACCCTCACCACCACCACCACTACCACCCTCACCACACCACCACTACCACCCTCACCACCACCACCACTACCACCCTCACCACTACCACCACTACCACCCTCACCACTACCACCCTCACCACCACCACTACCACCCTCACTACCACCAATACCACCCTCACCACCACTAGCACCACTACCACCCTCACCACCACTAGCACCACCACCTTCACCACTACCATCCTCACCACCACTAACACCCTCACTCCCACCCTCCCTCACTCCCACCACTACCACCCTCACCACTACCACCCTCACTCCCACCACTCCCACCCTCACTACCACCACTACCACCCTCACCACCACCACTACCACCCTCACTACCACCACTACCACCCTCACTACCACCACTAGGTCACATGGAAAACTACAGAGAACGTGACAACTACAGTAGCACCTCAGACTAAAAGCAGTAAAAATAGGAATTAATTATAGCAACAGTAAACAGCTAAGGCCGTTAACAACAATAATAGAAGAAAACAGCAGCAACAATTCAGTCCATAAACAGCAAAGGGAAGACGCACCATCAGCAGTAACATTAACAGTAAGGACCTACAACAAGAAAAATAAAAGAAGAGCGTCAAGCAGGATTTCTGCATTGTTAGTTTTTAGTGAGCTGAGTGGGTCCATTAGCGCTATTTCTCTTGAGGATCGATCCAAGAAATGCCCGTGGTGAGTTATTACGGTGGCTGCTGCCTCGTCATGACCCCGACCTGTTGGTGAAGGTAAAGGCAAGTGAGGTGGGAGGAGACAGGCCAGGTGGCAGTCATGTCCTGAAGGTATATAAGGAGGGAAAACAAGGAGAGAAATTCATGGGTTGTTGTAACACTTTTTAGGGGACCGTGTGAGAGATGATGTCACATATAAATAGGTGTACATATACTGAATAGATACTGTATAGAAGAGTCTTAGATAAGTCGGAAAAGATGGTAGTATAAAGAGATGTGTGAAGTTGTCTCTCGGATGCTGCCAGAACGACGCGAAGAATTATTTACTGAAGTACAACGTCACCTGCCGTCTCTTGGATTACACATTAGGATAACTGTAATATTAGTCCTTTTATTTTCTTTATTTAGTGAATATCTTATGACATGAATTCTGTTATGGTGTTTTATGTGTTTTAAATGTACAATACAATATCGTAAAAGTCAGCTTGATATCAAAGCCATAATAACAGACAGAAACTTTCACTAAAATTAATGTCTTTTTACGTGGGTGTGATAATATCCAAAATGGAAGGGAATAAATAATGAATCTGTTGTGTTCGCTTTAAATAATTTGTGCAGGGACGAACTGACGACAAAAATTTTAGTGAAAAAAATGAAGTTAATCATGTGGCTAAAATTTTGAACAAAGATGAGAAAATTAAAACACAGATGTCACTAGGAGTTGTTGAGTGTTAATTCCTGTCGGTGAGATTCAATTATTTTTTTTTTACCGTGAAGGGGAAAATGTATGCTGTAGAATATAATAGTGCAAGTTAGAATGATGGCAGGGGAATAAGGAAATTGACACAGCTTTCGACAGTATATCCCACAATGTTAACAGTTTTTAATATATACGTAGTGAGAGCAATGTATAAAGAACATAGATCGTTTCATACATTTATATTTATAAATATATAATTTTCCTTTGAAATATTCGTTACTTAGAGACTTAACGGGAAATAAAAAATAAGTGTTTATTGTGTTCACTCATGGTCCGTGTGCAATACTGCAATTATCTGTTCTCAAATCCAATAGTGTTGGGACTTTGCAGTTTCAGGATAATTTTAGTCATGTCAGTAGAACTGATCATCAGAGAGACTCAACACAAATTAGTCAGTATGATAATCTGACAAATGGATATTTGAGAGTGAAAAATCATTTTCATTAAAACTCATTATCTGCGGGACAGAGAGATCAAGGTTGATACTGATCTAAAATTTTGACCCGGTTGACATATACAGTAGGTCTGTATGACCAAAACATTTGATAATTACCAGAGAAGAGGAGGGTCATTTTCATGCTGCTTTGACAGTTGTGTCATTTTATTGAAACTTTTTTGTTTACATAACTTTGAGGTGTAAAGGTAGTAGACAGCTACCAAACAGGGAGGTACTACCGCCTGGAAAGATATTGGAAGCATAATGTGTTGTCTAATGGTAGACCCTGCTGCCATATGGCACCACAAAAATTGTGACCAGGTCCCAGGTTGCTGAGCTGACTTTCCCCCTCACCTCACTCTTCCCCCTCACCTCACTCTTCCCCTTCTTTTCACTCTTCCCCCTCACCTCACACTTCTCCCTTACCTCACACTTCCCCCTCACCTTACTCTTCCCTCTCATTTCACACCCCCACCTCATCCCCCCCCCCCCCACAACAACGTATCGCTGTCTTAACTCCTGGGTCTCTGGAAATCAAAAACCCATCAAGGACAATGTGTCTCGACCCACGACTTTCCTCCTCTCATATCCTTAGGCCTTTGTTGATTCTCTGGGGGTGTTTGTTGATTCTCTGGGGGTGTTTGTTGATTCTCTGGGGGTCTTTGTTTATTATCTGGGGGCTTTCTTTAATTATTTGAGGTTTATATTTATTATTTGGAATCTTTGCTTCTTCTTTGGGTCTTGTTTTTATTGATTCCTCATGGTATTTGTTGATCCTTATTATTTTTTGATGATTCTTAGGCCAATTGGTTAATTCTTTGTTTAATTGTCCTTGTTTTCGTTGTTCGTCTCCTGTTTCATATTGTTTTGTGTTTTTGTTCATGTACAGGATAAGTTGCCTTCCAAATATTGCCAGAGAAACAAAGATAGACAGATAGATAAAAAGACATAGAACGAAGGAGAGAGATACAAGGAAAGAAAGAAATACAAAGCAGAAAAATATAAAAATAAAGAAAAGACAGACAGACAGACAGACAGAGAAAGAAAAAAAGAGATAAAGATATGAAAGTAGAATAAGAGAACTAGTAAATAGAAGCTAGAAAGAAATAACGAGATGGAGGGAGGCATAGCAAGTGTGAGAGAGGAACAGAGATTCCATAACGAGTGATAGATGGATAGATGGATGAAAAAACAAGCCAAGCAACAGTACCAACATGTTCAAACAGATGACATTTTGACATAGCTTTTCAAACCTTTTCGAATACATTTTTTTGGTTCGTGTACTGTACCACAGAAACACACAAAACGAAGATGGTTCAACAGCCTCGTCCTTTTCAATAAGATACGTTGATATTATCGTCACATCCTGGAAAGTTCGCCCCAGATGCTATTTTTCGAAGAATTTTCATGTTAGTAATAATGAAAATTATTACATCAATGTGTAGACTCTAGACGCTAGAGGGTCGTATATAGTGCGACTTAGGATTGATGGTACTATAGGGGTGTGCGTGCATGCGTTGCTTTGCGTTTGGAGGCATTGATGGGGAGTAAGCATGTGTGTGTGTTGGGGGAAGGGAGGGAGGAGCGGGTTGATGGATTGACAAGGAGTGAGAGTGTTTGGGGAAGGATGGAGCAAGTGTGTGTGTGTGTGTGGGGGAGGGAGGGAGGGAACAAGTGTGTTTGTGGTTGGGAGGGAGGAAACAAATGTGTTTGTGTGTGTATGGGAGGGGTAGTGCAAGTGTGTGTGTGTGTGTGTGTGTGTGTGGGAGGGGTGGTGCCAGCGTGTTGTGTGTGTGTGTGGAAGGGGTGGTGCAAGTGTGTGTGTGTGTGTGTGTGTGGGAGGGGTGGTGTCAGCGTATGTGTGTGGGAGGGAGGGAACAAGTGTGTTTGTGTGTGTGTGTGTGTGGGAGGGGTGGTGCAAGTGTGTGTGTGTGGGAGGGATGGTGTCAGCGTATGTGTGTGGGAGGGAGGGAACAAGTGTGTGTGTGTGTGTGTGTGTGTGTGTGTGTGGGAGGGAGGGAACAAGTGTGTGTTTGTGTGTGGGAGGGAGGGAACAAATGTGTTTCTGTGTGTCTGTGTGGGAAGGGTGGTTGCAAGGGTGTGCGTGTGTGGGAGGGGTGGTGCCAGCGTGTGTGTGTGGGAGGGAGGGAACAAGTGTGTGTGTGTGGGAGGGAGGGAACAAATGTGTTTGTGTGTGTGTGTGTGGGAGGGGTGATTCATGGGTGTGTGTGGGAAGGATGGAGCAAGCGTGTGTGCGTGGGAGGGAGGAAACAAGTGTGTTTGTGGGTAGGGGAGGGAACAAATGTGTTTGTGTGTGTGTGTGTGTGGGAGGGGTGGTGCCAGCGTGTGTGTGTGGGAGAGAGGGAACAAGTGTGTGTGTGTGTGTGTGTGGGACGGAGGGAACAAGTGTGTTTGTGGGTGTGTGTGTGTGGGAGGGGTGGTGCAAGCGTGTGAGTGGGAGGGAAGGGGCAAACGTATTTGTGGGGGAGAGGGAGCGTACATGTGTGTGTGTGTGGGAAGGAGGGAGCAGGCGTCTGTGTGGGAGGGAGGGAGGTAGGGAACAAGCGTGTGTGTGGGGGGGGAGGGAAGGAACAAGTGTGTTTGTGTGTGAGTGGGAGGGTTGGAGCAAGCGTGGGGGGTGGGGGTGGAGGGAGGGCGCATGCTTGTGGTTGTGTGTGGGAGAAAGGGTGGGATGGAGTGTGTGTGTGTGTGGGAAAGAGGTAGCATGTGTGTGTGTGGGTGTGTGGGAAGGAGGGAGGAAGCAAGCGTGCGTGTGTGTGTATAATAATAATAAACGGTTTATTAATAGAGTTGCAGCCGGTGGCTGAAAATATACAGACTTACATTTGATTTAGACATAATGATATAATATGCATTTAATGCATTTACAGGGCTGTACAGTACATAAATCAGGAGCTGTTTATTATTTTAACAATAAATGGGATGGTGCTGTTCTTATATTTATCGGTGCGGGCTCTTATGGGCTGAATTTTGTTGTAGTTGCGGACTGCGCGAGTTGGGTGGGGGGCAGGAGGTGGCGAGGGTGGTGCAGTAGTTCACGGCCAAACCTTTCCAGTGCTTGGTGGTGGAGGTCACTGAGGGATGTGTGTGTATATGTGTGTGTGAGTATATATGTGTGTGTGTGTGTATGGGAGGGATGAAGCATATGTGTGTGTGTGTGTGGTAGAGGATAAATGCCAGTATTCTCGCTGACACCAACTGTAGGAGCATCGAAGCTACCATTATCCATGAACAGCTACGCTGGACCGGCCATGTTACCTGCATGGACGACAGTAGACTGCCAGAGCAGCTACTTTACAGTCACCTAACGAATAATAACGTAACGCCGGCGGTAAACTGAAAAGGAATAAGGATAGTCCTAAGATAAACCTGGAAAAGTGCCAAATCTACCCCCTCACCTGGGACTCGATTACTCCACATCGTAACGCTTGGAGGAACACCACACGAGAAGGTGTCAATACTTTCGAGTTAGCCCGACAGCAAACCGGAGTAGACAAGCGCCAACGCCGGAAAGACGCTGCCACCGCCCCCCCCGCAGTAGATACAGCCCTCCACATGCGCAACGAATGTGGACGACCCTGCCGGTCCCGTATCGGTTTCTTCAGTCACCTCAAAACTCACCAACCTAGGTGACGTCCCTAATAACCTATATCATTGTATCATAGCTGGATGATCATCATACTCGATTCCGATTGATAACAAAGTAGTAGTAAGTGGAGAGGGAGGATGCAAGTATGTGTGTGGGAAAGGGGAAACAAGCACGTGTGTTTGTGTGGGGGGGGGGGGGGGAATGATTGTAGTCAGGTGGCTTAGTAAAATTACCGTTATCGAAATGACAAAAGCACCATTTTTCAAGACCATCTCAAATCAAAATAATTAGTTTTTAGAAGGGGTGCCACCTGAAATTACTGGATGGAGTCATTAATTTTATCTCACTGTTTTTCGGTTTTGCTTTCCTATTTTCAAAAGTTCGTCTTCTTGTTTTTGTTGTATTTTATTTATGTCTGATTAAAATCCCTAGAGATGTGTTACTTTATCTCCTGCAGCCAATATTCAAGTTTAAGAAAAATGTTTTATAACTACATTAGATGGAGTTGAAATTGTCTTGGAATAAGAGGATGAATAAATTGTATTTTCCAATAGAAGCGAAAGGTAAAGTAAATGTCCCCGTGAGGAAACAATCATATATATATATATATATATATATATATATATATATATATATTATATATATATATATATATATATCTTGATAAAATCATACGGGAAAAGGGAAACAACAGAGCACCTCTGAAGATGTCTTGAACAAAGACGAAAGCTAAGGTGCTCCGTTGTTTCCCTTTTCCCGTGTGATTTTATCAAGATTTATCTTATCCACGTTTTCATTATGGATCTACATGAAATATATATATATATATATATATATATATATAACAAATATTTTTTCCCTAGTCATTTCGAATAAAGTTTCTAAGGGTGTAAGCATTCCCCCTCCAACTTAAATGAGATTCGCGTACTGCTGAAAATATGCAAAACACAGTAAATGGGAATTATGAAACACATCCCATGCTATTTCAGGTGGCCCCCCCTCCTGAAAATGATTAATTTGACCTTGGGTAAATTACATTACATTGCTCTGCTAAATGTAATGTTGATATCTTCCCCTAAATCATTTGACTACTGAGAGAAGGTAAGGGGCGTCGGATGTCTAGAGCAGAGGGAACAGTTAACTGGGAGGGTGAAGAGAGCGAGAGAAACGGTGAAAATAATTAAGGTGTAGACTGTAGAAGTGTAGAGGAAGGTACTCAAGGTCGTGAGGTCTGAATGTGGAAAGTACACATTTTCCGTTTGTAGTCATTATTATTATTATTATTATTATTATTATTATTATTATTATTATTATTATTACAAGAAAACCAAAACAAAACTCCAACAACAATGCGCCATCAGTTAGATATCCATATGAGGTAAAAATTTCGTGATTCTACTCACATGAAAAGGTATAATTATTTTTCCAAAGCTCCCGGAAACTTATGAAGTGCCCATAACCTTGTGGGGGGTGGAAATAGTTAACTGTGAGCTGGGTTAGTACCGCTACACATACTTTTAGCTGGTTTACGACTGACGCAGGTAGCCGCTACATTAGCATCAGAAGATTGGTGACAGTATTCAAACTCTCTTCCTATACTGACGTTTCTGTAGAGACGAAAATATCGACTTAGGTGGTTGGTGTTTTCTCGTTTTTCTTTATAGGTTACAATCCGTCACAAGTAAAAGCATGATAGCAAATATTTATTTAATATTTACCACGCTATGTCTTGTCATAGGCTTCAAGACTGCTATAGATAGTTGGTGAAGGTAACGCCGCTCTAAAACGTTACAGATGAGAGAGCCTGTATGTAGCTGATAATAATCTGTAGGTGACACCAGGAAAATGAATTGTAACGTGTGGACATGAAGGAAGACCCTACAGGCTGTGCATCGCTTCCT
Organism: Homarus gammarus; assembly: GCA_958450375.1. NCBI lineage: Eukaryota > Metazoa > Arthropoda > Malacostraca > Decapoda > Nephropidae > Homarus > Homarus gammarus. The sequence goes on along the minus strand of CAUDMG010001762.1, from coordinate 959,518 downwards.
CTGTCCTTCTTCTCTTCCCCCATCCCCATCCCGATATCTGTTACTCCGTTTATCCCCGTCCCTTTCATCTGTTTCGCCCGTTCACACTCCACACTGACTTGACCGTCTATGCCATGCAATCTGCCCTCCCTCTTCCGTTCATCCATTACCACCACCCGTGCTCTCTAATCCCAAACACCCATCCACTCCAACCACCTTTCCCTCCCTCAATCCTCTCCACCCACCTTTCCCTCCCTCAATCCTCTCCATCCACCTTTCCCTCCCTCAATCCTCTCCATCCACCAGCTCTTCTCCATCCATCCCCTACCCTCTTAACCTAACACTATCCCATCAGCTTATCCTCTCACCCTCCCCCAGCGTGACGTCACTCTGTCATCCAAACCCTCAACGTGACAGAACTATGATATAGAAGTATTGAGCCGCGGAGTGAGTGTGTGTGTAGGGGAACACTAGCTGGTTGAAAGCAAAATTCTTGTTACGTGTGTTGCAGCGTGTTGAAAGGGACATACGAATTGGATTTTTTTATAAATTTCGTTTGTATTTTGTTTGCTTCCCCCAGTTGTTACGTTTGTGTGTGAGGGGAGGAGGGGGTTGTGTCGAGGGCTATTAGTTGCTTATACCGATGTCAATATTGGTGAAGATATGTGATGGAGCAGCAGAGGACACTGGAGGGAGAAGTGAGGGACAGAGGCAGGTGACAGACAGTGACAGGCTGTGACAGTGACAGTCAGTATAACAGTGGCTGTTTCAGTAACATTGGAGTTTCCCTGTTTAGCTCTCGGTCGACATCGATGGAACATTTGATTCGGTGAAAATGTAACGAAAACACGAGATATGTTTAAAACTTTATCCCCTAAAACTTTTGCTGATGTCATTACGTGGTGGAAATCCCCAACGTGTAGAAACTTTGTTGGGACTTAACATATCCAGTTAAAGATCTGAAGAAAAATATCAGACCTCCCTAACCAGTAACCGGGCTTCCCCATGTTCTAAACTCACGCTAACTCAACTGTAACTGCTGTCTCATCGTTTAATGATAACTTTAACAAAACAGAATGCATAACTAATTTCCTTTTCAATTCCTATTAACTTAAGTGGGTTTGTCTTACGTAAATTTCCTCGCTAGGTTCTTGCATCGTCACTGGCTGATCTTGTTTTCCTCCCGGTGTGTGCATCATTGGGGATTCAGCTTGTGTCGTCGTGGGGTGCTGGCCGAGTGAGGAATTTTCTACAACACTATACTGCTGTGTGTTGTGCTGTCTGGTGGGTTCATGAACGTGTTCTTGAAGTTGTTTCCTGTTGTTTGTCCTGGGCTGTTTTACAATAGTTATGTTTCTATTTGCAGTGGTATTATGACTATAAACACAAAAAACATACAAACAGTCACAAGAACAAACACATAAGAAAATACGTACACACACACACACACACACACACACACAAGTAGTCAGAACTCTAAAAAAAAAATCAGTTAATTGGGAGGCAAGTTGAAAGATTCGTATATGGTCTTAGATAGTGTTTAAGTTTAATTACATCTGAATTTTCTATCCAAATTCGTATTTAGTCATAATTCTTGATCTCTCTTATTTATTTTGTACGGTTTTGTCTGTGTATCCAGTGTTTATATATTTTTACTTTCTGAAGTATTTAAGACCCACCAGGATAGAAAATATACTTACTGTCAGCTTTTTTGCTTCACCTTCCTCTCAGTTCCGTCTTGCTAGTAACATGAGGACGGGTGGTCGCCTCGACCCCTGCAGTGTGTAGTGGATATTGCACTCTCCCGCAGTCTGTCATGACCTGTACCACCCACCTGCTTCCCTGCCTCGCGCTCAGCTGGCCGAACACAACCGACACACTGTACGTTGATGACGCACTGGTGGCGTACTTTGTTCACCCTACTGAAGGCAAGACTGGTAGCACCATGCTCTGTCGTACTTTGGTTATAAAGGGGAGTGAGGGGGAGCGGGAGGACTCAAGCCCGAAGGAAACCTGTAGTGTCTAGGTCTGGTTTGGACAATCCAGGTCTGTCTTGTGACCAGTAACACTACACTAATACTAATAATTATAGTAGTTATAATGATGATGATAATAACAAAACAGTATTATTATCATTATTTTTATCATATAATTTTCTATTTTGATATTATATTTATAATAATGATTTATGATATAAAAGAGACGAAAAATACTTAGAAAATATCTAAATAAAGGAAATCACCAGAAATTGGATTCTGATAGCGAGACCCACTTGCCAGAGTTATGTTTATTGAGTTTTAATGTTGCCAATAAGTTATGTGGTGTAGCGCCGCTGATGATGACCCTAAAGTGCTTCCTTTTGGGCTAGGCAACTCCACCAAACTCCCAGGTGACACAGCCACCATGAAACAGCACCACAATACATTCCCAACACAGTACAACAATAGGACCATGTTATTACTATCACCTATTATAAACAACTCGCTTGTATTTTTCCTCACTGATCATGATTGCTTATGTTCACAACCAACAAGATTCAGCGCACGTAGGAAAAGCATTCATAAACTCTGGAAATAGTTCAAGGCGTTCGTTCACCTCATCTTTAACTGAAATCCCAAGTTTCCCAAACAACTTTGCAACTCAGCTTCCAACGGACTTAGGAGGTGCAGGAAGTTACCTCTGGAGTGACGAAACTCCGCTAATTTTCTTTACATGACAAACTTTTTTCTTTCTTCAAACAAGATTATTTATGTAAACTAATGGAAGGGTACGTTGTCGTTGGCGGCTGTGGGTGTCCTGGATGCCTGTGCCCTCTGACTACGAGTAGCAGATGAATATTAACATGTTGGAACAGTTGCGTAGTGCTGGTACAGCTGACTGCTGGTACCTCAGCGTTGGTCAGTCACCTCAACACAAACAACACACCGACGCCAAACACGTCGGGTGTTACAAGTGTGTCGTCGAAACATCGCTTAATATAAAGTACCACATCAGCACGAAGCGCCCACCAGTCTACTCAATAAAAAATGGAGAGAAAATGAGGATGTAAATTATATGGTAAGAGTTACCGCTAGTGCATGTTATTTCTACTAGAGTGACGTGATGATTCCACCAATCCACCCACCCACACCCATCTACACCCATCCACCCACCCACACTCATCCACCCACCCACACCCATCCATCCACCCACCCACCCACCCATCCATCCACCCGGTTGTAACCCATTGCTTTGCAAGTGTTAGTATATAGCCCAGTTAAGAATCTTTACGATGTCGTTATGCCTGCTTGAATATCATATTAGTGGAGCCAATACCAGCTGCGAGTTTGGAGCAGATCGTCTTGTCACCAAGCAATCGTCTGAAAACAAGCGGATCTGATCATTTTACCAGTACCAACCAGTTCATTTTGTGTATATTTCAGCAATATATATATATATATATATATATATATATATATATATATATATATATATATATATATATATATATATATATATATATATATGTGTGTGTGTGTGTGTAACCGGTCGGAATTCCTATTGGGTTTATTTAAATGGATGATAATGTAGTGGAAGGCCCCTCAGAATAACGAACCAGCACAAACAAAATTAATAAGTGTTTACCGTGACCTGGACTGGTGTTCCTGCAATTGGGGTTAAAGAGACGCACCGATAAATGATATGACACGTGTATTACTCAATAGCAGCACCCTTACAGCACTGAGAAGATAGTAGCTGTACAAGAGACAACAATTCATTTGGATTAAGCCATCAACATATCTGTACTGTACAGCCCTGTAAATGTATTCAATGCATATTATATCATTATGTCTAAATCAAATGTAAGTCTGTATATTTTCAGCCACCGGCTGCAACTCTATTAATAAACCGTTTATTATTATTATTTATTATTATTAGACACTACTATTAATGGCAAAATAATTAATTAAGAATTAATCCCTCAACATATCTTACATCGCTAGACACCACTATTAATAGCACAATAATTCATTTGGATTAATTTTTCAACACATCTTTCATCGCTAGACACTCCTATCATCAGCATAGAAAATATGAACCTGGTCCCAATGTGAGCTCACCAGCTCAGGCGTTGCTGAGTTCAAGGATCGCGTTTCCCTGAGGTTTAAGCCCATTGACATTCCCATTAGAACACAACCCGACGGATCTTTAATTCGGCACTTCTTCAGTACACATATCCATAACATAGAATAGTGGTCTGGAAAATCCCAGAAATAATATTAACCCCAAGAAAAATATTACTTCTTAATCTACTATACTGCACAGAGACCAAAGATTGTAAGTAATATCCTGTACAAGAACATGGGTCATAATGGCCTGATACCATCAGAGCCCAAAATTATGTGTGAACCGAGAAAATCACTCATGATTCGTCAGGGGGCGGCTCATCCGCTTATTCTTATTACTCTGCTTCTGGGTTCATAAGTCATGTGTGCTTTTCTCCACCACACCCGTAACCGTGCTCAACAACACTGGCCCAGAATACACCATTACCGTCAAGTTGTGCTACATGCTTAGCACCAAACAATCCTTTAAAAGACACTCCCACGTCCAGTGTATAAGATCAACCAGCACGGTCGTCGACCTCACACCAGGACTTGGTTAGACAAACCACATACACCTACTGTATAGTTGAAGAGAGGTGAAGGTACCGAGTTGAAGAATCAGCACTGATACTCGGTGGGCATAGGGTACTTCCTAGCACCATGGGAATTTCTGTCTCCCAGAGCCCAACCTTTCACTCCACTCATCCTGCACCCAGGGCAATCTTCTCTCTCAGTTACTTTATAGGAGGGGAGAGCGACAGAGTTAATCCTGCCCAGTTAGGTCAGGTCACCGTACAACCAGGCGTACCTTGCCCCAGCTAGAAGAGAGATCTAGTTTTCCGTCCTAAGAAATTTTCTTTAGATGTTGGGTTGTGTAGGGTCAGCTTGGTGCCAGTCTCAGCAGGATTCCTACACTCGTGTGTGGTACACATCTGTGTATCCTGGGAGATCCGGGTGACATCCAGGTCGACCATGTGGGGCCTACCACCAGTCGCCTCCCGCTTCCATCCCTACGCGAACAGCAATTTTCGTCAAAGTGGGACCTCCTATCCTGCGAATGAAGTTTTATTAACTACGGTTTCATTCTTCCCCGCCCCATCTAAACAATATACTGTATGCAATCGAACTAGACTTACTTGTGAACACTGCTGAAAGCGTCTACAAGATTTTGAGACCACGCGGACGTTCTGTCGACGAGCGAGTCGCGACCTGTCAGCTTGCCTCGAGTAAAAAGCTAAGAATGACTCGTGCCCGCATCCAGGATGCTTACCGCTCTAATGGACTGTTTAATTTTAAAATCTTAAGCTATACCCTGTTTATCCTCTATTTATTTTTAAGGAAAGATTGGCACTTTTAATATTAATTTACGTTATTTAATTCTGGATACGAACGAGACAGCATGACGCCATTCACTTTCGTATTTTAATTATTTCCTAAGGACACACGTAACATATTTTGAAATGGAAAACTATCCAAGAATACAGTTGTTAATTTTATAGCTGACTTGTAACTTCGTCAATAGTGAATGTATTAATTTGATAAAGTGCGTTTAATTTTCGTAGGCCTGTGAGACGCGGCGGGTAGTTCCTGACTCATCCGCTTGGCTGCTTGGGGGCGCTGCTTGAAGGCTTTTTCTAAACCTGCCATGCGGTATGAGTGCCAATGACTGCCCTACTTATGGTTCCCTGTTCGTCAGATTAGTAATTTTCGTTCTAAAATTTTAGAATATCACAATCGATCCCCCTAAAAAAAGACAGCACTGTCTTCATCTGCTGAGAGAAAAAATATGCATACAACTTCCCATGATAAGTCCTGCTCTATTAACTGCAGCTCACACCCGCAACACACTGGTAGCAGCATAGCCGGCATCCACCTTCCGGCACCCCTGTTGCCTGCAGCTCAGGTTGATGATAGCCTTTCCAACAGATGACAGTCGCCCCAGCGCAGTTGTTCATGGATAATGGTAGCCTCGATTCTCCTACAGTTGGTGTCAGCAAGAACACTAGCATTTCTTCTCGTGTCTTCCCAGCGAACTCGCAGGATGGACCGTAGATTACCTTGGAGAAAGTTTCCAAGTGCCTTGAGGTGCCTCCTGTATGTGACCCATGTCTTGCTACCTCATATCAGGGTGGGGAGGACCACTGCTCGATATACCTGTAAGTGCAACTTTGCAGATAATTTCAGCTCCCTCCAGCTGAAGACACGGGTATGGAGTCTGCCAAAGGCTTGAGATGCACATCTGATCCGATGTTGAATCTCTTCATCGATGTCCGTGGTGGTGGACAGGTGGGAGCCGAAATACTGAAAGTGGTGCGCAAGAGAGTGGGCTGTACCATTAAGATGCATGAATGGTGGAAGCGTGGCTGAAACCAGGGGCAGGTTGAAAGAGAATTTGAGTCTTAAATATATTCACCTCAAGGCCGAAGTGTGCATAAGCATCTGCATAGGTGTTCAAAATCTCCAGTTGGTCGCATTCAGTATGACCGACAAAGGTGAGGTCGTCTGCATGCTGGAGGTCAGTAACGGAAGCTGCGGACACCTTTATTCCTACCTGGAGTCGTCTTATGTTGAAAAGACCCTTCATCAAGTACTGAATGTTCACCCCGCCGGCTAAATTGCCACTGGCACGAGTAAGGAAGGTAGCACAAAGATGGAAAAGAGAGTTGTGCCAGTACACATGCTTGTCTTACCCCCGTTTGAATGGGGAAGAACTCAGACTGGGTGCCTTTGTGTAGGACACTTCCGTTCATGCCATCGTGGAGTTGCCTCACAATGGCGATGAATTTTGGTGGGCAGCCAAAATGGCTGAAGGTCTGCCAGAGGGCTTCTCTGTTGACTGAGTCGAAGGCCTTGGTTTGGTCGTTGAAAGCCATGTATGGGTCAAGACGCTGTTCTCTGCACCTTTCCTGTATCTGGCGGGCTGCAAATATTATGTCAGTGCTGCCACGTGATGGGCTAAAGCCACATTGAGATTCTGGGAGGAAGTTTTCCGCCTCAAGAAGAAGTCTGTTTAGGAGGACTCGGGCGATAAACTTGCCAGCTACATAGAGCAGCGAGATCCCACTGTAGTTGCCACAGTCTGACTGGTCTCCCTTGTTTTTATAAATACTGACGATGAAAGCATCTTTAAGAGCTTGGAGATTTCCTCCTTTTCCTATAAATTCTCCAGGAGAGAGTGGAGGCAGCTGGTAAGCAGAGGTCCTCCTACTTTATACACCTAGGCCTCGATTCCATCAGACCCTAATGCGTTATTGTTTTTCGTCTGTTTGATGGCAGTAGGTACATCATCCAGGGATGGAGGATAGCTGAGCTGGGTCAGCTCTGGATGCTGAAGGACCTGCTGGGTAATCAGGACATCCTTATCGGTGTTTCGATTGAGCAGTGAATGGTAGTGCTCTTTCCAGCGCTGAAGGATGCCTTCTTCATCTTTAATTAAAGAGTTACCGTCGGATGAGCGGTGGAATTGAAAAATTCGCGCATCTTGTGTTGATCTGCAAGTTTTTATGTATAAAATGCTCTATTTTTAAACCAATCGTTCTTTAGATTACAAATTTCGCACTGGGCCGCCGCTTTCTTCTTACAGAAGATATCTGCTTTGGTTCGAGACTGAGGGTTGTTCTGCCAGTCAGTTAAAGCAATACATTTATTATTGATGAGTACATTGATTTCCGGGTCATTTTCATCAAACCAGTCCTGGCATATTCATTCAATCTGGCCGAGGGTCTCTCTACAGGTTTTTGTCATGACAGTGTCGAGAATACGGTACTGGGATTTGGATTGTTTGTTGTCGGGTAGTTCATCATCCCATTCGAGCTGATCTCTGAAAGCATGTGCTACTACTGCATCCTCCAGACGATTAGTGTCAAACCTCTTCTGGGGGCTTGTTGCCTTCGCCGTTTTGGGACGACGTGAAGTGAGAGCTGGCTCTAACGAGCAGATGATCAGTATTGCAGTGGTCTGAGACATGGATGGCTCTTGTGATGAAGACATCTCGACAATCTCATTCTCTGTCAATAAAGTAGTCAATGAGGTGCCACTATTTGGATCGTGGGTGTTGCCACAAACCTTTTAATATGTCGGCCTGCCTTAACAAGGTATTGGTGATAGTGAGGTTGTGTGCAGCACACTTGTTGAGGAGGAATAGGCCATTGAAATTACACTTGCCCAGTCCAATTCTCCCTATGAATCCCTGCCAAATATCAGCATTTCAGCCATCTCTGGCATTGACGTCAACTAGGAGCACAACTTTATCATCTCTGGGGATAGAGGTTAGCACTCTGTCAAGGTCGGCATAAAAGGCCTCCTTGATATCAGCCTCTGCATCCAGTGTTGGGGCATATGCGCTGATGAAGAAGGCATGACGTGAGTGACTCTGTGGGAATCGAAGCGTCATGGTGCGCTCGTTGATCCCAACAGGCGCTTCAGTTAGTTTATGTAGGATGTATTGGCGGATGGCAAAACCTACTCCATAAATACGGTTTCTCTCCGCAGCAGGCTTATCCTTCCAAAAGAAGGTAAAGCTAGACCCCCGTTTCTCTGAGTAGACCCTCGTCTGGGAGCGGGGCTGCTAATTCGATATCATACCTAGCCAGCTTTTTTGCCGCAAGGGCAGTTCTTCTTTCAAAATGGTCATTTTTACCAATATCCAGTACGGTCCTGACATTCTATGCAGCGACCATAAGAGGTCGTATAGTTTGTTTTGTTTTGATTTGTGATTATGATTGTTTTCGAACGCATAAGGACGACCTTACTAGGTGCGGTTGCCCAGTCAGGCTTTGTTTTCGAACGCATAAGGACGACCTTACTAGGTGCGGTTGCCCAGTCAGGCTTTGTTCTTTTGGCAGGCTATGTTTAGGGCACCTTTTCTAGCCCCCTCTCCGTGTGGGGTGAGCAGAGTGGCTCTTTGAAAGGGCTGCTCAGTCGCACAGACAGGATGGGATTGCACTTCTGCCTAGATCCCAGTGCATAAACGACCATCTTATCTGTGCCGCCCACGTGCAGAGTTGTGACTAGAGACTCCCGGCAGTCATCTCTATCTGTCCCCGTCACCACTCTTCCGTCACCATAGGACTTTTGGGTGTATAGGGAGTTTTGATGATGATGAGAAGTATGATGAGCTGGATGAAGGCTGCGCGTGAGTTGATTTATGTGGTGAGGCAGTAGTGCAGGCTGCAACCACACATCTTGGCTCTCCCCTTTCCTGATGTAGCGATGCAAGTGTTGCCCATGAGGCACCCAGTTACCGTGTGTTGCCGCGAGGAGGCACAACAGGGGTGTTGATGGTGAGGAGGCTGTGTACTGGCAGTGGAAGACTTATACAAGTTGCTTCCCTGTTCACCACGAGGGCTAGCCAGCGGCGGCAGCTGAAAGCGAGAGGGGGCAAGCAGTGCTTGCACCTTAACACTGACATAATGCTGCCACACTAGACGCATTTCACCACCCTGTGTATATGGTACACACTCACACGAGTAAGGATAAAAACTCATATTATTCCCTTCTGACTACTGGAAAACAGGAAGATAAATATAAATAACATAATTTATAAATTATAATTATATACCGTTACCCCGGACCTCAGTACTATAAATATACATTAATATAATCAATTAATAGATTCTTGTCATATTACCTCATTTAGGGAGGACTCAGCGAGGCTGTATGTTATTACCCAAGCCGGTGGGATCGCTAAATAAGGCGAGCAGTGCCGCGTCTAATTAAGTATGTAAATAACGTTGTATGTACTGTATGTCTATATACACCTTTATTATAGAATGGATATCAATTCACTGGAGTCGGTGCAGCGAAAAATGACGGAAATGATTCCGGGACTTAGAAACCTTCCATATCAAGTTAGGTTAAAGAAACTAAACTTGTATTCCCTAGAAAGACAAAGAGTGCGGGGAGATATGATAGAAGTATTTAAGTGGGTGAAAGGAATCAATAAAGGAGATATAGATAAAGTTCTTATAATATCCGAGCAGGATAGGACTAGTAGCAACGGATTTAAGTTGGATAAGTTTAGGTTTAGGAGAGAGATAGGAAGGAACTGGTTTACAAATAGGGTGGTGGACGAGTGGAACAAGCTTAGCAACTTTGTAGTAAGTGCTGGAACGCTGGAAAGTTTTAAAAGGAGGCTGGATAGATTCATGGATAATAGAGAGTGGTAGTAACTCTCGACAGGAGCTGCCATGCACAGGCCAACCGGCCTATTGTAGACTCCTTAGTTTCTTATGTTATGTTCTTATGTGACATCCCTTACACCTGTCACGCCTTGTGGGTCAAAAGCGGGGAAGCCGGTGTGAGTTAGCACCTCCCTCGAGTGCATCCTACTCGACACTCGGTTACTGATATATTTTTCTTTACATTACTTCATTGCCCGTGAAAAAAAAAAGAAAACAGACATTGTATGTAATTAAGGGCGGTGTTACGGCCTTCAGCCTCGGGTCGGAGGGGGAATATGAGCAGCCTTAGCTAAATCCAGGTATAATTACCTGAGCTTACAATGTTGTAATTAAACCTGCCTTAACCTAATTTTATGATCAGGTTTATCAGCTCTTAATAGTGATTACTGGGCAGAGCTATACCGGAATGTTCTCCTGAATACATTAGGAAAAAATGTGGAGTTTTCGTTCTCGTTCAATAACAAGAAGCTTCGATATTGTGAGTTGATTTGTGGCAAAGCATAACGTGTGTAAATGGATGGATGCACTCGTATACAGATGTAGTCAAAGCTTGCTTGTGTGAAAGGAAATGTGATTTTTTGCGGTGGAGAAAGAGAGAGCTCTTTCAATAAACCCTTTATTATTATCATTATTATTATTATTATTATTATTATTATTATTATTATTACACAGAGGGAGAGCGAGATAGACATACACGACGACAGAAACAGACAATGAGGGATAAACCTGTATACTTTAGAACGAATGATTAGAGCCATAAATAACTACGAACGGAAACAGAAAACCAGGTGACAACTAGGATATGTAAGACTTTACATTTAAATAAATATTATTTCAATTAGTTGTGTTGTTTCATCTATTTTATTAAATATTTGAATGACTTGTATCTAAACCGGTTTCCATCTTACGTAGTATCATATGTTTTAAATAATTTTTAGAACATATATTATCATACATAAATAATTCATCTCTTTAAAACGTTTCCACTTATACATATTATCAAACATTTTAATATTTCACCTACACTTTTTTTCTTCTGTTGTATATAGTATTAAACGTTTTACTTGAACGGTCTTTTAAGCGCTTTTGTCATAATCCACTTCAACATTGAATTCAATTGTCCATAAATATTCGGATTCACTTTAATTATGATTAAATTACATAGAGACTTCATCACACATATCTCTTCATAGTCTATCTCTTATAAATTATATTAGCTGGAAAGTTCCTCTCCGCCTCGTTTTCCTCTCCTCTGCTTACCTGGGCATAGAGCGAGATTACAGGTACTAATTATGCAATCGTTATTGCGTATTCCATATCTACCAAGTAATGTGATAATTGATATACGAGAAAGAAAGAAACAAAGAAATACAGACAAACAAATTAAGAAAGGGAGAGAGAGAGAGAGAAACAGAAACAGAGGGGAGAGAGAGTCAAAGATAAGCAAGAAAGTAAAGGGCAACGAGTGACAGTGATGAGAGCATGAGTGAGAGAGAGTGAACGATAAAAATGATCGGGGTGTAAAGAAAGTGAAAGACACACCAGCTCATTCCGCTCTCTTCAGACAGTTCTCACTACTCTATCCTGTGCCACCTCACAGTCACATAAAGTCTGAATACAAAGGGAATGCATGTAGTGATAATAGATGGATTAGTACACCAAAATTAAAACGAAAATGGATAGCCAGAAATAATTTTTTAAGCTGATTTAGCCTTGTCTGTTATATTAAGTTAGATTAGCGCTGGGGTGGTTAATCTTCAGGTGAAATGAACTTCAGGTGTCTAATATTCAGGTGATCACATTTGCTTATATGAGTTGATAAGCTGTGTGACTCATAATACAAAGGAGTAAGTAACATCTTTAGTTGGTTTAATGATCGAATGTTGCGTAATCACCAGAGGACACGTTGTTGTGGCTCACCAACAAGTAGGTCACCAGTATTGATTTTCTTGATACCTTTAATTGGCTTATCGAATAAACTTGGAGCAGTTTTGGTACCTTCAGGAGCCAATACAATTTGTAGCAGTTGAGTGCTTGCCACATTTTTATCTTTTTAGATTTTAATATTGTTTTGTATATTCGTTACAATCGAAGTTTTTGAATGTTTCATTAAGAAGAAATATAATGTTCAATCTACAAAATATTGTTACATGAAAAAAACATATTGATTGCTGAACTTCATGACTGACTTACCAACCAGCAAGCAGTCGTCTCTTATGTATTAAATCAGTAGCTGAGGATGCTAAATGTATGTCGATAAGTCAGTTAAACCTTCAAATGGGGAGTAAAAGCCAATGATAACTAGAAAGTGATAAAATTACCTGGATACCTCATTGAATCTCAAAATAGGTTGATTGGTTTAAACCTCTTAGTGGTAAATAAAGTTCAATTATGGCTACTCAGAAGATAATACTCAGGGGGAAGACTTAATGATGAGAGAAGAGCATTGAGGTTGGTGGTTCTAGGCGTCTATAATTGGCAATACGATTGTATCTACAGCACAAATGAAGAGACAAAGAGAATTGAAGGCTTCAGAGGCTCTAACTTCTAGGGATAACAAAGATTTTCTAATTTGCCAGGATAACAATTTTATAGTTTGACTTTAAAATACAGACGCTCCTTAACTTGTCTGTACGATAACAGACACTCTTTAACTTGTATTTAAGATAACAGATTATCTTAACTTGTTTTTATGATAACTGACCGTTTTTAACTTGTCTTCGGCATAAAAGAGACTCTTTCAAATTAACCGTCAAATTGAAGAGAAACTAAACCATTATCGGATTTATTCCTCATGATTTATCAACTTTCAGATCTTACTTAATTTTCTTTTTTTTTTATGATATTTATTTGGTGAGACCGAGCTTCATGGTTCTTAAGCTGTTGATGATTTGTGTGTGTGCAATAATAATAATAATAATAATAATAATAATAATAATAATATAATTAACATTTTACTGAAATAACATGGCAGCCAAAGGGCTGAAGAAATACAATCAACAATTAACATGATTGGTGTAAATATGATATATAATAACAAAGAGGAATACAGGGGTACCTAGTGACAGCGCTAGGATCCCGCTTCCTCGATCAAGGAATAAACAATTTAAATTGAAATAAATTGAATTGAAGAGAGGAATTTCAGCACAGTAACACAAAGGAAGTCTATAAGTCAAGGTATAAGATTTCTCCGAAACCCTAAGTTAATGATTAAATTGTGATCGACTAGGTCAAATGCCTTGGTGAAACCAATGAAGGCGACAACCACAGATGTCTTTCGTTTTTTTTTTCCAGATGGCGGTATATGTAGTCGAGAAAGCTGACAAGACAGTGAGTAGTGAAGGAGGTTTCATATTGCCAAATTATTGAGGATCTATGGTGCCTGCAATATCAGCATAAGCCCAGTCAAACACGAAACTTCCGTAGATTAAGCTGGGCATTGGGGTGATAGGCAATGGGGCGTAACTCATTTAAGTATTGTGGGGCCGTTGACTTGGGCACTGGTGACACATATGAGGTCTTCCAATCAGCTGGGCATCTTGCTTGACTGAAAGAAGCATTGATGATGGAGCAGAGGGGGTTGCCTAATTCCGGGGAAAATTCCTTGTCGAGTTACATTGGTAAGTCAATAGGGGTGGTGGTGCGCCTTATCTTCAGTTTGTCCAAACGTTTTGCTACTTCAAATTCTTCCACTAAGTCAGTGGGAGAGGAAACTGGTAGGTAAGCAGAGGGACTGTTTGTGTCAAGAAGGTGGGCGTTTGGCATTTAGTTGCGAAATGGGTGTTAGTTTACACAGCTGCGTCACCATTAGTGGGATGGCTAAGGAGGGGGAGGGGGTGTGTCTTTTTGTTTAGTCCACAAAGCTCTCTAAGCTAAGCTTGGTTAGGTAGTAGGACTTCTTTGCAACACATATTTCACGGATAATTAGGTTGCGAAGGGCCCTATGGCGATTTTTGTCGTTGAGATAAAAGGCCCTGTTTCGCTGCTGCTTAAGTCTTTTAATCCAAGGTGTGATCCAGGGCAAGTCAGCTAGGTGTAATCTAACGGACTTCTCGGGGAAGACGTGGTGGCAAGCTTCCTTGGTAGTGTTGATGTAATTTGTCCATTTGGTGTCTCCGTCAACCTGGTTGTAGGTCTTTATGTAGGGGCTCTGCACGTGGCTGGTAGTGGGAGCTGGATACCCAAACACTGATAGTGTATATTACACCCGATAGGAGGCATTGGTTTAAGTAGTTAGTACTGGTCCGCTAAGTCAGTTAAGATAAGGTCAAGGGTGTTTTGGCCATGCGTAGGGAAGTTCACAGCTTGTGATAGTAACAGCTGGACCTCGATAACAGTGGTGTCAATTTCGTTAAAACCCCCCCACTGAGTACTAAGCTTGGCACATGGGTACCTAACTCTGAGGTGGTGTGAGGTGGCAATGAGGTGATTGATAAGAGTGCCTCTGGTGGGTGAACGAGGTGGATGGTATACCACACAGTATATGATAGAGGCAGCGTGGTGAGGGTGAGCAAGTGGCACAATAAGTACCCATAATGCCTCCACATCAGCTGGGACTATAATATCACGGATGTAGTTCATCCTGACAGTAGAGAGCAACACCCCCTCCACGTCTATGTGTTAAAGGTAATGAAAGAGTAATTTGATATCCCTCAATGAGACATGCTTCAGGAACAATTTGCCACGCCTCACAGATGGCAACGACGTTGGCAGTTACTGACCTGACTGTTGGCGACCTCGTCAAATTTGTTGGCGAATGGGGGTGATGGTGGAAAGTAATAAAGAGGGGAGACTGTACCATATTCTGGAAACATTAGTGTAATGTTATGGCCTGGCAGGAGTAGGTTTCTTTGGTTCTCTACTGGAGTTGAAGGACCTAGTGGGCTTCTGTTTATGACGTTTTAATCTACGATTACGAGCATAGAATATGATTCGTGATTTCAGTAGCACAATAACACTAATTTTAGGATATCCATTTCCTCGCTTCACTGGTGAACATTTGTTAATATCTGTTGTTGTGGACGTTCTGAAGTATTTGTCCACGTTAACTTTTAATTCGATGTCGGCACTTTGAGGGCCACCGACAAAATTTCGATGGTGTAGTACACTGGTAGACATCTGTCAGTACACTATTCGTAAACACAGCGGCAGTCCTTGTGTCTGGTACTTTGAGGGTCACCGACAAAATACCATTGGTTTAGTACTACACTGCTCACTGGTGATTGTTATTATGAATCTCGCTTGTTTTTGTTTTTTCTTGGGACACACTATTGGATCACTGCTTGATAACCAATCTTTGCACTGATCACTTGAATGTTTTGTTGATAAATCCCGGTGCAGTGAGGATGGTAAGGAGATGGAGGAAGGTAGAGTGGACAGGGGTGGGGGGCGGGGCCTAACAAACTGAACCAAGCTGCTAGGGGGAGCGCTTGTAGGACGTATCTTGACCCTATAAGCGCTGACGTACGTACGTACGTGTGTGTGTGTGTGTCTGTGTGTGTGTAGCCAAAGCAGCTACTTTACAGTCACCTAACGCATAGTAAACGTAACGCTGGCGGGAAATTTAAAAGGTATAAGGATAGTCTTAAGACAAACCTGAAAAAGTGCCAAATCGACCCCCTTACCTGGGAGTCGATTACTCCACATCGTAACGCTTGGAGGAGCATCGCACGAGAAGGTGTCAAAGTTTTCGAGTTAGCCCGACTGCAAACCGAGGCAGACAAGCGCCAACGCCGGGAAGACGCTGCAACCGCCCCTCCCGCAGTAGATGGAGCCCTCCACATAATAATAATAATAATAATTAACGGTTTATTGAAAGAGCTTGGCAGCCAGAAGGATGAAAATATACAGTTACATATTTGGGGAATGGGTTTCGAATTACAAATAATATACAAGTAACATAAGTGATACAAATAAGATATATAATAACTCGATGGGGAAAAGCTCAAACTACAAGGCATTTCAACATAGTGACAGTGCAAGAAGTAGTATTTACTGGGAGTGAATACACTGGTTTATTACAAGTTTTGATAATTTTTACAATGGTTGGGACTGGGCTGTTCGTATAGCGATCAGTTCGTGCACATATGGGCTGGATGCGGTTGAGGTGTCGAACAGCAATTCTCGGGCTAGGGATCTCAGGTGGTAGTAGGAGCCGGTGTCGAGGATGGTGTAGAAGCTTTTTACCAAATTTGCAGATGAGGTCGTGGTGATGGTCAGTGAGAGTGGAAAGGGTCAGTGTGTTGAGCGCTTCTTGATATGTGGAGTAGGAAGGGGAGAGAATATTCTTGCATGCCCTCTTTTGCACTTTTTCTAGATGTTTACGTTGTGTGGCATTTAGGGAGGAAGACCAGGTAGGGAGGCATAGGTGAGCTTGGGAAGTATGAATGTGTAAACAATGAGGAGCTCGGGTGCAGGAACTCCGAGGGACTTGAGTCGGCGGGGGAGGTGGAGACGGAAACTGGAGGATTTGACAACTTCCCTGACATGTGGTTTCCAATTTAGTTTGTTGTCTATGGTGACGCCGAGGAGCTTCGTGGAATCTACAACCTGGAGTGTGTTCGGACCTAAAGTAATGGAAGGAGGTGGGACAATGTCGGAGGAGAGGTTGATGTGCATAAGCATGGTCTTGGTATATTTGATGGTGACATGGTTGTTGGTGGCCCAGTTTTGGAGACTGTTCAATAAATCCTGAAGGGCGGTATAGTCGGGAGCAGAATTGTTGACGCTGATCCTAATGGTGGAGTCGTCGACATATATCCAGCGAGCAGGGGTTTCTCTTAGGGCATCATTGATGAGCATAAGGAAGCAGAGTGGTCCCATCTTGGTGCCTTGGGGGACGCCATAGGTGAGTGACTGAAAGGTGGAGACAGCCCCTCGGAAGCGTACAGCTTGGCGTCGGTCACTGAGGAAGTCTGTAAGCCATGGTATAAGACTTCTCCGAAGCCCGAGGTCAATAGCTTTGTTGATGATTATATTGTGGTCGACTAGGTCGAATGCTTTAGTGAAATCAATGAAGGCAACAGCTACAGACGTTTTTTGTTTCTCGAGATGGCGGTATATGTAATCGAGAAAGCTGACAAGACAGTGAGTGGTGGAGGAAGTTTTCATATTGCCAAATTGCTGAGGGTCTACGACTCCTGCAATATCAGCATAAGCCCAGTCGAACACAAAACTTTCACACATGTGCAACGAATGTGAACGACGCTGCGGGTTCGGTATCGGTCTGTTTAGTCGATTCAAAACTCATTAACCTAGGTGCCATCCCTATTTACTCATATCATTGTACCATCGCTGGATGATCGTCCTACTCGATTCCGAGTGACAGCAAAGTAATAGTTGTAGTGTGTGTGTGTGTGTGTGTGTGTGTGAGAACCACGCACACATGAATATACTGTACATTTAATACATTTGTCATAGGCCGCTGTTAGTTTTGAACAGGAAGAGATAACCGAATATAAGAATAGTTCGAACAAGAATTGTGATTATTTGTTTTTAAAAATATATATATTATGAAAATAGAAGTGTTTTTTAAACACACTAGTCTTCACTAATATACTATACGTGACAAAATTATAAAACTGATTGAAGTTTACTAAATTGCAAGGCTATCTAATGAAGTAATGTTGAGACATGTAAACCCACTAGTCACATTTCTCTGCATTACCATAGTTAAACCGGCTAACAACCCTGAGTAGTATAGTACAAGAGTCCTTCACACTAGCGATCAGACAAACAGGTACGAAACTAATATGCCCTCTGTATATAATGTGGACATAATAAAAATAAAAGTCAGTGTAGGAAGTACAATATTTACGCTGTTGCCACCCGTGATATACAGGGAGCCAGTGAACCAAAAAATATGAGGGAGGTGGCTGACGTGAGCCATTATCAAGGGTGCAATTTTGTATACATTATAAATGGGTTCAGCGGTATTTATGGCACATCGGATGAGGTGATTGATTGTCTACATTACAGGAGACCAAAAATATTTGGAACACCTGTCAATAATCCTCCCCAAGATGGAGTTTGTACTGCACTGATTATCATACTTGACCGGAATTACCTCAGGAACTGTTTTTTTTTTTTAATAGACTGTATAATACGAAGTTGTCGTTGCACTGATTATTATTAACTGACTGTATGTAAAATCCTCGGACCTGTTTAATTTTAGACTGTACTGACGAAATTATTATAGAAGGAATACCAAAGACTAACTGAACAGTAATAAGGGAAATATTAGGATAAATACAGTAGAAATCTTTAAAAAAAAATTAGTAATTGAGTAGACAAACAAATATTATTATTTACTAATAAGTAATCATAATATCGTGCGTATATAGAGTAGAGATGTATGAGGTGGTTGCTGTGGTAACTGTGTGTGGTTGGAGGTTGCTGTGGTAACTGTGTGTGGTTGGAGGTTGCTGTGGTAACTGTGTGTGGTTGGAGGTTGCTGTGGTAACTCTGTGTGCTTGGAGGTTGCTGTGGTAACTGTGTGTGGTTGGAGGTTGCTGTGGTAACTGTGTGTGCTTGGAGGTTGCTGTGGTAACTGTGTGTGCTTGGAGGTTGCTGTGGTAAATGTGTGTGGTGGTTGGGTTTGTGGTTGGCAATTACCATACAGTACATACACTGTAAGATACACACTCCAGCCCGGAATGGCAACTGGGTATCCGGACCCTCGACCAATCTTGAGATGAAGCCACAATACTCTTTTTATTTATCATTTAAAGAAGGAAGTAAATGAAGTTCAGATATTGATAAACAAAGTAATAATATAAAAATTTATGTTTGTGTATCAAAATGTTTAGCTGTTTAGCAAATATCACGTAAATCAATAAATATTATGTTCATATATAAATTTGTTTGTGGTGTAACATTGGTCATAATCAATAATTAAGTCTGACATGGGTAATAGAAAATGTCTTTGAAGTGACGAATTGCTATTAGAGTAAATTAAAGAGTGAAATATTAATTGTCGACATTTCCATATAGTTTTTGGGAGATGGTTTCTCCTTTCCATCTCCCCCCCCCCCCCCCCCCCCCCCCACACACACACACTCTCTCTCTCTCTCTCGAACCATCCCTTACAAACACAGCTAATAGATATTTGTCGTGCCCCCTTTTGTAAGAGTATATGAGTTATAGCTAAAGTCCAGTTAATACCTCGTTTGATGTTGTTGTTGTGTTGTTATTGTATTATATGCCGAAGGGAGGTTAACTTTACTCCTCAGTGAAGCGAAATATATGTTGTACTCTGATATTGCAATAATATTTATCAGAATGCTTTTATGATTAAGCTTCTGCAAACAATAATCTCTCTCTCTCTCTCTCTCTCTCTCTCTCTCTCTCTCTCTCTCTCTCTCTCTCTCTCTCTCTCTCCTGGTAGTTGAGGACAAAGGCATCAGTAATGCGAGTATTAACAGGAACGGATGAGTGAGCCACACAAAGGCTGAAGCAACACCACACTCGTACGGTGTGGCGCCTTTTCAAAGTTGTTTAACCCTAAAATATAGCAGCTCCTGAAGTGAATTATCCCGAGGACTAATATACCATAGGCATATACAGTATATTCTTTGCAACTGAGTATAACTGTCACTGGCCATCCTACTCATTCTACCCCCTTGTGTGCATGATACAGTGTCCAGGTTAAATCTTGTTTTGGTCACAGCTGAGGTTCTTATTGGCCAAGAAAGTAGTATAACTGCCAAGGTGCACAAACGAGACTCTTAAACGAGACTCTTGATGCTGCCAATTATATTAGCGTTGTCTACAGGTGATAAACTTTGATAGTTTTAATATCTTATATTCATTGTTGTATCCAGTGGTCCCCAACCTTTTGTAGACTCTGGACCACATTTATCATTGCAAATGTAGTGGAGGGCGCCAAAACTTTGGATCTACATTCAAGAAGCAAAAATCTCATATATACTGTACAGTTTATTTGCTGTTTTACATGTCTTAACTGTTACCAGTTACATACTTTTTACATTTGCTCTTGGGCAGGACGCGTGTATTTACCCCAGTAAGAAGTCTGGCTCTCTCTCTGGGCCTGGTGTGGGGGTAAATACACACGTCCTGTACATGACAGTTGTATCAAGGTATTACATATTTTCGGTAATTTCACTCTTACAAAGAAACCCAAATAATTCACAATTTTCTAATAAACCCTTGTGGGCTCCATAATATGGTTCCGCGGGCACCATGGCGCTTGCGAACAACAGGTTAAAGACCATTGTTGAATACTATGGAAAATTACAGTAGGACTCTTCTTTTTCTTGAGGTAAATAAAAGAGGATTGTAAACTGATTTGATTTTCTGTCTCGTGTGAAGAACCATGGAGGAGCTATTCAACTAGATATCATTCCTCACAAAGGTGAATAAGGACAGAATTCCGCTGTACACGATTGACTATCAGTAGGAATAAGCCTCAAGGCAGAACCAGTTTAGGGACCACCAGTACCCTCGGTCTTCTCGGGCTGGAGGTTGTGTAAACATAATCATCATGTGTTTACTTTGTTTACTTTGGAAATTCCGGTCAGCGAATACCTTAAAGGTGAAGGATAGTTACAGGGTTATTTTTTTAATTATTATCGTTATAAGAAAGTATCACAGCATCAGACGTTTCTATGTCTTTAATTGTATTTTTAATGTATATCTTCTGTTTGGTTGTCTTACTATGGCTCTTTTTACCTCTATTTAATGAGAAGTCAAATCTAATACAGACTGTAAATTTTCAGATGTAGACCAAGATTATATAGAATGCGATCAGCTCCCTCCTCTTCCCCCCTCCCTTCAGTATTTCACAGCGTAAAGTGTAGAGTGAGTCAGCAGGCGACATTAGTAGTTGCCAGGCACACCAGATATAGTACACATTACCTTCGTTCAATAAGACAGCTGCAATACCGTATCCACACTACTTTGATCCCAGTACAGAGTCCCTATTCTTAGCATAATTAAAGATAATGAAATGTATCTTTCCAAAGTGTCTTACCGTTCATTTTGTACTATGTGCCTGGTGCTGATGTCACTGTCTGAGACTACCATGACCTGCCAGCACTTAGAATGATGTCTTATCTTGCATTGAATTAAAGTCTTGTTATTCTTATTGATATCCATGTCGTCTTGGTTGTCCTCTGACTCATCCACCCTAATCGCCCCTTACCTTAGCACCTCCAGCTACCCTTCACAATATAAACCCTGCTTCACTCCCCATTACACCTAACACCCCACCCTCTCCCCGGCACCCTTCTCTACTTAACACCTCCCCCAACACCCTGCAGCATACTTCAATACACAGCTACACAACAATACACGTTATAAAATACCTTCCTACACTTCGCAACACACTTCACCTCTTTAGACCCAGAGCACCCTAATTGACAGACGTAGACAGACAGACTCGATAAATTTTCTTAATTTTCTTTGGCATATTTTCGATTTCGTCAAGTAACAACTCGGATATTAAGAGACAGGTCAAGGGTTTTGCCAACGCTTACAATATTGCAGGAGGCATTATATTTAATACCTGCGTCTGGCCACCTGCCCCTTGGTGTGTCTTGTGGTGTAGTTATATTGTGGTTATCGTCTCCACACACACTCTGATATTCTTTCAGCATCCACAAGAGCTGTCATGAATGTTACCATAATGTTACCCTCACACTTTGTTACCTCGTTACCTTGCTACCATATTACTGTTATAATGTTACCTTGCTACTGTGTTCCCATGCCACAGTGTTTATCTAGCTACAGTGTCATAGTGTTACCTTGCTATAGTGTTACCTTGCCACAATGTTACATTGTTATAATGGTTATCTTGCTACAGTGTTACTTTGTCACAGTTTTGCCTTGGCACAGTGTTACCTTGTCACAGTGTTACCTTGTCACAGTGTTACCATACTACTGTGTTACCTTGTCACAATGTTACCTTGTTATAGTGTTACCTTGTTATAGTGTTGCTTTGATATAGTGTTACCTTGTCAGAGGATTACCTTGCTACAGTGTTACCTTGTCACCATGTTATCTTGCTACTGTGTTACCTTGCTATAGTGCTATCTTGTTTTAAGGTTACCTTACCATAGTGTTATTTTGTCAGTGTGTTACCTTGTTAGTTGTCAGTATGGTCTTGCCAATAGATGTTTTACTCAAATTTCCTCCCCTTATTCTTCCTTTCTCTCGCTGCATTCGTCTTCCTCTTCCTCTTCTACCTCGGCTCCACGAGCGGAAGATTAATTACAAAGCAATTAAGGACTGACATCGTGTTAATCATCAGGTAATTCTTCCAAGACTCCGTTTGTGACGTCACATCCCCTGATATACATAATTACACAACGAAGGTGGAATTAAGCCTCACTGAGACCTACTGTAATTCCACATCGGTCCCCTTTCTCTCCTCTCTCCCAGCCTGACCTTCTACTATCACCTCTTCTCGTTAGCTGTATTATGTTAAGTTAGTTGCCTAAATGGTTAACTTTAATTCGTGAGGTGAGGGAAGTGTGGCTGTGAGAGAGAGGTGAGAGGATGTGAGAGAGGTGTAGGTGTGAGGGAGGTGTGGGTGTGAGGGAGGTGTGGGTGTGAGGGAGGGGTGGGTGTGAGGGAGGTGTGGGTGTGAGGGAGGGGTGGGTGTGAGGGAGGTGTGGGTGTGAGGGAGGTGTGGGTGTGAGGGAGGGGTGGGTGTGAGGGAGGTGTGGGTGTGAGAGAGGTGTGGGTGTGAGGGAGGTGTGGGTGTGAGGGAGGTGTGGGTGTGAGGGAGGGGTGGGTGTGAGGGAGGTGTGGGTGTAAGGGAGGGGTGGGTGTGAGGGAGGTGTGGGTGCGAGGGAGGTGTTGGTCTTAGGGAGGGGTGGGTGTGAGGGAGGGGTGGGTGTGAGGGACGGCTTGATACACTATTTTAACTCGTACCATTTTGAATTATTCTTAACGAAATATATTATCTAATGATAAACATCCAGGCTGACAGGAAGACTCTCACCACCACGGTATTCGAAACTCTCGGTACACTTGCCCTGGTATGTCATATGAGGGCCAGAGGAAACGATGTAATATGTACCGTCATGTTAACTGTCGTTTCGTTTTATGAAGACTTTGCAATAACCTACCTAAATTATTTCACTGGGAACGATCCAACAATACATAGTAATATTGTTTATTTCATCAATTTTAGTGATAAGTTAGTGAAGTCTGTATTTGTCTGTATAAATGTATGTTTCTTACTGTATGTGTGTCGTATCAACTCAAGATGGCAATTCAAGGTTCATATTAGTACACACTGTACTAATGAAGAGGATTTTTATGTTTCAATGGTCAAAATGTCTGAGGTCGAGGTCAATGTAACGAAAGTGGTGCCTCTCAGCGTGGGTTACAGCCTCACTCGAGTGTAGTCTGGTATAACATAACATTTAATTTCAACAAAAAGTATATTCGGCATTTTTATTTGTGTTTGCGGTGAAGAATGTTAGAAATACAATTAATGTGTTATTACATTCATATACGGAATGTGATGAGCTTCTTAATGAGAGGCCGCCTGCAGGTGACATTCTCCTCCGCCTACTCCTACTACTCCTCCTCCTCCCCAGAGTTAGTTGGTCGCGTCAGTCTTCTCTTTATTCATGTGTTTGTTTGTTGATGAAATTATTTTTTTTTTAATTTATTTGTGGGTTTCTAAGAAGTAATATATTAGCGTTATTATGACACACCCACACAAAACACACGCACACACACACACACACACACATACACACTACTACTACTTTGCTGTCACTCGGAATCGAGTATGACGATCATCCAGCTTTGAAACAATTATATGATTTATGAAGGGTATCACCTTCGTTGGTGAGATCGGAGGTGACTCGAGATGTGCAGGGTCGTGCACAAATGTGGCACGTGTGGAGGGCTTCATCTATTGAGTGAGGGGCGGCTGCAGCGTCTTTCCGGCGCAGGCGCTTGTCTGCCTCGGTGCGCAGTCGGGCACCTTCTCCTGTGGTGTTCCTCCAAGCATTACGGTGTAGAGTAATCGTCTCCCAGGTGAGGGGATCGATTTGGCACTTTTCAGGTTTGTCTTAAAACTATCCTTATACCTTTTCCGTTTCCCGCAGTCTACTGTCGTCAATGCGGGTAACATGGCCAGTCCAACGTAGTTATTCATGAATAATGGTAGCCTCGATGCTCCTACAGTTGGTGTCAACGAGAATACTGGCATTTGTTCTCTTGTCTTCCCAGCGAACTCGCAGGATGGAACGTAGACTATGTTGGTGAAAGGTAAAAGTGCCTTGAGGTACAGTCACCCAAAAAAGTCCTGTCGCGAACCATGAACCCCGAGATTCAGACTCTTGAATCCGAAGCATTTATGGATAGAATAATGTATCAGTGTCTACTGCTTCAGGTTCACGAGTCTGAATCGTGGTTCGCGACAGGACTTTTTTGGGTGACTGTACCTCCTGTATGTGACCCATGTCTCGCTGCCATATAGCAGGGTGGGGAGAACCACTGTTCGATATACGTGCAACTTTGTAGATAATTTCAGCTCGCTACAACTGAAGACATGGATACGGAGTTAGTCAAAGAAACGAGATGCACATCTGATCCAATGTTGAATTTCTTCATCGAATTTGCGGTGGTAGGTAAAATTAGAGTAGAGTACTGTGAAGCTGGATGGAAGGTAGAGGTTTGGTTGAATCAGGGGCAGGCTAAAAGAGAATCTGAGTCTTGCGCATATTCACCTCAAGGCCGAAGTGTGCATACGGATTTGCATAGTTGTTCAGGATCTACTGTAGGTCGTGGTCAGTGTGAGCGACGAGGGTGAGGTCATCTGTATACTGAAGTTCAGTAATCGAAACAACCGACACCTTTGTTCCAGCCTGGAGTCGTCTTATGTTGAAAAATCCCTTCATCAAGTAGTGGGTGTCCATCCCACAGGCAAAATTGGCACTGGCAGGAGAAATGAAGGCAACCAAGAAAATGAAAAAGAAAGTTGGGGTCAGTACACATCCGTGTTTTACCCCAGTTTGGATAGAGAAGAGCTCAGACTGGGTACCATTATACATAGGATACTGCCGTTCATGCCATCGTGGAATTGCCTCACAATGGCGATGAATTTTGGTGGGCAGCCTAAACGGCTGACAGACAAGAGGGTCCTCCAGAGGGCTTCTCTGTTGAACAAGCCGAAGGCCTTGGTAAAGTCAATGAAGGCCATTTACAGGTCACAATGCTGTTCTCTGCACTTTTCCTGTATGTGGCGGGCAACAAAGGTCATGTCAGTGCTGCCACGTGATGATCTAAGGCCACATAGATATTATGTGAGAAAGTTTTCCGCCTCAGGTAGAAGTCTGTTTAGGAGGACTCGGGTAATAACCTTCCCAACAATATCCTGTGGTAGTTGCCACAGTCTGACCGATCTCCCTTGTTCTTATAAATATCGACGATGGAACCGTCTTTAAGAGCTTTTTTTAGATTTCCTCCTTTTTCCTTATATTCTCCAGGAGAGAGTGGAGACGGCTGAGAAGCAGAGATCCTTCTGCTTTATACATTTCGGCTGGGATTCCATCAGGCCCTGAGGCTTTGTTATTTTTAATCGTTTTGTTGGCAGTAGTTACCTCATCTTGGGATGGAGGATGGCTGAGGTGGGTCAGCTAAGGACATCCACATCGGTGTTTCGATTGAGCGGCGAACGATAGTGCTCTTTCCAGCACTGAAGGATGCCTTCTTCGTCTTTAATTGGGGAGTTACCGTCGGGTAAGCGAAGGGGGGTCTGTGCCATAAGTGATCGGTCCATAAAATATTATATGTCAGATACACTGCTCGTAACTTCCTGTCGAAGGCACCATACCTGAACTCCCTGGGTTCTAGGCGTCGGGAGAAAAACTCGATGAGGATTATGCCGCCACCAATCTCCTGCTGAAGCACCGCACCCACTGCAGTGACAGAGGCATCACTCGTCAACACTGTGGGTGCATTGGGTGCGGAATGCGCCAGCAGGGTAAGCTGGGCAACCTCTTCTTTGGTGGTGCAGAAGGCCCTGTCCCCCTCCAGGGTCCAGGCAAGTGCTTTCTTCGAATATTTAGTAAGTCCTTTTATCATGTCGTTAAGTGGACTCAAAACGTCTGCTGCCTGAGGTAAGAAGCGATGGTAATAATTGACCACTCCCAAGAACTCCCGTAATTTCTTTGCCATAAGAGGTCGTGGGAAGTGCATGATGGCGCTGAGTTTCTGTGGGAGTGGTCTGAGCCCCTCAGCAGAGAC